>CM034151.1:156873754-157081469 GCA_019776745.2 Taxus chinensis | reverse complement strand
ACATTTAAGATTTGAATCACCCTTATCTCTAAAAAAGTCTAAATCAGTTTTCTTGCACCCTTCATTTTATAGTAATTGGTAATGCTAAGTAGTATCCTTTATCAACTACAAACTTCTCATTGTACATAAACATTCCTTTCAAATATAATAAGTAACTAAGCACTACAAGTTTCTAACAAAGAAATGACACACTTTCCTATAGAAATCTTAATATCCATTTTATCTTATTTTTATTCTTATGGAAAACATAGTTTTAATAAACAAACATTCTTTTCAAAGGCAACGCTAAAAGATTATTTCATATTTTTAAACAAATGAGACTTTCAACTAAGAAATATTATTTCCTTTGTAATAACATCTTTCCGATAAATAAACTTTCTTTACCAAAATGATATTAAAAAACAAAGCATGTTAAAGGAGTATAGATATTTTACAAGACTTCTTTTTGCAAAAATTTCCCAATACATCATATTTCAAAAATTGCTAAAATACATAAGAAACAACCAAACAGCTCCTTCCTAAGATTGAAAGAAAGCTTTCAAATACAATGAAATACCAATCTTACAAGTGGTGTTCAATTCTCAATATGAGAACTTTTGCATGCCAAAGAATCTTCCCATAAAACCATACTCAAGAGGTTACAATGCAAGTAATGTTGCATAAGGGAAGAGAGAATAATGAGGGACCAAGATGCCACCAATTCCAAACCAACATCCAACTTGAGGTCCAACTTTACAATGCCTTCAAGAAATCCATGCAAGGAGAAGAAGCTTGTTTTTCCACCCAACCATAGGCATCATTACATGCCTTTTCCAAGGTTGGAATGTATGATAACCTCCCCCAAGCCCATGGGAAAGAGGACAACTATCCACAACTATGCAAAAGAGAGAGGGTGAACAAACAAAATTTCATCCACACAAAAATAAGACAAATATCCAAACAAGACTCCAACTTTGTAAACATGAAAAGGAGGAGAACCCAAGTTCTACCTCGAAAATGGGGAAGAGAAGAAAGTTCTCTAAAAATTGTAACCATCATTATATGCACAAAAACATGATCTCCATAGCATCTTTCTCTAATTTCATTCTAGCCCTCCTTATTTCTCCACCCTTTCACCAATCCTTCTTGGAAGGATTTTCAAACCCCAAAGGGGTTTCCTTACCAAGAATGTGGAAGGAGGTTCAAGCCAAATGACCCACCTTCCCCACCTCAAATCATTTGAGGTGAGTAACTAAATCTTTCAAGGGTTTTCCATCAAGCCTACGTGGATTGAGAAGGGAAAAACCCTCTCTCTTCCCCCACAAACTTCAAAACTCCATCATGCCATATGATGGAGGGAGAAAAATCAAATAAACAACAACAAAATATTCATACAACAACAAACATTCCCAAGTAAAAAACTAATTTCTAGCATGATATAACAAACACACTAAAGCTCAAGAAGCCTACCTCAAAGAAAAGCTCTCCAAATTCAATCTCTTCCACTTATTGACCCAAGAAAACTCTAGCTCCAAAAAAAATTTGTCTTCTTTTCCCATGAGGGAGAATTTGAAGAGGAGCAAGCAAGAATCCTCACAAATGAGGGGGTGACATGTGTCACCCCTCTCTTCCCTCAAGGTCAAAGATGCCAAAGATAAAAAGGAGAAAGGATAAAATGACTGTTAGCCCTCTTCTCCCAACAATACCCAAAATGATAACAAAACAATCTTGTGCAACTGTTAACAAAGCACACTTATCCATACCCCTTACAAGGATGTTACCAAAGGAGGGAAAAATGGGGAGGGAAAAAATTCCTCTAGCCTTGGAAATAAGCCCCCCCTACCTATTAGGTAGGGTCTAAGGGCCCATTTTCATGTTAAGGGAGCTCCCAAACTAAAAAGGGGTCCCTAAAAATGCCTAAAATAACCCAATTTCGGGTTTGGAAAATTTGGCACAAGGGTAGAAGGTGTGGGGCCCACCCAAGGGTTCACATGTGACCCTAATCCCTTTTGATTAAGTACATCATTAAAAAAATTTAAAACTTAATGCAAGTGGGGGTCATTAATTCCCCAAAACAAATTTACAGTTCACAAACCAATTACCCTAAGCAAGATTAATAATACAAGACATATTACATTAGAAATGAGGGTCACCCATGGTGCCCAAAACAATAATTATAATGCTAAGGCCTCATGCAATGAACACGGCTAGGACTTAACCACGTGGGCCGCTTATGTAAAATTGTGTAGCTGGCCTGAATCTCATGTTCTCTCGTGACCTCCTCGTGACCTGTCACCTGCACACTCATTGCACACATTAAACACACCTTTCCAATACAAGAGTAAACTAGTTGCTCACTGAGAAAATAAATTCAAACATGTAAATTAATGATATCACCATCATCAATGTGGAATGCACAATCTCACACAATTCGTCATACATTAGGTATTACAATACATACAAATGTCATATCATCATGCCATCATGTATCCTTATCATCAAAATGATTACGTTACAAAATCAAGGTACATGACTAAGCTAATTATCCAACGAACAGGAATTAGGCCCAAATCGCATAGAAAAGTGTTAGTATCCACAATCTCAAATAAAGAGTGTTCAATCTACTAATCTAGTCAAATTGGCATTTCACGCCATAATTCACCATACATGCCCATGAAGGCCAACCAGTAT
The DNA here is from genome assembly GCA_019776745.2 of Taxus chinensis. NCBI lineage: Eukaryota > Viridiplantae > Streptophyta > Pinopsida > Cupressales > Taxaceae > Taxus > Taxus chinensis. The sequence continues at coordinate 157,078,799 of CM034151.1, read as the reverse complement.
GTCATAACATCAAAAATTATGTCAAAAACCATGTTAAGTCACAACTATGGGTTAAGAATTCAACAGGTAATTGTGGCTAGAAAATTTGGGCACTACAGAAAATGATTATGCATATGATGATGATGATGATGAGGAAAATGAAAATAATGGTTAAAACTTTGATGGGGATGAGAATGATAATGTTGATGATGATGGTTTGATAGAGATAATGATGAGAATGATAATGATGGTGACAATGAAAATGAATGATGATTGTGAAGACAACAATGACGATGATAATGATGATTAAAATGATCAACTATGATGATTATTATAATGGCGATGTCGATGATCAATGATGGTGGTGATAATAATGACAATGACAACGATCGACCATGTTGGTGATGATAAATGATGATGAAAATGCTTGACAATGGTGACGATGATAATAACGATGACAATTATCGATGATGGTGGTGATGATCATGACAATGATAATGATCAATGATGGTGGTTATGATAATGATGATTACTAAGACAATGATGATGTTGATGATGAGGAAGACTAAAATAATGGTAAAAAAATTATAGGGATGAGAATGATGATGTTGATGATGATGATTTGATGGTGATGGTGATGAGAATGATGATGATGAGAATAATATTATATTATTATGATGATAATGATGATGATGATTGTTAGCTTAATTTAATACATCCTATGTTGCATACGGTTACTCCTTAACCGTTCCTACCTTGTGTAATTGTTCCATTATTTAATATTCTTCTTGTCCACTATTTTGTAGACACATTGAATAAATCTATTTTATCTCCTGCTATCTATGGTATCAAAGCCCATAAAGGTATTGTGCTATGCGTGGAGGTTTGTGTGAGCCGTGTGGGAAAAAGCCTGGCGTGGAGTGTTGGTGAGCCATGAGGAAGCATCGCCAAGGAAGGAGCAGCCAACACTAGGCCTGCATGTAGTTTTGGGTTTGGTAAGCTGCCAATACCAAGGCTGCACACCTGTTACATCGCAAGGGCGACCACAGCCTATAAAACCAACATTAGTATCAAAACAAGAGGAGAAGCGTGGAAGCAACGAGGAGGCTGGAGACTGTGTGATACCTACAGCCCTGTGCATGGAGAGAAAGAAAAACATGCCCAACCCAGTTTTGTCTTGTCTTCCTGAGCATGGAAGTGTCTACCTAGTTTGCCCAGCTATGAGGAGCCTGGCAGCATCCAAACCTGTAGATGTGAAGAGCTTAGTGAGACAGGATAAATCTAGGCGTTTGGAGGCTAATCCATATTACCTCACCATGTACATGTCGTACATTTCCAATGCCAAGAATGCTGTGAGAAACCCTTTCGCTGAGTCACCTCTGAGAGCCCAAGAGGACACCACCGGCATCTATTTTTCCTTACTCAATGAATTGGTGAATACTGGAAACTTATTATTTGAGGAATTGGTGCATCAAGGATTGTTCGACTATTTCTGGTTCGACATGTGTTGTCAAGTGCACCGAATCTACAAATAATTAGAGCACGACTATGATGCAGATGATGGACATGAAGTAGAATGCCCATAGGAGCGTCCGTGCATCTCACTGCATGAACTTATAGATGCCCATCTTCATGACAAGTTCCCTCAGTAAGTATTTGTAACCATTTCTTAACAATTAATAAATAAAATATAATTTTGAGTTTTTGGAAATGTCTGCAACTTGCATTTTGTTGTCGGATGTCCAAGTTGCTGAAAGGGCCAAATTTTGTCACATGGGAAAACCAAGATGTTGAACAATTCTTTAGTTTGAAGATCCTTGGGGGATCATTTCTGGCATGAACGTCCCTCCCACAGATGCTAATCTGTTCGCTAAGTATGAAAAGGACGATGCAAAATCATTAATGCTTATCACTATGAGCCTTTCTAATGAGGTTCAACCTCACATTTAGGAAAGCAACCACTTCCTCTATGGCATGGGCCACGTTGTGTACCATCTATGTAGCTAATAATCTGACGACGATGCTACATCTTCAGAAAAAAGCTTCACACGATGAGTATACATGATGGAAAATCAGTTGAAGCCTTCTTGCGGCATGTGGCTGAGTTACGCGTAGAACTTTATGCTCTTAGTGAATTGGTGGATGAAAAGTTGCTAGTCCCGCTCACCTTGCGAGTTCTTCCTTCCCAGTTTTGGACATTGATCACCACATTGACCATCACTCAACAGGAGGTGAGTTTTTCCACACTGGTGAATTATCTCTAGCAGGAAGAAGCCATTCAGAATGTTCAAGAAGCCTTCAAAGACAAGGCTCTCATCACAAGGCAAAAGCATAGCAACAAGCCTTGGAAAGGGAAATTAGTCTCCCAAAATCAGAAGCAACATCCACAATAGCAACGTTCTCAGCAGCCACCACAACGACCACCCCAGAAGCAGTTGAACAACAAGGTGGATCGATGGTGCCACATTTTCTCCACAAATATGCACATGACTGTGAATTATTATTACAACGGTCACAAGCATGGAAACTCTAGCGAAAAGAGAGAACTTCTAGCCAAGGATATTCCAAGAAATACTAATGAGCGTGCTCATAATCAAAGGAAGAAGGGTCATATTTCTTCTCAGTAGGATGCCTCCTCTAATGAAGAGGTTCCAAATGTAACTCATCCAGACATTGTCCTAGTCTCGCAGACTTTGCAGCAGTAAAAAAGTGTCTAGTTGATTTATTCAGGAGCTAGAAAACACATGATTGGTAATAAGAAGTTGTTCCATACCTTGAGTGACCGGCCCACTCAAGATCGGATCACCATCGCAGATAATCAGGAGTATATTACATCGGGGATTGGTGATGTCATCATTCCTCTTGGGACATGAAGATGTACTCTCACGAAGGTACTATATGTTCCAGGTTTGACCTCAAATCTCTTGTCTGTGAGTCAACTTCTTAATCATCAAATGTGGGTTGAATTCTTTGTTGAGAAAGGGGTCAAGTCCTGCATCATTTCCTAGGAAGACTCAGTAATTGCTCGAGCATTTATGAAGGGCCGTATATTTGCACTAGATGTGGTCACTTCATCTAACATTTCTCTCTCTGCTTCAAAGATAGAGTCCACTGCATTAATGCACTTTCGATATGGTCATCTTTATGTCGGGGCTCTGCATCAGCTCAGTGCCAAGAAAATGGTAAGAGGGATTCCTCCACTCTCCCATTCCTTACCTGTTTGCTCAGGATGTCTTGCAGGCAAACAACATAGAGGTCCATTCAAATAGAGTTCTTATCATTCTACGGAGCATCTTCAGGTTTTACACACTGATCTGTGTAGACCCCTGCCAGCTAGCTTCCAAGGTTTTGAATACTTCCAGCTCATCATTGATGATTACTCATAGAAAATGTGGGTATATTTCCTCTGGAAGAAGAGTGAGACGTTTGACAATTTCCAAACCTTTTACCAGCAAGCCACCAGGCAGTCTGGGAAGCCTCTCCTTCTCCTTCACTCAGATCGAGGGGGGAATTTGTATCGAAGAAGTTCTTAGCATACCTAAAGCAACATGGCATTCAGCAACATCTGACTGCACCCTACACGCCCCAACAGAATGGGATTTCTGAGTGACACAATAGGACTGTCAAAATCATGTACTCATCAATTTCAATAACAAACAACCATGCTAAACCATGCAAGTAATACCAAGTGCAAATACTAGCATACATGTCATCAACATACTCTGCACAATCAACCAAGATTAAAGAAAAACAAGGGAACCATCTAAAAATGGTAAATAAACACTATTGTCAAACCTATAACCAAACTGACCATAGTTTCCCCTACCAACACCGGTCACTACTTGACCAACCATGGTTTCTGTAACTAGCAGATTTTCTCCTTTAACCCTTAAAACTATGAAAAATTGCACTATCATCTTCACCCAGCTGAATCTAACCATCAACTGTAGTCCCATAGGAATATTCAGGCACCAAAAAATAAACCAGAAGTGACATCACAAAGAAATAAACTCAATATACCTGCAAATCTGTGAGTGTCCTCCAAACCCACTAGTGCCTCTGCCACTCTGAAAAGTAGCAATCTCCTCTCACTTTGCATGTGCTTCATGTATCCAATCCTACAATGCCAACAACCATGGCTTACTCCCATTGAACACGAAATCCCCTGCACTGCCTCTAACACCAAGCTCAAAATCTAATATGTTAGTGAGAATAAAACCAGATGAAAGGAAATATAAAATGATTCACTTCTTATCAAAGAATACTCCTAAATCACAAAAGTTTGGAATTCTTGTGAAGTAGGTAAATCAACTTCTTTTCATCCTGTGTACTCAACATCTTTCATTACTTGCAACTATGTCTAACCATGACGTTTCATTGACGATCTCATCCTTAGACTAGATATCCTTTGTCCTCAAGATTCCACACAACCGGGAAATAAAAGTCAAACAACACCAAAAACATGATGTAAATTTGTGCACACTATTCAAACATATTATCAATTGCTCCAAAATAAAGAAATAAAACATGAACCATATAGAGATACCTGACCCAAATTCTCACTGGACTAACCAAGCCAAATCCATCCTCTTTCTGATCTAAACATTGAAGTGATCAACACAATTTCTACCTATACACATTGTGTAAGAAACACGATTCTCCAAAATAGGACACTGAACCATCCATGCCCTCTTCTACTGTAAGAAACCATATGCAAACTCATTGTCACAGAGACCGACCATGGTTTGCTGACCGATACCGATTACCCTCTGTGACCGATGTTAGTTCCCTGATCAACATCAGTGCTGATGAAACTAAAAAAATGCCAAAAATTTGCATAGGTCACCAAACCAGGTACCTACTCCGACCAAAGCCGATAGTTGGGCTGAGCCAGTCATTTCAAGAAGCACCCAACCTTGCACAAAAACTTAACAGCAATCATACATGTAATAAAAATTGCACCAAGATGAAACATAAAAGCACAATAAAATGTCCCACTTTTTGGTATGTTTTGTACCATTATAAACATGAATTTTCAGTTTCATTGATTTTCTAAAGGTAATAGCCATAAAACCGTAAACATTCATGAAATTCCACAAACTAACGAAATGTTGTGCTTAGAGTGTAGAATACATGTAAAAAAATTTAAAAAAAAATTGCAAAAAAAATGGTGTTTTTCTTAATTTTATTCATACGTTGTTTCTTATGTTATAAAAGAGGAATGACTATCCCCGGGTAGTTTTTTTGAATGAAAATTTATTTTTTCACCATGAAATTTTAGATATATGTTCAAGATTTGAATTTTGAGGTGCTGTCAAATTTTCATATTTTTTGGACTTATATTTTTTTTTTAATTAATTATTTAGTAAAAATATTTTCAAATAAATGGCATACAAATGTTTATGCCAATCAATTATTAGATTTATATCGAAATTGAATTTTTTTCATAGGTAAGAAGAAAACTTCAATAAATAGTAATTTTAATTTTTTCAAATTTTTTTGATATTTTTTGCTATTTTTCAAATTGGGTTGATTGTGTATGATTGATTGTCCTAAAATACCATACGTTTACAAATAAAAAATAAATAGTAAAACATATTTTTAAAAAATGAAAATTATATTTTTAGAAAGCTAATAAAACTATGTATTTTGTGTTAAAATTTTATAATTTTATTCATTCGTTAACTCTAATTACGTGGCACCTAAGTGGCACATTTTGGCATAAAATTATCCTCCAAATGGATTTGGCGCCAAAATGTGCCACATAGGTGCCACATAGGGGGGTTCACGCGAATGGGGGTTCATGTGAAGCGGGTTCATGTGAAGGGGATTCGCGTGAACTCCCCTTCGTCCGAACCCCCCGAAACCCTAAATATGCCACCCAAAACTATATAAATATCTATATATAACTCTTTACTGACAAAATTATTTGAATTCAAAGGGTTCGCGCGAACCCCCATTCGCGCGAACTAGTTTCTTTGTCCTACGTGGCAGTTCAGGTGAAGGGGGTTCACGCGAAAGGGGTTTTCACGTGAACACCCTCGATTTCTGATCCCGCCCAACTTCTTACTCGCGTTTTTGGGACACAAAGTGGGACACAACATTGTGCTTTGATATAACCTTACCAGCACCAATATACTCAACCGCACCTTCAATCGAAGAACATGCTTCTCTGATGGAAACCCCATCTTCATTCTATGTTATTATATTCATCTTCTCTAATGAATCCCATGCATCTAACTACACCAAGGATGCATAACTTCTCCTTTTCTCATTCTCATATCTAGATCTGTAAACCCAAAACATGCTTGTGCAACCAAAATAATATAAGCACTGCAATACCAAGATAAAACCATACCTCAATAATCAGATCTGTAATCTAACCAACATGCTTATGCCTTTAAGAACCAGAGACACCTCAGCAAACAAGATACATTCCATGCATCTTTTCAATTCTCTAGATATGTGATTTTATTTTTATAACTAGGCTACCCAGTAACTGACCATGGTTAAGCTGTAACCGACCACAGTCACCCTACCAGTGTCGGCTGGCACTTAATCGATTTTGGTCATTATAATTTCTGGCAATCTTACTCTTCTAGCTCCCACTCAAGATTAAATCTCTTCATGTGATTTTGTTATCAGGAAAAACAAACCCATCTCGCATACACTTGTTAGTAAACCACTAACAATATACTGAAGCTAAACCTTACTCTGAAATAACCAAGGTAACCAAGCTAACCTTGCTCTGATACTAGTTGTTGGTATCAGATAAGATAAAAAAACCTGGCTCTGATACCAATTTTTTGGGAATTCGGGACTACAAAATAGTGCTATGATTAAATAAAAAACCAAATCATGCACACAAGATCTGAACAATTCCCTAGAATCTACGATAGTGGAAGTATAAAATAGAATAATCAAAATCAAAATAAAAGTACACACACATATAACAAAACACATACCGTGGCTCAGTGAATGCGGGCTACGTCCACCAAAGATAGAGATATCATATATATAATACAAAAAGAGTACAAACCAACTTTTCAATATAAGAGTATAATGTATCTCTCCAACTGTATCTCCTCTCCTCCAGATCTCTAAATGGATCTCCATGAGTGCACTAAAATTGTGCCTCCAAAAACCACCAGCAAGTCTCACATAACCATGAACCAATACATCTTTGAACTACTACCAAGTTCTCTATGGATCTACAAACAAGACCTCTGACATGGGTCTACCATATGTGCATCTATGACTATGCACCAAGAAGTAAGTCTATCTCTCCACCATCGTGTAACTTGTGCAAACATGAAGAAAACCACCTCTACAATATCTAGATATACATGGATCAACAATACAATATGATCTCATGGATCTACAATACAAGACCTCACAATAACTTGTGGATCTAACAATATAAGACTAGATTTACATAGACCTATAATAAAATATCTCACCAACATGTGGATCTACAAGAAGAAACTCTATGTGCTTTGCATACTATGTAAGCCATTACAATGAGACAATAACTATACAAAGGAAATACATTAGAAGATGTTACCCTCTTCTCACCATTCAGATGTACCTACTATTTCCTTCTATCTAACTCCTCTCCATGGAGACTTTGTCTTCATGTAACATGTTCTTTCTTTCCCTTATTCTTCTTCATCCTCTCAATCTAGGAGAATCAAGGTTCTAATTAAATCCTTCTCTTAAATCTACTTCTAAACCCTAGATTTCATGCTTATATAGGCGTATATAAACTTAGGGTAATTTGTCATACAATTACATCCAATAAATATACTTTAATGCTAAAAATATATTTAATTCCTGAGAGTTAATTAAAACATCATCGCAAAGGTAACCAATGTCGGTTAGCCTTAACCATAGCCAGTTCTCTGACCGATGTCGGTCTTGCCTAATCGATGCCAGGCTTGGGTGACCGATGTTGGTTTTCTATATTTTCCAACAAATTTGTAATGCATGCTCCAGTGAAGATATTTAGCTCCACAACCTAACACGTAAGGAAGAAGAACAAAGAGATTCAATTGTACATGGAATTAAAGGATTTGAACCGCACCTCATTCAAAGACCACTATCCTCTTCCATCAATGGAGAAAATAATCCAAACCATGGCAAGGGATCAAAGGTTTTCTTTTCTTGATGGATATTCAAGATACAATAAGATTCTGGTCCAATAACCTCATCAATTCAAAATGTCTTTCACTACCAATTCGGGCACATATGCTTATTACAAAATGCCATTTGGGTTGTCCAATGCAGGGGATACTTTCCAAAGAGCCTTGAACATGGCATTCAAAGTATCATTAATGATATCATCTTAGTTTACCTTGATGATATATTTGTGTATTCCAAACACACTGAGGATCATATCAAACATCTAAGAAACATTTTTCGAAGATGTAGAGAATTAGGTGTCTCGTTGAATCCTAAGAAGTGCATTTTTGCATTTTAAGAAGGAAAATTGTTAGGAAATGTTGTTTCCATGGAAGGATTATCTATTGATCAAGCCATATTTCATTCAATTTTGTCCCTATCTCTTCCGAGTCACAAGAAAGGTCTCCAGAGTTTCCTGGGAACCATAAATTTCATGCGGAGATTCATTCCTCAATTTGAAACATTGGCTAAACTACTCACAACCATGCTAATAAAGAAAATTCTATTCTCATGGAAAAAATATGGGAGGGAGAGTTTTAAGGCTATCAAAATGGCCAATTCCTAAGACCCCACACTGGTAAACCCCAGGTTTGAAAAATATTTCATTCTTTATGATTTTGCATGTCAGGAAAGTATTTTCGGGATTCTCACATAGCAAAATGACAATATGATGGAACAATCAATTTCTTTCTTCAAGCAATCTCTCAAAGAATACGAGCTTAAGTATTGCTTCATTGAGAAAGAGGTCTTTGCATTCATTCGAGATGTAAAGAAATTTAGGCACATGTTGTCCAACAACAAAATTCATGAAAGATAACTTTTAGCCCATAGGGGACTAGACAAAAATCATGCTACAAGTTATCAATGACAAGGATTTTTTATTGAATAGATAATTGAAAGAGAAGCATGCATGGTGGATCATGAAAGTAATGGAGTATGACGTACACATTAAAGTTACTAAACTTGATAGGGGAAAAGGGTTATGCCAAAAGTTGGTTGTAGACATGGATACCAAGGATGTAGAAGATGCTATGCTCCTAAACGTCGACGAAAGTGACTGTTAATTTGATTGGTTAAAAAACATGCAATATTTCCTCCTCTCAGGGGCATATCCTTCAAATATGGATAAATTCCAAAGATGTAGTTTTCCTCTCCAGACTATTCCATACATCTTGGTCAATAATGTTCTTTTTCGCAAGGACTTGAATGGTGTGCTTCTACGTTGCATCAAACTAGAGCAAGTGAATAATATTTTAGAAGAATTCCATAATGGCATATCTGGGGGGCATTACTCTACTCATACAACCGCCACCAAAATTATGTGAGATAATTATTATTGGGAATATTTATTCAAATATTCTCATCTGTGGGTAAGGAAATCTAAGGAATGCACCCTTTTTGCAAGTAAACAAAAGTTGACATCCCTTCCCCTGCACCCCATTCAGGTATATCAACCTTTCATTCAATGGGGGTTATATTTTGTCGGGATGATCAACCCTCCTTCTAGTGACGGACACAAATGGATTCTTACTGCAACAGATTATTTCACTCGATGGACTGAGGTAGTGGATTTAAAAGATAATAATGAAAAGGCGGTCCTTGATTTCTTGGAAAATATAATGACAAGGTTCATAGTTTCATTTACCATTTTCTCTGATAATGCAATGGATTTCCTTGGTTTAAAGGTGAGTGAGTGGGAGGTTACGAACATGATATATCTCAAGACTTCATCCAATTACTATCCACAGGGAAATGGGTTAGTTGAATCAAGTAACAAGAATCTCATGAGGATCATAAAACAAATCATGGAAGCTAAAAAAAGGCCCTGACATACACAACTTAAGACTGCCTTATGGGTGGATCGAATCACACCTAAAAATGCCATTAGAAATTCACCTTTTATGCTTGTATATGGGAAGGAGGCAAAGCTTCTGCTCTCCTTTGAATTTACCTTCTTTGGAATTGGCTCGTCAGCTTGAAGTTATGGAAAATAACTCCTTAACGAGGTTTTCTAAACTCATGGAGCTGGAAGAATTTTGAGACAAGGCTATGAAAACTTTAATCCAACATCAGGCTCAAGTTAAGAAATCGTTAGACAAGAAATATTCTGATAGGAATTTTCAAGAAGGAGATTTGGTTCTCAAGTGGGACGAAGATAGAGCCAAACCAGACAAACATGCCAAGTTTGAGGCTCTCTGGAGTGGACCGTATGTTATCTCTAATTAAAAAGAGGTGAATTAATTTCGTCTATCTAGACTCAATGGAGAAGAAATTCCCATTCACATAAATGGGATACATCTCAAAGTTTGCTTTTGAGATTGTCTCACCCTTATACAATGTTCATTTTTCTTTTCCTCCAAGTGCTTTGAACATTATTTTAATTTGTTTTCTTTCTTTTTGGTTTTTTGGGTGTCCTCTAAATGTAGTTTTCTTCCAGGACTCCTTTAACCCAATGATTTGTTTAAGGCTACTAATCTGAAAGCTTAGTAGACAAGCATTCCTTAAAGGTCACCAAAATGTTACTGATTTAATCCACCTTGAGAGTAGACTTTGAAATTGATCAGGAATTTTTTTTGAAAGAATCTTAACACACAAGATCTCTACATATTAAAATTTCTCCAAGTCCCAAAGTCTGAAAATTTGGATTTCAGACTTTGGGGATTTTTCCTTTCAGGTTTAATTGACTTAAATTTGAAACTCTGTTTTTAAAGTTCCGAAGTCTGCAACCCTGAAAGTCCAAAAATTTGGACATTTGGGATTTCGAGTTTCGGAACTCTAAGTCATGATTTTTAGGTAATTCCCTTTACAGTTCCTATGTCCAAAACCCCAAAAGTCTAAATTTTTGTACTTTCAGGCTTTTGGGTTTCAGAACTCTAGGTCGTGGTTTTTGGAAAAATTCTTTCAAACTTTCGAATTCTAAAAGTCTGAAATTTTGAACTTTCAAGATTTCGTGTTTTAGAACTCTCCCGATCATTTTCGAGTCAATTTAGTTTGGACTTCTAAAGTCTGAAAGTCCAAAAGTCTGAAATTTTGGACTTTCGGGCTTTTGGGTTTTGGAACTCTTTAGAGCCATTCCACGATTTTCATCCCTTGATCTCCAAAGTCTAAAACCCTAAAATTATGAATTTTTGGAATTTTGGGTTTCATAATTTCAAAGCTCTCTGCACATTTATTTCCTACCTATTTCCGTACGAATTGTAATTTCACCTTTAATATCATGTTTGTCTATTTAAATCACATTTTAACCCGACACTTTTCTCTGACAACCTGATTTTTAGTGTATTTCATACTTTTCGACATCATTCTCAAGGTATTTTTTATTTTGGTCATTTTGTTTTTGGTTTAAGATATTTTGTTTTTTTTCTCCTTATTTATTTTCTTTGTTCCTCCTTTTCATACCTTAGGAAATGAAAAATCCATTGCCCTCCATGTTTCCACGATTTGAGTTTCTACAGGAACTCAGAGTTGGCAAAGATACTCTCGAGTTCTCCAATTTTCCCTTTTAACACCTCTTGTTTTTCAAATTTCAAAGATCAACATTTTCAGAGAACTCTCTTTTCAGTATTCAGAGCTTTGGGTTGTTGGGCACTTATCATTTTTTAGGGATTATGCCATTCAGACTTCAGAGTTCTCTTTTTTAGTATTTCAGAAGTCCTTTGTTCAGAGGTTTCCAATTCGAGATTTCAGACTTCTTAGTTTCGAAGGTTTGCACTTCGTGTTTTTAGAGGTTTCCACTTCAGATTTTCGGAGGTTGCCACTTCAGGTTTTCAGAACCTATCATTTCAGACTTCTCCAATTTAGGTTTTCGGAGGTTTCCATTTCAGGATTTTGGATGTCTCCTCTTTGGGTTGCTAATTCTCATGTTTTCGGAGGTTTGAGATTTTCAGGTTTTCTAATTTCTCTTCTTAGGAATTTCATAACTCAGAATTTGATGTCTACTTCCACATCCAAGGGCAAGAAAAATATGAAATACTCATTCCTCGGGGTTTCCCCTCGCTCTTGCTTATCTTCTGACCTAGTAAAGATAGGGGACACCAACCTAGGACAAATTGATTTTCCAGACTTCTAAGAACGGGTGAAGGCCCCAAATAAGAAACCCTCGATACAGGCCATATATGACAATGGGCTTTCTCTTGCTGCAAGTTTTACCACATCCTTACATTTCCTAGAATTTTTTTTGGCTACAACAGCCCACTATGATGAAGAATCTATTTCGGTTAAAGATGTCGATGGAAAATTTGTGATCTACCTCGCCCAGTCTTTGAAGATTTTCTGAAACTCCCTCACGTTGAAGATTAAGCCACAATTTCACCGAATTCAATTGTGGAACATTGGGACAAAAAAGCAGAGTTATGCATGAGGGTCATGTTAAAAACCTATCTGGCCAAGAGTGTTGCCAAATTGCCAATGACCATGTATTAGTCGGATTTCATTCAGGAGGTCAGTGACCTTATTGTTCTACTAAGAAGATTCTCAAATCTTCCCTTCGCTAAGGAATTTCAGGAGTGGGTATTGTTATATATCGCTACTATAAGGAAGAATAGTGAATTTATCAAATGGCGGGAGCCTATCAGTAGCTCCATTTGCTATCAGTTGACTAGAGTGCATTATTCAAAGTGTTTCTAAATGACATCCTTCTTGGTTTATTCCGCAGCTTCCACGAGAGATTTCACCAGGTTAAATACCAAGGGTATTCGAAGCACCTCTCAAATATATGATTTTTATCCTCAACTCACACTGGACAAGGGAAGAAAACACTTTCGTAGGCTCAACGATGCCATTTTTATTGTTATTCTTTACCGTTTTGATAAGGAGCTGTATAATCAGAGGATTTTTGACAAATCCTTCAAAGAAGTGCATGAGTGGGGAGCTATCTACCTGCAGTTCCCCACATTTACTTACATTAGGATGCTCGGCTTCATCGGTGCTCCTAGCAAGCTTCCAAGATGTCCCATTGATAAATGGGTTCTACTAGAATTGGTTAGATAACTACTGGACTACCACAAGATCCATAATAAAAGGCACAAAGTGGGAGTTGAATTCCCTATTTCAATTGGCAGATACACTTACCCAAATATTTAAAGGCTAAGAATGTAGATGCATAAATGGAAGAGGTAAGCTTGAGGACTTTCCATCAATGGACCAATTTTCACTATTGGGGTAAATTCAGTGAAACAGGTTACTCCAGTTCCCATGTGTCCCACTTGGAAGATATCTGGATCCATTGTCAGGATGAATTCATCATCCCACAGAGATACTATGAAAGGATAAATGACATACAAAAATACATGCATGACAATGATGAGGTTTTGGATGAATTATATAAAAATAATAATATTGCCAATCAACCATTGCCATGGATTGATTGGTATGTGGAATAATCTTGCAACACAAAGGAAAGGGAGGACCCATCCTGCAAAGAACTCATAGTTGGTTGGTTACCTTGGGAATCTCACCTAAGGGGTTAGAGAAACCTACAAATAAATGAGCCCCATCAGCCATGAGGCAATCAATACCCATAAAGGGGAAAAGGTCAACCCAAAAGCCCTATACGGTACCAAGAAATATTTATTCTTTTGTTCAGACCTTGTCTCTTTCCAACGCTCCTGTTTCCAAAGTCATGCCTCCTACAACACTTGTGACAATAATAGTTGAAGTTAGTGATTCTCTTAGTGTCCCAAAAGACCCATCATTTCCCTTTTCTCTTCCATTGTCCCTTCCTACATCAGTTCCTTCCACTTCTACCATCATTTCTTCTTTCCCATCTCCTACCATGGCCCAAGTATTCTCATCCCTTCCACTTCACTCAGCTAGAGAAACTATTAGGTCACCCATTTCTACTTCACTTCCCTTGAAACTTCCATTTCCTTCCATCTCATCTCCTAGCATCATTGTATCAACTCCTATGGTTGTCCTCACATGCACCCCATCCATTACTACCACTATCATTCAAATTCCAACTAATGTTTTTGGTACTCTTGTTGTGACTAATGTTTCAAATAATGAGTCAACTATTCTATCTTCATCAACATTAGCCATTCCAGAATGGTTGTTTCAGTAGACTCTAAAGAAAAAGAAGAAAGTGCCTCTGGGAGATGTAATAGGTCTAAGAATATTGGAACATACCCCAAAGAGACAGGCCAAGAGGAAAAATATTATTTCAAGATTGACAATGAATGCATTTGGGGATCGAGTCATAGAGGTTGCCACTCCCACTGAGGGAAAAAATACGGAAACAATTATAGCTGTAGATTATCATATTTCTAGATTCTCATTGGGAAAAGCCAATCATGAAGGAGAAAAACAAGATGTACACACTTCTCTTGGAAATATATTGGAAAAATATGATAAGGATAAAGCTTCTAATGTTAAGCTTAAGCCCAAGGTCGAGGAGCTCACTACATTGCTTCAGAAAGTAACAAAGAGAACTCCATCTACTGAAGTATCAACTACTACGGCTATGACAGTTTCATCTCCTATTAATGATATTTCTTATCACAATATTGAAAAGATAGGCTAAAAAGGGAGATCACTAGATGGATAGATGGAATGTATATTGCAAGAAGCTAATCCTTTAATTAAAGAAACTGTTCAGATATACAATGATTTACAGGTTGGAAAAGCTGCTATTTATAAATTGGATGAAGTTTTTTTAGAAGACAATAACAACCTGAATTTGAATTTGGCAACATGGAGTGAGATTAGAGAGGAAGATTCAGATCTACTTCTCCAGGAGGATGTAATCAATGATGTTGTAAAGTTGTTTTAACATCAAAAGGCCACGAAATTTCGGTGTCAAGTACTACAAGATTTAATTAAGAAGTTGGATGGAAATGAGTGGAGATTATAGATGCTTTGAATGAAATACCAATATAATTTGATATTGTTAACTATAAATTCATCCATGAAAATGTCGATGGTCTTCCAGAGGAGAATATCAAGAATAATTTCAAAGGTTTGGTGAAACGTGGTGATGAAGTTACCAAAACTTTCGGTAGTGAGTCTACTGATAGGTTGGTTTTATGCCAAAATTTCATAAGAATATTGAAGAAAGTTGTAAGTAAACTTAGAAGAGTTCCAGCCAAGATCATGAGGGAAATCGAAATAACATATGTGGAAAATCACTACGCATGTGGACCAGGGGATGAGGAAATTCAAGGAATCATTAAACGTTACATCGAGTATAAACATCGAATGGATGCATGGGAGGAAACACAACAAAAACTTGTAGAGGAAGAAGGCATTGCAGAACTAGGCCAAAGCTAAGCAGCCATGAAAGGAAAGATCCAAGCTCTGGATCATTCAGAGTTCAAGGTTGACTAAGTCAAACCCTTGCAACAAATTTTCTATTTTTATGGGAGCATGTTCCCTTGAATTAATGACATTTCTATTTTTTGTAAAATGTTATTTTAAGTCCCAGCTTTGATGGTTTAGCCTAAATAACTTATAAATAGTTAGGTTTATGGAGTCATTTGATATAGATAGATCATATTTTGGTGAAGTTGTTCTTCAAGCTTCGAAGAGTGCTTCAGAGATTTAAAAAACCTTTTAATTATATTCAGAGAGAAATATTTCCTTAAAGAACCTGATTTATTGTGCCAAATGGTTTATTTATGTATGCTTTGTGAATGTATGATTCCTTAGTATAGGTGGTTAGCTTTCCTTTATTTCGGATTATTTTGTTTCATGTTATGGAAAAGTGATATAACATTTTTTATGTCAGTTGTGGAAAGAGTCTTTTCCTTCTATTATTTGAAGTTATATTATCGTTAGCCATCATTAGTGAAATGAATGTTTGACATGTGCATGTGTATAATCCTCATGGTTATTTAATTATGTGTTTAATCCAATCTTGTCTCTCTATTTTGTATGATTCAAGTTTTAAAAAAGCAACGTATGCTTCTAGTTTGATGTATTTCCTGCCCTTTCTAGGTTGCACTAGATGAAGGTGACTAATGGTGTTCGCATCCTAATAACATTAACCCTTCCTAAGATTCAACATATCATTTTATTTGGTGCATCATCATCCCTACTATAGTTTCCTTTTATAGATCTCTTTCCCTAAAACCCAGGAAAATGTTAGCCAAGGATTAGATAGCCATTTTATTGCACTACGAGTACTACAACACTTAGTTTAGGAAAAGGAAGCTGTCCTTCTCCGGAGGTTCGCCTCGATCCCAAGTCCCACAACTTGAGAGGTGATCCCATGTGTCCCAATCACACTGAAAAAATTGCTTATAGCCTGGCTATTCGGGGGGTGCAGTGATTTGGTGACAATAGTTTTTGGCATGCCCAGTGGAACAGAGAGTTGGTAATTCTCTTCTAATTTGAAAAAATCAAATTACTTGGCCTGACTCTATATCTAATGATTCCAAATCTTATGTGAAGAATTTAGAAAAGAGCTTCTTTAAAGCAAGGAAGTTATCAGCATATCAAAATTTCCTTGTCTCCTCCAAAGAGAAGAATTAGAGGTGTTTCAACTCCACCAGAATGTAACTTTATCTCATAGGGGTCATTCAAATCCTCCATACAGAAGGTTTTCTCTAACAAAGAACAATCAACCTCTTGCTGCTATGGCGCAGAACCAAGATTTTCCCCCTTTCAATGCAAGCAATCCGCTTCTGTTGGCCCAATGTGACCCTATACGTGTTGGAGCACTTAAAATTTTACCCTTTTACACAGGGGAAACTCATGTTACTCCAGTAGAACAAATTCTTGATATAGCCAGCATTTGCACAGTACATAATATCATGGAGGATAATCTTGTTATCAGACTTCTGACCACTTCATTCAAAGGAAAATCACTTCAATGGTTTTGAGGGATATGTGTTGGCAGTATATCCACTTGGGATGAGTTAGGAGAGAAGATCTGTAAGCAGTTTGAAGACAAGAGTGATCACCTATCACTCTTAGAATAGCTCACTACCATAAAGAGAGCTCCCTAGGAGTACATGAGCGATTTCAACTTCTGATTTCATAGAACTTGGAATAGGATTCCAGCACTCATTAAGCCTTCTCCAAATAATGCATTCTTGTACTATTTGCAAGCTTTGAATAGTGATGTAGTAGTTATGATCCAATCCATGGGGGGGCTACATTACCTGATGCTTACAACATAGCCATAAATGTGGAAAATTCCTTAATTCAGGATGGAAAGATAGCTCCTCAACTGCCAATTCCATTTTCTATGGATCTTACAAATAATTAGCCTATCATTTCTCCTATTCCAACAACCTCTAATCAACCAGCTTAATCTGCCCCTTCCTCTTCAAATGATCTATTTGAAGTCAAGTTGTTGTTGCAGACCTTCAAAAATGAGTTTGCTGCATTCCAATCCCAATATCAAGCAAATCCTCCTCCTTTTCAAGGAAATAATTAGGCCCAGAACTAGGTCACTTGCCAAGTAGAAATCATGAAGCATTTAAACTTCCAAAACCCTTCTGCTACCAATTCATTCAAAGCCATAGTACCAGTCCAAAATAACCTCATTCAAGATTATGAATGGTGTTATCCTTGTTCTCAGCCTCACAACCAAAATATTTTCCCAAATGGAGTTTTGAGTCAGGCCCTTATGGTCCAAAGTATATCTGCCCCACTTGAATCATCTGCTAGACCATCCACCCAAGAGAGCCAAGACTAGTAATGAAACTACGCTACTAAATTGGAAAAAAAAGAATTTTGTGGTTTGAATACTGAAGCCTACACTGTAGCATCTAACACACATTCTAAGAAAAGGGAAATAGACCCGCAATCTTCCAAAAATGATTAGACATCTATTTCACAGTATCAAACACAAATATTAGATGATAAGGAAATGAGAAAGAAATCACTAGAAATATCCACAGATCATTCTACAAAGAAGGATGGGACTTCAAGTATCACAATGCCCAATAGAAATTTTCCAAAAGAAGACTCTAATGCCCAAAAAGGTGCTAGCAAAGTTTGGGAAATTCCATTTCAACATTGTGGAGCAAATGAAGAAGACCAATTTGAGCATCACAATTTGGGATGCGCTCTCAATTCCTTCTCAGAGTAACTTGCTATGAGAAGGCTTTGAACAATTTTGGTACTACCAATAGATCATCAGGTCAAGAAGTAGCAGTGGAAACGAGCCTGTGCCAACCAGAATCGAAAGTTTTTTCTAAGGCCAACAAACCTCCACCATTCTATATTTTGTTTATTATCGACAATTATTTGGTGCACAATTGTATGATTGATTCTAGAGTGGGTAGTTCTGTGATGCCGAAGTAGATTGTAGATGTGTTAAGAATTCCATATACTCCAATTTCAAGAGGATTTGTCTAGTTAGATGGTAATGCAGTCCAAACTGTGGGAGTCATTAAGGGGCTTCAGCTTACTATCCATGCTTGTCCTAGCTTGACATTCACACAAGACATATCTGTTATTGATCTCCCTCCCCTCGTTTTCATTTTCTTATCATAGGAATTCACTGCCAAGATGGGTGGTTTTTTGTCATCAGACTGGTTGCATATGCTCCTCAGAACTCAGTACGGGACGAAGGTGACTGTAAGATCAGAACCTATTTGTCATAATCATGTGGAACCTTACACCGCTAAACCCATAAATGGGAATTATGCCATTTTTGATCCAGATGAGGAGGACGCATGTCATGAGCCAACTACCCTCATAGAAGAATTTCTTGACACAGTTCTTGATTAGGTAAGTATCAATCACCAATATGATCCCTATGCTGATTTATTGGGGGATGAAGAATATGGTTTGTTGTTTTTGGAAGAGACTAGATTAGGTACATACTACATACATGAAGAAGGTACAATCATACCTCAGTTGGTCAAAACATCCAGTAGTTCCGAGGGAATATGTCAACTGTTCTTTGATGGTTCAAGGAGTAAAAATGGATCTGGTGCAGGAGTTATGTTGATTTCTTCGGAAGGAGATAAATATTTCTCTTCATTTTGGTTATAGTTTCGATGTACTAATAATGTCGCCAAATATGAGGCTCTCACGCAAGGAATTCAGCTATCCCACAAAAGAGGAATCTGAACCTTGACCATCTTTGGTGATAGTGAATTGGTTTTGCATTAAGTAACAACCTGCAATGCATCAAAGAATGATCTATTGAGATAATATAAAAAACAAATTTGGGACCTGATAGAATATTTCGAGGCTTTTTGAATTCATGCAATTCCCAGAAATCAAAATCAAGATGTTGGCAGGCTTGTTATTATTGGCTGACAATACGATGTACCTATGGACATTATGAAATAAGGCATAAGATAGTCAAAATGGTGGTCCATCCCTTAGTACCAAATAACGTAAGTAGCTGACAGGTGTTTGATAATGACCAACAGATTATCCTCTTCCTATAGCAAGAAGTGGAGTTTGTTGCCAAACATCAAGATAAAATTCAAAACTCTTACAGTGATCAAGTTATACAACTGAAAGGAAACAAGCTACCAAAAGGCTTGGTTACACTTGAATCCATCTTCAATTCAGATTATCAGGCCAAATGATAGAGCACTAATATGGAGGTCAAGGAAGAGGATTTTGAAGAAGTCGAGGTGGCAAGCGAAAAACTATTAAAAATTGGTAAGGTGTGCACTGCGCGAGAAAATAATTCTTTCATTGAACTATGTCAAGAATATCATGATATTTTCTCATGGAGTTATAAAGATCTACGTGGTTTCGATTCCAGCCTAGCTCAACACACCATCAACCTAGATCCAAATTCTAAGCCAGTTCGTAAAAAATAGAGGCCAATTAATCCTAAATTTGAGCCGTTAATTAGGAAGGAGATAACCAAGCTTATTAAGGCTAGCATAATTTTTCCCATCAAGCATTCCTCATGGGTAGCCAACCTGATGCCCGAAAGGAAGAAGAATGGAGATATTAGGTTATACGTGGACTTTAGGGATTTGAACCATGCCTCATTGAAAGACCACTACCATCTTCCATCAATGGAGAAAATCCTCCAAACCTTGGCAAGGGCTCAAATTTTTTATTTTCTTGATGGATATTCAGGATACAATTAGATTCTGGACCAAGAATCTGATCAATTCAAAATGTCTTTCACTACCAAGTGGGGCACGTATGCTTATAACAAAATGCCATTTGGGTTGTCCAATGCAGGGGATACTTTCCAAAGAGCCATGGACATGGCATTCAAAGGACTCATTAATGATATCATCTTAGTTTACCTTGATGATATAACTATGTATTCCAAACATGCCGAGGATCATATCACACATCTAAGAAATTTTTTTCGAAGATGTAGAGAATTAGGAGTCTCACTGAATCCTAAGAAGTGCATTTTTGTAGTTCAAGAAGGAAAATTGTTAGGACATGTTGTTTCCATGGAAGGACTGTCTATTGATTAAGACAGAGTTCATTCAATTTTGTCATTATCTCTTCCGAGTCATAAGAAAGGTCTCCAGAGTTTCCTGGGAACCATAAATTTCATGCAGAGATTCATTCCTCAATTTTCAACATTGGCTAAACCACTCACAGCCATGTTAAAAAATAACATTCAATTATCATGGACAAAATACGGGAGGGAGAGTTTCGAGGCTATCAAAACGGCCATTTCCCAAGCCCCCACAGTGCTAAACCGCAAGTTCGATAAAGATTTAATTCTCTGTGATTTTGTAGGTTAGGAATGTATTTCGGGGATTCTCACCCAGCAAAATGAAAATATGATTGAACAACCAATTGCCTTATTCATTCGTTCTGTCAAAGAATACGAGCTTAATTATTCCTTCGTTGAGAAATGGGTCTTTGCATTCATTTGAGCTCTAAAGAAATTTAGGCACATGTTGTCTAACAACAAAGTTCACTTGATGGTCTCTCATCCTGACGTCAAGGATTTTTTGTTGAATAAATAAATGAACGAGAAGCGTGCAAGGGTGGATCACGAAAGTAATGGAGTATGATGTACACATTAAATTCACTAAACTTTTCAGGAGCAAAGGGTTATGCTAGTAGTTTGTTGTAGACATGGAGACCAAGGATGTAGAAGATGCTACACTCCTAAACATTGAAGAAAGTGACTTTCAAGTTGATTGGTTAACAAAGATGCAATATTTCCTCCTCTCAGGGGCATATCCTTCAAATATGGATAAATTCCAAAGAAGTAGTTTTCATCTTCATACTATTCCATACATCTTGGTCAATAATGTTCTTTTCCACAAGGACTTGAATGGTGTGCTTCTGCACTACATCAAACCAGAGCAAGTGAATAAGATTTTATAATAATTCCACAATGGCTTATCCAGGGGGCATTACTCTGCTCATACAACCACCACCAAAATTATGTGAGCTGGTTATTATTGGCCAGATTTATTCAAATATTCTCATCTATGGGTAAGGAAATGTAAGGAATGCACCCTTTTTGCAGGTAAACAAAAGTTGACATCCCTTCTCCTGCACCCCATTCAGGTAGATCAACCTTTCATTCAATGGGGGTTATATTTTATCGGTATGATCAACCCTCCTAGTGATGGACACAAATGGGTTCTTACTGTAAAAAATTGTTTCACTTGATGGACAGAGGTGGTGGCTTTAAAAGAAAGTAATGAAAAGGTGGTCCTTGATTTCTTGGAAAATATAATGACAAGGTTCGGAGTTCCATTTACCATTATCTCTGATAATGCAATGGATTTCCTTGGTTTAAAGTTGAGTGAGTGGGCAGTTACGAATGGGGTCTATCTCAAGAATTCATCCAATTACTATCCATAGGAAAATGGGTTGGCTTAATCCAGTAACAAGAATCTCATAAGGATCATCAAACGGACGATGGAAGCTAACAAAAGGACCTGACATACACAACTTAAGAATGCCTTATGGGTGGATCGAATCACACCTAAAAATGCCATTGGAAATTCACATTTTATGCTGGTATATAGGAGGGAGGAAAAGCTTCCACTCTCCTTGGAATTACCTTCTTTGGAATTGGCTCATCAACTCGAAGTTATGGAAAATGACTCCTTAACAGTGAGGTTTGTTGAACTCATGGAGCTGGAAGAAGTTCGAGACAAGGCTATGAAAAATTTAAGCCAACATCAGGCTCAAGTTAAGAAATCCTTTGACAAGAAAGCTTCTGATAGGCATTTTCAAGAAGGAGATTTGGTTCTCAAGTGGGACGAAGACAGAGCCAAACCAGGTAGGCATGCCAAGTTTGACACTCTCTGGAGTGGACCATATGTTATCTCCAGTTGCAAAGAGGTGAATTCATTTCATCTATCCAGACTCAATGGAGAAGAACTACCCATTCACATGAATGGGATACATCTCAAAGCTTGCTTTTGAGATTGTCTCACCCTTGTACAGTGTTCTTTTTTCTTTTCCTCCAAGTGCTTTGCACATTGTTTTGTTTTGTTTTCTTTCTTTTTGGTTTTTTGGTGTCCTCTGAATGTAGTTTTCTTCCAAGACTCCTTTTACCAAATGGTTTGTATAAGGATACTGATCTAAATGCTTAGCAGGAAAGCATTCCTTAGAGGTTGCCAAAAATGTTACCGATTTAATCTACCTTGAGAAGCAAGACTTTGAAATCGATCAGGTAAATTTTTTGAAAGAATCTTCACACAAAAGATCTCTACATCTTGAAATTTCTCCAAGTCCCAAAGTCTGAAAATTTGGATTTTTGACTTCGGGGATTTTCCCTTTTGGGGTTTAATTGACTTAAATTTGAAACTGTGTTTTTCAAGTTCCGAAGTCTGAAACCTCGAAAGTCCAAAATTTCAAACTTTCAAGCTTTCGGGTTTCAGAACTCTAAGTCATGATTTTTAGGAAATTCCCTTTTGAGAGTTTCGAAGTCTGAAACCCCAAAAGTCTGAAATTTTTTTACTTTCGGGCTTTTGGGTTTCAGAACTCTAGGTTGTGCACTTTTTGGAAAAATTCTTTCAGACTTCTGAAGTCTGAAAGTCTGAAAGTTGGAATTTCAGGACTCTCCCACTTCAGGTTTCGGTACTCTCCTGATCATTTTCGAGTCAATTTCTTTCAGAATTCTGAATTCTGAAATTCTGAAAGTCTGAAATTTCAGACTTTCAGGTTTTGGAACTCTTCTGAGCCATTCCATGATTTTCATCCCTTGATCTCTGAAGTCCGAAACCCCAAAATTTCCAAAATTTTAGAATTTCAGGCTTTTGGGTTTCAAACTTTTAGAGCTCTCTGCGCATTTAATTCCCACCTACTTCCATATGGATTGGAATTTCACCATTAATATCAAGTTTTTCTATTTAAATCACATTTTCACCTACCATTTTCACCTGATCACTTTTCTCTGACAAACTCAATTTTTACAATATCTCATACTTTTTGACATCATTCTCAAGGTATTTTTTATTTTGGTGATTTTTTTTTGGTTTAAGATCTTTTGTTTTGTTTCCTCCTTGTTTATTTTCTTTGTTCCTCCTCTGCATACCTTGGGAAATGACAAATTCATTACCCGCCATGTTTCCACGATTTGAGTTTCTATAGGCTCTCACAGTTTGCAAGGATCCTCTCGAGTTCTCCAATTTTCCCTCTCAACACCTTTTATTTTTCAGATTTTGGAGATCAACATTTTTGGAGAACTCTCTTTTTAGTATTCAGAGCTTTGGGTTGTTTAGCACTTCTCATTTTTTGGGGATTGTGCCATTCAAACTTTGGAGTTCTCTTTTTCGGTATTTCATAAGTACTTTGTTCATAGGTTTCCCATTTGGGATTTCAAACTTCTCCATTTTCTGATTTTAGACTTCTCCATTTCAGAGGTTTTCACTTCAGGTTTTTGGAGGTTTCCACTTCGGGTTTTCAGAACTTCTCATTTCAAACTTCTCCAATTTAGGTTTTTAGAGGTTTCCATCTCGGGATTTCAGACTTCTCCTCTTCGGAGGTTTCTAATTTTCAGGTTTTCAGAGGTTTCAAATTTTCAGGTTTTCAAACTTCCTTCTTTAGCATTTCAGAACACAGAGGGTGATGTCTACTTCCACTTCCAAGGGAAAGGAAAAAATGAAATACTCATTCCTCGGGTTTCCCCTCACTCTTTCTTATCTTCTGACCTGGGAAACATAGGGGACACCGACCTTGGACAAATTGATTTTCCAGACTTCTGGGAAAGGGTGAAGGCCCCAAATAAGAAACCCTGGATGCAGGCCATATATGACAGTGGGCTTGCTCTTGCTGCCAATTTTCCCACATCCATGCATTGCCCAAAATTTGTTTTGGCTGCAGCAGCCCACTATGATGAAGAATCTATTTCAGTTAAAGATGTCGATGGAAAAGTTGTGATCCACCTAGACCCAAATTTCTTTGAAGATTTTCTCAAACTCCTTGATGTTGAAGATTACACCACAATTTCACCAGAGTCAGTGGTGGAACATTGGGACAAAGAAGAAGAGTTGTGCACGAGGGTCATGTTGAAAACCTATCTGGCCAAGAGCATTGCCAAATTTCCAAAGACCATGTATCAGTCAGATTTCATTCAGGAGGTCAGTGACCTTATTGCGCTACTAAGTAGAGTCTCAAGTCTTCCCTCTGTGAAGGAATTTCAGGAGTGGATGTTCTTATATATCTCTACTATCAAGAAGAATAGTGAATTTATCAGATGGGGGGAGCATATCAGTAGCTCCATTTGCTATCAGTTGAGTAGAGTGCATTCTTCAAAGTGTTTCTATATGACATCCTTCTTGGTTTATGCCACAATGTACTATGGGATATTTCACCAGGTTGAATACCAAGGGTATTCGAAGAACCTCTCAAATATATGATTTGTATCCTCAACTCACACTGGACGAGGGAAGCAAACACTTCCGCAGGATCAATGATGCCTTCTTTGCTATTATCCTCTACCATTTCGATAAGGAGCTATATAATCAGAGGATTTCTAACGAATCCTTCAAGGAAGTGCATGAGTGGGGAGCTATCTACCTTTAGTTCCCCACATTTACTTACATTCAGATTCTTGGCTTCGTGGGTGCTCCCAGCAAGCTGCCTAGATGTCCCACTGACAAGTGGGTCTTGTTAGAATTGGTTCGGTAATTTCTAGATTACCACAAGATCTAGAATAAAAGGCACAAAGTGGGAATGCAATTCCCTATTTCAATTGGTAGATACACTTGCCCAAATATTTACAAGGCTAAGAATGTAGATGTGGAAATGGTAGAGGTAACTTTGTGGACTTTCCATCCACAGACTAATTTTGACTATTGGGGTAAATTTAGCGAAACATGTTGGTCCAGTTCCCATGTGCCTGAGTTAGAAGATATCTGGATCCATTGTCAGGATGAATTCATCATCCAACAAGAGAGACTATGAAAGGATAACTTTGGATGAGGTTCAGAAATTTGGAATAGCCAACGTACCAAAAGACATGCAGGACAATGATGAGGTTTTGGATGAATTGTATAAAAATAATAATATTTCCAATCAACCATTGCCATGGATTGATTGGTATGTGGAAGAATGTTACAACACAAAGGAGAGGGTGGGACCCATTCTGTAAATAACTCACAGTTGGTTGGTTACCTTGGGAATCTCACCCAAGGGGTTAGAGAAACCTACAAATATAGGGGCCCCATCAACCATGAGCCAATCAACACCCACAAAGGGGAAAAGGTTGACCCAAAAGACCCATACAGTTCCAAAAAATATTTCATTTGTTGTTGGGAGCTCATCTCTTTCCAAGGCTCTTGTTCCCAAAGTCATGCCTCCTACAACACCTGTGACAGAAATAGTTGAAGTCAGTGATTCTCCTAGTGTCCCACAAGACCCATCATTTCCCTTTTCTCTTCCATTGTCACTTCCTACATCAGTTCCTTCCACTTCTTCCATCATCTCTTCTTTCCCATCTCCTTCTATGGCCCAAGTATTCTCATCCCTTCTAGTTCTCTCAGCTGGAGAAACTATTGGGTCACCCATTTCTACTTCACTTCCCCTAACACTTCCATTTTCTTCCATCTCATCCCCTAACATCATTGTATCAACTCCTATGGCTGTCCTCACATCCACCCCATCCATTACTACCACTACCATTCAAATGCCAACTAATGTTGCTGGTACTCTTGTTGTGGCTAATGTTTCAGGTACTAAATCAACTTTTCTATCTTCATCAGCATCAACCATTCCAGAATGGTTGTTTCAAAAAACTCCAAAGAAAAAGAAGAAAGTGCCTCTGGGAGATGTAATAGATCTGAGCATATTGGAACATACCCCAAAGAGACAGGCCAAGAGGCCAAATATTGTTTCAAGCCTGACAGTGAATGCATCTGGGGAATAATTTGTGGAGGTTGCCACTCCCATTGAGGGAAAAACTAAGGAAACAATTACAGCTGCAGATTATCATATTTCTAGATTCTCATTGGGAAAATCCACTCATGAAGGAGAAAAACAATATGTACACACTGCTCTTGGAAATCTGATAGAAAATTATGATAAGGATAAATCTTCCAAGGATGAGCTTAAGGCCAAGGTCGAGCAGCTCACTACATTGCTACGGAAAGTAACAAAGCCAACTCCATCTACTGAAGTCTCAACTACTATGGATATGATAGTTTCATCTACTATTGATGATATTTCTTATCATGAGATCAAAAGATAGGCCAGAAAGGGAGATCAGTAGATGGATGGATGGAATGTATACTACAGGAAGCTAATCCTTTAATTAAAGAAGTTGTTGAAATATATAATGATTTGCAGGTTGGAAAAACTACTATTTACAAAATGGATGAAGCTTTTTCAGAAGACAATAACAACCTGAATTTGAATTTGGCAACATGGAGTGAAATAAGAGAAGAAGATTCAGATCTACTCCTTTAGGAGGATATAATCGATGCTGCTACAAATTTGTTCGAATATCAGAAGGCCATGGAATTCTGGTGTCAAGTGCTACAAGATTTAATTAAGAAGTTGGATGATAAATGAGTGGAGATTACAGATGCTTTGAATGACATATCAGAAGAATTTGATATTGTTAACTGTAAATTCTTCAACAAAAATATTGATGCTCTTCCAGAGGAGCAGATCAAGCAGAATTTCAAAGATTTGGTGAAACATGATGATGAAGTTACCAAAAATTTTGGTAGCAAATCTATTGATATGTTGGTTTTATGCCAAAATTTCACAAGAAGATTGAAGAAAGTTTTGAGTAAACTTAGAAGAGTTCCAGCTAAAATCACGAGGGAAATTGAAACAACATATGTGGTAAATCACTATGCATGTGGGCTAGGGGATGAGGAAATTCAAGGAATCATTAAATGATTCATCAAGTATAAACATTGATGGATGCATGGGAGGAAACACAAAAAAAACCTGCAGAGGAAGAAGGCATTGTAGAACCAGGCCAAAGCTGAGCAGCCATGAAAGGACAAATCCAAGCTCTGGATCAGTCAGAGTTGTAGGGTTGACTAAGTCAAACCCTTGCAACAAATTTTCTATTTTTATGGGAGCCTGTTCCCTTGAATTAATGACATTTCTATTTTTAGTAAAATGTTAGTTGAAGGCCCAGCTGTAATGGCTCAGCCTAAGGAACTTATAAATAGTTTGGTTTATGGAGTCATTTAGGAGATAGATAGATGATATTTTGGTGAATTTATTCTTCAGGCTTGGAAGAGTGCTTCAAAGATTTAAAGAAACTTTTAATTATATTCATAGATATATCTTTCCTTGAAGAACTTGATTTATTGTGCTAAATGGTTTATTTATATTTTCTTTGTGAATGTATGATTTCTTACTATAGATGGTTAGATTTCCTTTATTTCAGATTGTTTTGTTTCATATTATGGAAAAGTGATATAACCATCTTTTATGTCAGTTGTGGAAAGAGTGTTTTCCTTCTGTTA
The DNA here is from genome assembly GCA_019776745.2 of Taxus chinensis. Classification (NCBI taxonomy): domain Eukaryota; kingdom Viridiplantae; phylum Streptophyta; class Pinopsida; order Cupressales; family Taxaceae; genus Taxus; species Taxus chinensis. The sequence goes on along the minus strand of CM034151.1, from coordinate 157,050,846 downwards.
TTTAAAGTTATATTATCATTAGCCATCATCAGCAAAATGAATGTTTGACATGTGCATGTGTTTTATCCTCGTGGTTAGTTAATTGTGTGTTCTAATCCAATTTGGTCTCTCTATTTTGTATGATTCAAGTTTTAACAAAGGAACATATGCTTCTGGTTTGTGGTATTTTGTGCCCTTTCTAGGTTGCAATAGGTGAAGGTGACTAACGGTGTTTGCATCCTACTCACATTAACCCTTCCTGAGATTCAACATATCCTTTTATTCGGTGCATCACCATCCCTAGTATAGTTTCCTTTTGCAGATCTCTTTCCCTAAAACCCAGGAAAATGTTAGCCTAGGATTAGATAGCCATTTTATTGCACTAGGAGTAGTACAACACTTAGTTTAGGAAAAGGAAGTTGGCCTTCTCCAGAGGTTCACCTCGAGCCCAAGTCCCACAACTTGAGAGGTGATCCCATGTGTCCCAATCACATCGAATGACCTGCTTATAGCCTGGCCATTCAGGGGGTGTAGTGATTTGGCGACTTCTTTTGAAATGTACTCTGACATAAAACTTGGCACATATGTGCACCAACGTAAAATGGAGGAATAGAGACTCCTTCAGTTTTAAGGCTCTATTGAAGAATACCACCATTTTCTACCCCTTTATAGTCTTTCTTATTCCCTCCTCTCCTCTTCTATTCTTACAGCATTCACTCTGTCATCTTCTTCTACATGTATCCTCTTCGTCCTCTCCACGCTCTCATATATCTTTGACCATGTTATTATCGCCCTATCAACGTGTACATCACACCTTTGTCGTACAATTGCTAGTGTATCATTGATATGAAATGTATGAAAGAGAACCCTCTACTTGGAGTTTGGAACAACACTTTTTCGGTGGAAAAACGCATATTACGGTATTCAAGGATTCCATTCCTGTGTAATACGTATTTTTGTTAAAAAAAAAACATTATTAAGAAAAAAATTAAACAATTGAAATCAGGTGTCAACGTCTCCATAGAGTCTAACTTGTATGGAAAAATAATTGAGGTTTATCATACGCTTATTCCAAGAATCGAAGAAATTACTTTTCAAAACATAATTCAACGCGACGGTGGACTCTTGACAATCTCGATTCTCAATCCTTCGCGCGTGCTTCTCCGAACATTGAATAAAATAGTTGAAAATGTTCGCCGTATTGTCCACTCCATACAAAAGACAAAATCCGCGCGATCAATAGATTGACAGACAAATTTGAACAGAAGGTAGCCTTGTTACGTAGGATAGACGGCAAGAAGTATAGATACTGTGTAGGATAGACGGCAAGAAGTTTTGTGGAGAAAATAATGAATGAAAGGGACTTTACCTAGTGTAAGAAAATCTTGTCTCAAATACAAATAATTTTCTTCATCGTTCTTCACCCGCAAGCTTGACTAGCCTTGCAGAAGCTATAGTCTAGTGAAAAGATCCATGGAAATAATTAACATAATGTACAATTCGATAGGAGGTAGTTACAACTAAATATGTTTATATTAGAAATGATTGTTAGTCATTTCATCTTCGCTAGCCAACTAGCAATTGTGGCCACACACATGACATGCTGGTAAGATGTCATATATAGAGTGCTCCACCTAGCATGCCACATAGAAATCAAGTGGTGATAAGAAAATGTTGAGTGTGTAAGTCTAATGTTAGTGTATCGTAACATTTGTGTAGGGAAAATTTTCGTAGCAAATATTTGTAATTAGGTTAATGGTAAGAATTATGGAATATTGCTTTATATGTTTTTCAACAAAGCATTCTCCCCTTCTACTCTTCTCTGTTGTACACTTTTTAGTAGTCTACTTTGAATGGTCTTTGTTTTTCTTTTATAATGTAACGATTTCTTATTTTCTACCTGATCTTACACGCGCACACACACACACACACGTTTATGTATATGTATATGTTTATGTATATATATCACACTTAACGCAAACATAGCTTCATGTAATGATATCATATTACTTTGTTTGATATCGCACACCATTATTCTAATATCTTTTCAACTTCATATGTTAGAAGATCTTCTCACATGGCTCTTCATTTTCTTGGGCGCTAAAAACTTGGAATGTTTTAGAATTTGATTTATAAAACGCCAAAGCAAACGAGCTGCCAACTCTCCTTAATGATTATAAAATGTCTTTTTTGCCTTCGAAAATTCTTTTGTTTGTTTCCTTCCAACAAATCCTTGTGCCATAAAGGCATATCTTCATTATTCGCTTTACTTTAATTCCAACAAAAAATTTCTTGTCTCACATATACCATAACGCATAGACCTTGAAGGGTTATCATATCCATCCATTGACCTAGAAGCGTTACAAATAGATGGAGGAAGCTCATTGTACTGAAGAGAACCAAAACGCCCATTACAAATGATGGGCATAAAAAGAAGACCCAAGAGAGAAGGTGCGATTTGAGCGATGGGTTCACCAAATGATTTAACGAAAATAAGTATTTTTTAAACCCTTATTGGAGAGTAACTACTATAAACTATGATATATAACTATTATTTATACAATATAACACAAAAAAGTAAGACAGTAAATATAAAACCCTAAGCCAAAAATATAAAAAGACTAAATAAGTTGATTTATAGTTGATCTAGAAATGCTCTGGACTTGGAAAACAACTAAAAAAGAAGTGAACAATTTCATAAATGCTCTGGAGAAATTATGGAGTGCAAGAACGATGCTGGACATGGATGGCCACAGAAGAACATTGGTGCCTAGGCACTGGAGACTGTTACTAGGTGCCTGTCATTGTGCAAATAGTTAGAATATGATTTTTACTGTGTCACACAAGTGTCGCAATAATTCTCTATTGACCTCCTATGTGTCACTCTTTGATTGACGAGGGTACATGTAACCTTCATAACAGATATTACCTGCAAAAGCCAATAAACCACATTAGATTCAAGAAAGAAAAATGCAGAATGGGGAGTATGACTGACCCCGATGGTCACCCTGAGAATGAACTTACAACTGAGTCTTGCACTACATCTTAGACTCCATGTAGTTTTGGTGAGTGTGTGTAGAAATTGTGCCCTAGAAGGCCCTTGTGCAAGTGCAGTTGATAATGTGTTATAGATATATGTAGCAATGTAGTAGTATGTGTGAATGAAATAGAACGAGCTTCCCCTTCCTATGCCATGTATGCATAAAATGATGTCCCTTTTCCCTTGAATGGATGTCATATGGATGCTTTAGAGTGCTTTAGGTGCCTTTGGGATGCAAACTTAAGCGATGCTTATTAATGTTTAGTGTCTGGTCCATTATTTTGAACACATAACTATGTATTTATATGATTTGTTTATTTGAATTTCGTAATTGACAACTGGAAGGATGACATATACGTAAAAAAGATTTCAAAAAGATAAAAGCGACCCAAAAGGAGCAAGTAAGGTTAAAAAGAGTTAGGCGCGCCTAGAGGGGACAAGAGCCTCTGAGAGCTTCTGTCCTAGCTAGGTGGTGGTGTCTGAAGCCATAAATGATAAATCAGTAAAATCCTGATTGGGCTGTAGGGTGCGTAATACCAAATAGAAAACAAGCAACAAAGAGAATAGGTCAAAATTAGTTTTCTACTAGTACATTTCTTTCTTAGAAATGATATGAACATTATTATTTGTTTAGGACCTAACGATGTACCCAAATGCATGATTTTGTGTCTACACTTTCATAGTCGACATTCTTAAGTAATAGAATACAAGATACGTGAAAGTAAACCTGTAATTTATGTGTTCTTTTAGATTAATGTATCTATGAGTGTTACCATTATGTGGTCCCAGTGTTATGCTTCTTGTGATCAATGCAATAATAATAAGTGTTGTATCAATATACAACAACAAAAAATGCCAGTTTTACTATTCACATTCGGGTTGTTAATTTTTTTTTCACCTTTGGTCCTCATCTAGATAGTTCAAGGAATGTATTGGAGCAAGTAAGGTATGATTTTAACTTCTTATAAACATAAAATTTGCATGTTACTAAAAATGAACATTATATCTGATCACGTACATGCAGGTTGATTTAGTAATGCCTTGACCATTACAAGAACGTATAATCATAGGATACTAAAGGGTAAAGGATTACAAGACCATCGGAGGATACTAAATCAACAAAAAATCCCAAGGAGAAAAATCAATTTTATATTGTAATGACTATGAGGGAAGTATTAATTTTTGTGAGGGATCAAGAGTGGAGATTGTAAATAGGGTGTGGGAAACAAGAGGAGGGAGAGCTTAAGAGATGATTTTACTAGAGTCAATTGAGGTAGGATTTTGAGACAAAACTATAGGTCATTACACATTAGAATGGGATTTTGTGGCATCGTGAGAGGTCACATAGTTTTCTTTGTTTGAAACCATGGTCTAACCATCACTAGAGTCAATGCCTATGATATTTCTAGCTAGTTTCTCTTCTGGCCCATGTTGTGAACTTACCCTCAAGGGGCATACTCAAATCATATGCATTGAGGATTGACACCTGAAGCATGTATTCAGAAGGTTAATATATAGTACTTGCTGAGAGAGGCAAGTGTTGATCACCTGAATATCAATGGTTTCCATCAATTCTTTAGCAAAATCTATTTCCACACAAACTATCTTTTGTATGTGAGATGGATAAATCTTGGGTTGTTCATAGCACACAAGATACCCAAGGGCTTGAATGATCTTCTCAACAATGCTTTAGAGAGGTAGAGGAAGCCCTATAAATTCTACCCTAATAAGAATATTGCGCTTAGCTTGCTGGAAAACCTTAAATCCTTTGCTCATATGGGAAAATGCCACAAGGATGTTATGAATGAACATAGGGCCGTGGTTAGCAATGAGTTTGTACTATTTAGGGTTCATAAAAAGGAGAAAAAAACGTTGGGTTGTGTTTTGAACTCTTTCAAGCATAACACCAATGGGTTGTAAGTGGTTATGTACTCACTATTTATGCATACCTTCTAAAGGGACTTGGTCAAAAAATAACCAATTAGAGTAAAATGTTTTAACCAATGACAAGATTTATAAAATTTGGGTAAATCTAATTCCACATTGAGAAGAAGGGTATCAAGGTAAGAAGCATTACCTTGTGGAAGACATTTGGAACAAACTTGTAAGATCATTTCGGTGTCATTTTTGGCCGAAGCTCTATCGACATTTCTTGCATCAATTGATGCATTTATCATGGAGGTGGCCATTAATAAAGGGGTTGGCCAAATGCCACCCAAAAGGTGGAAAGGACGGCCGATTCAATGCATTAAATGTGTACAAAAAATTACTCCTGCCTGAATTAATGAAAATATAAATATCAACAATTTGACATCCATATGGCCGCAACATAACCTTTAAATTTTTTACAAGTAAAAATAAAAATACAAGCCTAGATATACGTAAATTATTGACTAAATAAATTGCACTTCACCCTCGGACCTTGACGATTACTTGCATGTCACTAGTGCAAGTGGGCCCACCTCACAATCAAACGCCATCGCACATGGTAGAAAAACCATTATTTACATTAGTACATTATTGTAGTTGATCTTAATCACCACAAAATATTTTTTACTCCAGAACTGTAATTTCAAATTTCTGAGTCTTAATTAACTTTTTTCCTTGTAATATTAGCCTTTGTATTTGTCCTGCAATATTTGTTTCATCTATAAATCCATATGCATTTTACATTGCACTTACACATTCTTTTATTTTCATCAGAAGCCATGAATGATCAGATTAAATTTAGTGTTATCATCTCTATGGACCTTCAGAACATGGAAGGTTTATTTTTTTATATATGTAGTTGCAGGTTAATAGTTCTCTCCAAGAATTATCAGAATGTCAAATGGTGGCAATTTCTCATTCCATCTTCCACTGTTTACTAGAGACAACTACGATTACTGGAGCATAAATATGAAGACCCTACTATTATCCTAAGATATTTGGGATTTAGTAGAAGGAGGATACACAAAACCTATAGATCAGAATGCTTTAAATGCTTCAACAGCAAATCAACGAACACAATTGAAAGAAGACAAAAAGAAGGACAATCGAGCTCTTTTTGCTATCCAATCTACATTGGATATATCAAATTTTCCCCGTATAGATGGTATGACAAAGTCAAAGGATGCATGGGAGGCCCTAAAAATTGCATACCAATGATTTGAAAAAATAAGGTTGGTAAGACTTCAAACCCTTCGTAGAGATTTTGAAAGTTTAAGTATGAAGGAAGATAAGTCTATTCAAGAGTTTATTACTAGGGCTCAATATTTTGAACCATCTTAAAACTCAAGGGGAAAGTGTCATAGAGCGAAAATTTGTAGAAAATATTTTGAGATCTCTTCCTCCAAAGTTTGATCCAGTGGTCATAGCCATTGAAGAAAGTAAAGATCTAGCCACATTCAAAGTTGCAGAGTTGATAGGTTTCTTTGCAATCTCATGAGGAGCGTATGCAACATTCTACAGTGAACCTCATTCAAGCCTTCCAGTCTACTGTAAGAATTGGAGAAAAATCTACAACCCCTTCTCAATCAAACAAATCTGAAGGGGAGTCCTCTACATCTAGAGGACGTGGTAGAGGAAGAGGAAGAGGAAAAAAAAGAGGCAGAGGAAGAATTTCAATGGATCAGAGAAGCATCCAGTGCCAGTATTGTGAAAGGTATGGACACTATGAATCTGAATGTAGAAAGAAAAAATCTAATTTAAATAAGTCAAGAGATAACTATACTGAAGATTCTTTTGAAGAAGCAAAACACTCTACATTTTTCGCTTGTAATTTGGCAAAAGAACCTCAAAAGGATGTTTGGTTCTTAGATAGCAGTTGCTCAAATCATATGATAGGTAAATCTGATCTCTTTGTCGAATTAGATGAATCTGTAAGGAGTCAAGTAAAATTTGGTGATGATAAAGAGGTTGATATAATGGGAAAAGTTACCCTTGCAGTGAAAAACTAAGCAAGGAGAAACTACATTTATTCATGACACTTTGCATGTGCCCAAATTACAACATAATATTTTAAGTATTGGGCAGCTTGTACCAAAAAATTACAAGGTTGTGTTTGAAGATAACTGTTGCAAACTATTTGATAAATCAGCAAAGGCTTGTATGACAGAGAATCAATTATTTTGTCTCACTCTGGAGTCCAGTAAGATGCATGCCCTCAAGGCAACCATAGATGATTCATGGTTACGGCACCAATGGTATGGTAATTTGCATTTTCAGAGATTAAGTTTGCTTCATAAGAAAGGCATGGTGAGAGGACTTCCTGCAATTCAGGAAAAAGAAAAAGTTTGTTCAGGGTGTGCACTTGGCAAGCAGCATCGAGACAATTTTATGGTGAAAAAATCATGGAGGGAAAAATCTCCTCTAGAGCTTGTGCATAGTGAGATTTGTGGTGACATGCAAGAGGAATCTTTGGGTAAGAATATTTACTTTTTGACATTTATTGATGATTTCTCACGCCACACATGGGTTTATTTTCTTAAGCAAAAATTTAAGGCATTTGAATGCTTCAAGCATTTTAAGGCTATTGCAGAAAATCAAAGTAGGTATTCTCTTAAAATACTCAGAACAAATAGAGGGGGAGAATTCACTTCCAACGAGTTTGCTGATTTTTGTAATACTCATGGAATTAAGAGACAACTTATAGCAGCTTATACCCCACAACAAAATGGCATTGCCGAAAGAAAGAAACGTATCATCATGGAGATGGCACGAAGTATGTTGCAGTTCAAAAACCTTCCTAATTTCTATTGGGGAGTTGCAGTGGCAACCAAAACTTATATTTTGAATCGAAGCCCAACAAAATTGCTTCAAAATATCACTATCAAGGAAGCCTAGAGTAAACACAAGCCCTAAGTAGCTCAATTTCATGTATTTGGTTTCCCTGCATATGTTCATGTTCCATAAAAGAAGTAGAAGAAGTTGGATGCAAAATCCCAGCTTTGTATCTTTGTGGGCTATTCAGATTTCACGAAAGGATACAAGTTCTATGATCCTGACACATAGAAATGAATTATTAGTCGAGATGTGGTTTTTGATGAAGGGGGCATATGGCAATGGAAAAAAGGCGTTCATTAAACTACACCACTCATCATGGGTATAGAAGATGTTCATCAAGTTCCTCCTCTCCCCACAAGCTCAAGTGGAAGTTCAAGCCCCAATTCACCAAGTTCCTCTTTAGGTGATAGTTCTAGTCCACAATCAAGTTCAAGTTCTTCACAAAAGGTATGAAGTTTAAATGAAATCTATCGAAAGAGTTCTAATGTGAATCTAGTTTCCAATCTTGCTTCATTTATTACCATCCAATTTGAACCTTCTATGTATGAAGAAGCTGTGAAAGAATAAGTATGGATTGGTGAAATGAATGAAGAGATGCATGCAATTGATAAAAAAAATACATGGGAATTAGTGTAACTTCCTAAAGATAAGCAAGTGATTGGTGTCAAATGAATTTATAAGGTGAAATATCATGCTAATGGTTCTATGAATAAACACAAGGCAAGATTAGTTGCTAAGGGATTTGCACAAACGCATGGAGTAGATTATTCAGAGACTTTCACTCTAATTGCAAGATTTGATACAATCAAGATTATATTGGCTATTGTTGCACAACACAAGTGGCCAATCTATCAGATGGGTGTAAAATCATCCTTCCTAAATGGTTTTATTGATGAGGAAGTCTATGTGGAACAACCTGTTGGTTTATGAAATTCCAGGCAAAGAACATTTGGTTTACAAGCTAAAAAAGGGCTCTTTATGGGTTGAAGCAAGCACCTCGTGCTTGGTATGTAAGGATTGATAGTTTATTTCTTGAAGAAAGGATTCATTCAAAGTTCCTCAGAGCCAACCCCTCTATATCCAGCATCTTTGTAATGATATTCCTAATTGTTTTGCCTTTATGTTGATGATCTCATTTATACAGGTAATAACCCATCTCTCATGGAGAAATTTTCAAGCAGAAATGAAACAAGAATTTGAGATGTCAAAATCTAGGACTCATGCATTATTTTTCTTGGAGTGGAGGTGCAAACAACAATCTGAAGGTATATCCATTTCTCAAACCAAGTATGTGGCTGATCTATTGAAGCGATTTAGAATGATGTCATGCACTGCAGTTGCCACTCCTGTTGCCCTTGGTGAAAAATTAACCAAGGAAGATGCAAGTTCCAAAGTAGATGCCACTTTATACAGAAGTTTGGTTGGGAGCCTCATGTACCTCACTACCACAAGACCTGATATTATGTATGTTGTGAGCCTCATCTATCGGTTCATGCAGGATCCACACGAGTCTCATTGGCGTACTACAAAAATAATTTTAAGGTATGTGAGTGATACACATAATTTTGGCATTCATTATTCTCCCACACATAAGTTTGAGCTATGTGGTTATATGGATTCTGATTGGGCTGGTTCAGTGGATGATAGAAAATCCACATCTGGTTATATTTTCTCACTTGGTTCTGGAGTTGTCTCATGGAGTAGTAAAAAGCAGGAAACCATTACTCTCTCTTCCGTAGAAGCATAGCATATTGCAGTTGTAGCAACTGGTTGTCAAGCCATATGGATTAGACGGATTTTGGAAGATTTACAGGAACATCCAACCACTATTTACTGTGATAACAATATTACCATTGCAATGACAAAAAATCCTGTGTTTCATGCTAGATCGAAGCACATTGAGATTTCGACATCACTTCATCAGAGACTTAGTTCAAGATGGGACAGTGGAATTACAGTTTTTCCCTACAACGGAGCAAGTTGTTGATATATTTAACAAAGCTCTACCTACAACCAATTTTGTTGCTTTGAGGAATCAATTGGGACTTATCCCTATTGTTCATGCAGGGGGAGATTGAAGGATACATGATCAACTCTGTAGTCATCTTCAGTTCCACCTCAAGTTTTTTCATTAATTTTGTTTATTCCTTCAGTTAATAAACTGTAACATCTTTCAATCTTAATCGATGCCTGTTTTTTAGGATCTAGGTGAGTTCTTCTTCAGTTATCTCATTCTTTACTATAGCTGCTCCTTTTAAATGTAATCCTCTCCTTCAGTTTTCAACGTACAACAGAAGGAGAAGAATTCAATTTTGAATAAAAAAAATATTTTTGTTCTCTCTCTTAGCTTTGTTGTATGCTCACTTTGTGAGCAGATGTATTATTATTTTTATTTGCACAGTATACTGTAAGTGTTGTTTTTAATTATAATCTTCACTTTCAACTGATTGCAGGATAGTATTCCAGCTGATCTTGGCCTCCTAACACATCTAGAGAGTGCGTACTTGGGAGAAAACTCACTCACAAGTACAATTCCCTCATCTTTAGGAAACCTCTCTTCTTTGATTGAGTTGGCACTTGAAATGAATTACCTTACAGGATCTATTCCGGTTGAGTTAGGCGGGCTTACTCAACTACAACTTCTTCTTATTCATACTACTTAATTGTCAGGTAACATCCCCTCCTCCCTAGGAAACCTCTCATCTCTAACTGACTTGGAGTTGGCAGAAAATAATCTCATAGGCCAAATCCCTATTCAATTAGGCAGAGTAACTAAACTAAATATTCTCAGACTTGCTAATAACCTGCTTACTAGACCAATTCCTACTTCCCTCTTCAATTGTACTGCACTCACTATATAGTCTTTGTACGAAAACCAACTAAGCAAAAAAATTCCAAGAGAAGTTGGTGCCAAGATGACCAATTTGGCCATACTTTTGCTTTGGGGAAATCATCTCAGTGGAGATATACCAATCTTCATTGGAAATTGTTCCAAACTGAGTATAATTCTTCTAAATGAAAACCGGTTGAGTGGAAAATTCCCGCTCCAGTTGGGAAACGTAACGTTGCTTAGAACCCTTCATTTGTTTTCAAACAAACTTGTTAGTGGCAACAGTACCTCATTGGATTTTTTCACTGCTCTCACAAATTGCTCCAACCTCCAATTCCTAGATGTGGCATACAATAATCTAAGTGGCATTTTACCTGCATCCATTAGACAACTTTCTTCCAAGCTCTATGTGTTAAATTTAACACACAACAAGATAAGGGGAAGCATACCTCAAGAGATTAGTAAGCTTTCCAGCTTAACTGTGTTGGGGTTACGTGATAATATCTTAAGTGGCTCAATTCCATATAGAATTAAAAATTTCCAGAAATTGGAATGATTGTTGTTGGGTGGCAACAAGTTAGAAGGAAGCGTTCCAGAGGAGATCAGTCAATTAGAAAGGCTGGGATTGTTAAAAATTAGTTGGAACATGCTATCAGGAAGAATTCCCGACTCTCTTGGTAGGCTTCAAAAGCTAAGAAAATGTAGTGCCCGCATTTTACACACCCAATTACAACAGTAAAATAATAGGTAAATTTTTTGTTGACTTACATTGCTCACTACACACAACACAACAAGGACTCCAAGAACAAAAACTCAACTCGCATATGACAATTATATAAGTCATCGGCTCACATAGACACAAGAAAGCAACATAGGCATGTCAATGCCACACCTTCCCCAATGAATGGTTACTAGTACTGACCCAGCCACAAGAAAAATGACTTCATGAATGACGAACCCACAATACATCATTTCTTTAATTATATGTTAGTTACGATTAACACTCCAAGAACATTATTGTGCAAGGATAGCTTCCTCCTTTTTCCAACTACATAAACTTTAAGTTCATCCCACATATAATTTAGAGTTCGACCATTTTAAGTTAGCTTCTTATTCTTTATAGAATTTCCCCTAACTTACACACTTATTTGGCATAATTCAAATGCATATAAAGTACTTCATTATCTTACTCTTATGTTAAAAATCTTCTTCTCGAACATACATTCAATGTCTACCTTTTTAATCTTACCACTCAAGTGAATGTGACTTGGTGTCCATATAGCGATATTAGGATCTAACGGAGATTTAAAATACAAGATAGATTTTTACCACAAAACATTCCTCGATCACGGTACAATTATTTCCCTACCATAGTCATTCTAATTCAATGACTTGTGAAATTCCATTTTGTTTTATATATGTATTTTGTTTTCTCGAAGGTTGAACACACCAAGGCAATTCATATTCTTTGAAACAAAAGGGTATTTTTAATCGAGATATAAAGTCTCCAGGAGTGGCATTATTCCACACCTCAAATCCCGTTTTTACTCTTATATGCTTTATTTTCTACGTCACGTTATGGCCTTATTATTAACATTTTCTTGTAAAAGGAGTTACGAAGTGTTTGTCCAACCTCTTGAAGACATATATGATTAAGATACTTGATGCTTCACACAAACCCTAAGTTAACATCCAATATCAACTGAGGTTTAGATTAATTCCAACTTCACCTAAGGGTCTACCCCTTAACTAAATATGCATTTTAAGCGAGAGGACATATTTATGCTAAACCACCTTCCAGAAAGGACCAAGGTGTTATGTTGAGAGAAACCAAGGTAACACATTTAGCTGAGTGGAGCTAAGGAGTTCATTAACAAGAGTTTAATACCTAGAACAATTAAGTCACAGCCTCCATCTATGTCGTCTGGATCCAACAGGGATTTCATTCAATGAAGAACTTAAATTTTAAATCTATCTTCGGATGACAAGTTAGTCCTCTAGGCTACGAAGGAGGAGTTAGGTCTACGCACTCCAAGAAAGGTTTGACTGTGTCGCTCCTATCTACCAGGTTTTTGACAATGTTACTAACCATACTGCTAAGATGATAAACCCATTCTTGGGCTCTTGTTTACTCAAGCTAGGAGATTTCCATTGAGTGTAGGGTTTAAGTTCACTCTATGGTTTTCAATGTCTTCTAGGGTAAAAAGTATCACACATGAAAAACTAGTTATGCCCCGATATTGAACAAGGGTAGAGTGTTTCGATTATATATTTTTATTGCATTTACAAGGTATAAATGCACAAGATGACTCATTAATCATTTAATGAACACTAAATATGCACTATAAGATATTACTTCAAATTTATTTACCTTATATAAATATCGAACCCTTTTCACCAGGTGTTCTATAAATCAAAATTGAACTATGATTAAATGCACATTTCCTAGATGTCCTTGAAACTAGCATTTCATACATATCAACAAATTATCAATTATAACCTTTTGTAACATGAGACTAGATTATACATTTATTCATATAACAATAAACTATATAAATTACAATAATAATTAATAAATTACACATCTCCTTTTCGTCGTCATTCTTTCATCCTGCAAAACCACGTGAGCATGATATCAACGATAATTCGTTGGCATGGCATCCACCCTAATCTAACATAATTATCATTTTTCAGTTTCCCATTTACATATGATAATAATTTCAATTTGCAATCAAAATAAAAAGGTTTAGAGACATGTATTCATTACATTTTGTTTTATTTCATTTTGTAACCTAGGAGAGAGAAAAGAATGAAAGAGAGAGAAAACACCATTTTGTCAAAAGTTATATTTCACACAAGTTACACTATAGGGTTTTAAACAGTTATTTACATGTGTTAAAAATTTCCAGGGTAGTTTGGCAACCCTATGAGGGTCCCGCAACTTTCTATTTTTACATTTTCTCAATAGCTACATAACTTTCAAAACGGGCTCGAAGGCTAAGAAACCGCTTCCTGAAGTTATCTTCCGATGAGAACGCACACCATGATTAAATTTCTACGTGTCCCCAGATATACCAAGATTTTATAGCAACTGACGGAATTGGGAAAAAGCGAACGGTTTTTGTTTGGTGGCTAGTTTTCCGGGGCCACTGGTCATAGTTAGCCCAGTGCAAATTGAACAAAAGTTAGCTCGAGGGCTCAAAAAACCACGTTTTATGGATGAACGCGCAACGAGAAACTTCCTACAAATTTTCCTATATACGGAGAATTCAACAGAGTCGATGGAATTCAGAACTAGAAAGAATTTTTCAAATGGCGACAAGTTTTCTGAAGCCACTGGTCCTAATTGGTCCAGTTTGACCTTGTCAAACTGTGACCAAATGCCTATAAAATGTCATCGTCAAAATATCTTGAAATATGTTTTTCCCTAAAATGAAGGTTCCATGCAATTTTCTAGTATAAACACTAGAGGTCTACAAAGACGGAAAGTAATTTCTCTGTCCCGATTTCAAATGGCGGTTCAAAATGAAAGCCAACTTTCTAGATTTAACAGCTTTCTACTACTGTAAACCAGTGTAACAAGGCTCCTATAAGAGCATCAAAAAGATCAAATATGTTCATTTGGGGTCAATCCAAAGGTCAAGGTGACCCCTCACATAACAAGGTACACAAATGAAACTCAACATCTCATTTTCATAGTTACGAAGGGTACTTAATGAGTCTCCGAAAAATGTAAAAATTAATTTTTTTTAATAGGGAGATGGTCAACATTATTACTAGGAAGTCAATTTCGTATTGTCGATAAAAAGGAAATATTGTAGTGATCTAGTTGGGTAGGAGTTTTCTACATCACCTTAGAATGAGGGTGGAAGTTCATGTTTTAATGCAACGAGTTATATTGACTCTGTGAGTTACGAAATGACATTTCATTATTTTGCAACGAGTTGAAATAAACAATTAACTGTAATAAAATCCTAATATTTGAAAATTCTATTAAGTTGCACATGAGAAGTAAAGCAAAAGAATTATGAGAGGTAAGGGGAGATGAACCATGTCTGGAAATGATGAGCAAAACATGTAAAAGGGGCTCTAAGTGGTTTACACTCACGATCCATTGAGACCACCATTGTTGCCACATGATGTCAGATAGTCACGTGCAAAACCAATCCATTCATTATGCACCCATGTCTCATAAAAAAAATATTTTGTGTTTTCAAGTAGTCATCCCGATCCATGAGACCGCATTTTCTATGTCAAACAGTTCACATGCCTTTTCAACAAATCCATTTTGTGCATATCCTACAATCATGGCACTCCATGAGACTGCATTTCTTTGAGGCTTTTTTTCAAATATTTCTCCTACCCTATGTGTATGCTTTTTTCCAACTGTATAAAATGTCAAAAAACCCTTTTCCATAATTCTTTGAAGGATGTCCATACCCAATTTAAAATGCTTATTTTGGCGCAGCTGAGAGGGTGTCGGAAAAAAAGTTGTTAAGTGTTGTTTTACAACTGCCAAATACATTTCCTTCAAAGTTTCAAAGGCCTTTATAACAAGCTCATCTATGAATACCCTACAACCATTGCATTCCATGAGATGGAATATCTAAGGCATTTTGTCGAACAATTCATATGCCTTGAATACACTTTCACATTTTTCATGCATATCAACTATGACACTTGCAAGTACAAAATCTTACAAAAAACCAGATTCTATTGTTCATATCCTATTCCAAAGCTTCCACATTTTGCACACTGGTCTGCCAAACTGTTTCCAACAAAAGCATTAAACAAAATCTTCTATATTTTATGCTTTGATAGAAGTCCACGCAGTTTAAGGGTTTCCCCATTTTTGGCACTGACTAGGGGGGAAAAAAACTGGCAATAAAAAACAAATCTCCATTATGCTTAGACAGACATCCCTACTCTGATCTAACACTTGACATTTCTTTGAACCATCCTAAGGTGCCTAAACACATTGATTTGTGTAAAAGCTTCAAACCACATTTCCTTCAGGCATTTTCCAATAGAGACATCCCTACCCTACGCATTTCCAGCTGCCACAACTTTCAAAACCCCTCCTTCGGTTCTTCATTGGATAGAAATAATCTGATGAACTCTTATCCTTGGCTCATGCAGAGAGGGAACATGACAAAAATCACCTTGGTTTTGCTTCTGCCGCTGCCCCCAAACTCTCCCATTCCCAAAAGCATAAGACAAACCCTAACTAAATATTTTTGAGTTTTTTTTTCACCCTGCCTCCATTTTGTTTTATTTTATTTTATATTAAATTATATATGTATCTTTTTATTGTATTAAGTGACATATAAACTTATGTGTTTCCCTACATTTGCTTATTGAGTCTATGACCTATATTTATTTATTTTTTTAATTTTCCTTTTACAATTATATTTAATAATCTTCCTTTGTGTACAAAAAACAACACAGTGACAAACAAGAATCTCCTTTCATCCCATAGGCATTTGAAACCATTTTTAGGTACACATACATATCCAAATCTTCTCATTACAATAGGTATACATAAAAATACAATATGAGAGGAGACTCGGTCGGCCAAGGTAGAACTATTGGTAGGAGTTCGAAACCGGACGCAGGACAAGGATTGACCACATTGTCACAACAACATATGGTCTTCTTTGCGCGAATCGAGGCAACCAATCCAAACAATAAAATCGCTAATCAAAATAATAATATTACTATTATATTTTTATTACTATTATTATTACAACTTAATAATACTTTATTAATCATATTAACAAGGACCAACATTTAAGCTTCACCAAACAATAATAGCAAGAATCGACAATTTGAAAGAATAATTATTATTAGGTAGGTGTTCCCTCTAGTTGGTCACACCCCAACAACATCAAGTCATCCTTCAAACCACCTATCAAATTCGTGAAAGATATTTTTCCTTAACAGGGTAATCGAAAAGGTGAAGCCAACAAGGATCAGTAGGAGCACAACAACATTAAACGCTTAGCAACATGGTCGTCAAAGAAGAAAAAGAAGAATGAGGGACGAGGCATTACATTCTCCTCCCCTTAAGAAAGCATTGTCCTTGATGCGACATACAATGAAGAAGGAGAAATGGTAAGCAACAAGGAATGAATATGGCAAAGGCACGCTCTAAGATTAAGATTTCAGATACAAAATCACGGTCACAGGGTGGCCCTAGGAACATTTGGTAGAAATTTTAACTTTCAAGGTTATGTGGAGATTGGTAGTTCCCTCTTATTCATTATTTCATTAATATCCTTCTATTAACATTATTCTTAATTTAAGTCCTTTAAAATTTCATTTTTGTAGAATTTTAGTTTATTCATTCCTTTGGGTTCCCATCATGAACTACAATCACAACACCCTACCAGGGTCATACACAACACTAAAATTTCACAAGCATAATTTTACATACTTTCACAACCGTATCACATCACAAGGGTTTCACCAAACCATGGAATGACAACAAGTAGACCACATAGCAAATAATTTCCAACAATTACGTCCTAGACATAGATCTAGTACACATATATGACTAAAAAACTGGGTCAACACATTGATACATATAGAACAGGTATCACAAAACAATCCATGACTGTAACAACATAGTGCCAAGACAATATCAATTAGTCCATACCAACCAAAGGAAGAGTCAAGCCTCAAACATAACAAGGTGTCAAAAAGACTCACAAGGGTACACATAACTCACTATACCAACTCCACACATCTTAAAATATCAAGAAATAATTCCATATATCTCCTAAGGTATCATAAAAAAATCCATATACCTCTCAAAGAGAAAGAAACATAGTGCCAAAACTCAATCGGGTCATTCAACCATAGAGCCCCATCAAGAATATCAGGTCACTCAACCATAGAGTGCTATTAAAAAAATTATCAGGTCACTCTACCATAGAGGGCCGTCTCCTTTCTCCTTTTAATGAGGTCGGGTCACCCTATGGCCCTGGGTACATAGAGCCCCGTCACCCCCAACCCAAGTGACATAATAACTTGTGGTTCAACAACCCACTAGTTATATGTAACTCCTTAGGGCATACGCCCATACAACAAAGCAGTTCCATAGGTTCAACCACTCCATGGTTAATCCCATGACCCTATTCCAACACATTACGACATTAGAACTATCCTAACAATCTATTCAAATGCCAAGTGGAAAAATCAAAATCCTTGGGCTAAGCTACAAAACTTTTAAATATGAAAAGAAAGTTTCAAAAACTAAGAAAAGTAAATGGCTAATTAGCCATGGTTAGTGCAAAATTCAAATGCTAATGCAACAATCAAATAAATGCCCAAAATATAAGAACATGTCAATCAAGAAAACGGCTAGTTCTATCAAAAAGAGAGATAATGACCAATTTATGAATAAAAATACATATAGAGAGATAGCACATTACAATCACTATGTGGCCTCATACCACAACCAAAGGGGTACTCGTCGAGTTGCTGGCACTCGGACATCGAGCCTAAGCTTGTAAAAATATACATGTAACAAGAGATGAGTAAATCAAATAATGTAACTATCATCATCTCTACCTGAATCATCCCTCTGAACTCCCACAAGGATCAACATAGCCAAAATTACATAGGATTTTCCAATGAACAATCCAACAAGAAAGAGAAGGGAACTCTAGTTGCATAAGTTGAGCCTAAGGTGGTGCGCACCCACAACATACTGAGCAAGCTCGAAGTATACTAAACAGGTAGAAGTTTGTTTTTCAGTCTATATAAGACTCCACTTCCTCACTCGTACTCGGCTCTAGATTATGAAAACCTGGTCCACGCCTCCTCTCTCCACACATACACTCTTGACAATTTATCCCCTTAGGGTCATCTATTGTAAGGTTCACAACATACACATAACTACATCACTAACACAATGGTGATTCATGCACATTAACCATAACGTCTTATGCATGGTATTTATATACATGGTATAACACAATCATTATTTTCATGGGTCACGATGTACCTCACATTACCACATCTTGCACCCAAAATGCAATCATTGTACACTAGGGATCATACTCACCATATGCCCCTAAATCATGACATGAACCATCACATATTACATGAATTATACATATGAGAAACACAATGTTTAACCTTACAACATATAGTCAAATGCATTACAACATGACGATGCACACAACTAATCACAATACGGTGATGACATCATGATAAAATTCCATTATCTTTACATCAATTTTGTCATGCAATACATTAATACACCTTCATATCACATAATGCCAAAATGTTTCAACACTCTGCAATTCACAATATCATTCCTTTCACACACAACAAGGTGGTACATGACACACGGATCCCTCATTGAATCCACAAAAAGGAGAGTCAATACTCTCATCACAAGCACATCAATATGATAACAAATACGAAGAAATGTGGCTATCGGGTTCAATTTTATTTTCTAGTCTCTCTTCCTGGGCACACAAAGAACTAGATTTGACATATTAGGGGTGGAAGTAGGTGGCGAATAAGGGAAGAGTGTTCTACTAGGTGAAGAATTAAATGCTGGAAATATTTGGAGAGATTTTCCATCTGCACACCTAACAACTTTTTTGCAAATCTGATTATGGGAGTCACAACACGCAATGGTGCTTTGAATGTTTCTAGTTTTGGGGGGAAAAGGCTCTATTGTGAAAAGGTTATAAAGGGCATGATTTTTTCGTGAAAATGGTTGGAAGGTTGGAGTGTTAGAGGTCAGGATTAAATTCCTAAGAGAAAACTTGAAAAAGTCATCTTCTAGAGAGACCAATCCAAGCTAACATGTTAATTTATTCTATGTTAGATTTTCTATCATGTCAAGTTGGTTGTGATTGTAAAGCCATTGACAAGCTCTGAGACTGTTATGTGTAAATTTCCCTTGCTGATGAATCTAAACAAGTTTGAAATCAAATTCTATTCATCTTGGAGCAATTAGTGTCTGTTTTGTTTCAAAATGTCTGTAAGTAGTTTTATTCGTTGCTATTACAATCTATTACTGAAATTTTTGTCAAATCACATAGGATCTCATCCTTGTGACATTTTAATGGTATTTACTATTTCATTTCAAGAAGAGCCTTCATATTGGATGAGATAAATGAATTTTAAATCAATTCACCATCATTTGTTGATAAATATTATATGTAATTCTTCGGGTGTACCTTAGGCATGATTAATAAAAAACTATGGTGTTTAATTGAGTCTTCTAATTCAATCCTTTGTATTGGAGTCTTAAAGATTATGTGAAAACATGCTGATCTGGGCCTCCATTGAAGCACACCTTCTGGTTGAAGGAATGTCTTGACTGTTCTAAAGCTTTCTGTTGTGAAGTTACTCATTATTGTGAAGTCCCTCCAAAGATATAGTATAATCAACTTTATCCTACTTCACCTCCTACCAAAATCATTCAAAAACAATTAATCTTACCCTTACTACCCCTATTTATCTTGTGTGTATACAGATGCATAATTTCTATTACCAAAACATGCAAAAACACTCAAGATTTCATTGTCTTTAGTGGCCCGAACCTTGCTTAGAAAATATCTCCATTATCTAGAGTGACAACTTGTGAGAGTTAGGTTTTCTTGCACTGATAATATTTTCTTCAAGGTCTTCTTAATACTTCACAAGGAGGGATATCTCCATCTCCTCCACTAACAACAGGCTACAAAAGGGTCCTATCACGCTGGTTGAAAGGCACAACCGTAAAATAGTGAGGATAGGTCAAATCCTCTTGAGGGTGCTATCCATTTCTCCACATATGAGTGACAAAGGGCCAGTTAGATCCCATCCCCATCTACAAAATGACTCACTATGATCTATCTGTCTCTAAGCTTTCTGCCAAACTTGTGATGCTGCTCATAATTTGAGGGAGAATCAATTTGGGTACCAATAGTTTCAACATTATAAATTTCATCAAGACTCCTTATTTTTCATAGCATTAGACTATTTGATGATGGACTGATTGTAGCTGAATTTCTTGCTAATGGATTTTTTCCTAGTTCTCTTTGTGGATTCTTTTATATAGTTGAAAATTATTAAGAACTTATAGACATCCTAGCTACTAATGGAGGTGTATCTTGTGCTAAAAATCTATGTTTATGTCACTAACCTAGTAATGTTGCATGATAGAATGTCACGTCATGAATGTGTGTGTATGATAAGGTAAATTTTAATGGTAAACCCTCAACAGTAGAGCATGGACCTAGGAACTAGATTGCATCATAGGATAGTGAGTGAAACGTGTAGAATAATATGTAATATGTGTGATGATAAGAGATGGACATGTAGTGCCCATTCCTCTTCGAATCGATTTCATTTCAATATTGATACTGTTGGATTGATAATCAGACATTTTGATTATGATACATTGATGAGTAGATGATATATTATACTGATATTTGGACTATTGACATTATGTGGTTTATATTTTATTATGATGCACTAGATGGTGATGTTAGATAGTTTGATATATGTTGATTTCATTATTTAGATTTTATACTGACACGTTATACTCTGGATGTTTTGAGTAGAATTACAATCTCATGGAGGTTAGGATTATATTTTGATATATTGATGGATAATATAATTTCTAATGTCGAACTATTATTATTGATCTTATATGTATATTTTATCGATGTTGTTAATACGGCCGAAAGGACAGAGAGGTATTGTGTTGTGTACATTACTCTTATCACATACATCGAAGGGGATAAGGGACCAACCATGAAAGGATGTCAGGTGTTGAGCAACATGACTAAATTTGAAATCTTGTGTAATTTTGTTATGGTGTGGTGTTTTTGCATGCCTAGTTAGGAGGTTTCCCATGGGGAGTGGCCTCGCATGTGTGTCCATGGGGTGAATTGTGTTCCCTTTGTTTTAATTTTTATATGAGATTTATGTATTTAAAATTTGATATTTTTTTCACTTTATTGGTATGTTGAAATGTGTCTTAACTAAGTTAAATTATTCTTAATTGGTTAATTAAATTTGGGATGTGAAAAATAGTTAACAATGAGTTTAGGTGGTCCTTGTTGTAAGTGAAATTTATGTTAATTTGTGAGTCTTTTAGTACACCCCAAATTCAAAATTCTGATTTTCACTTTGGGGGCCTTTTTGGAGGCTTGTAGGACAGAAAACCTTGTCCCATGCCTCTTAAATTTACCCAAAAATCCTACCTATGGGTTGGGGAGCTTATTTTTGACTTGTTTATCCCTTTTTGAGTGTAAAAGAGAGAAAATAATTGTACTTTCCTTCTACCCCAATTTATTGTTTCCTTTTAAAGCATGGTGTGCAAGTTTGTGAGCCATGTGGGTTTGTCATAGTTCTTACAAGTGCATTGATTTTCTTTGACTTGGTGTGTTGAATTGAGTGTGAGGATGGAGGAATGTTGAAGTGGCATCCTACATGGAGCCACCTCATCATCCTCACATTCCATTTATACTTATTGATGGATTTTGGTTGGAATGGAGGTTACTTGTTCATTTTATATCTTGTGCACCTTTGGATTTGGAGCTTGTTGGAATGCTTTTGGCGAAGTTGTTTGTCTAGGAATTAAAAGAGGCTTGTGAAGTTTTCTTGGAGCTTGATGGAGAGGTAAGCTCTCCACCTTGTTATTTTGTTATTATGTTTGTTCATATGAAATGTTGTGCTTGTTGGAATTGTTTAAGTCTTGTGAATGTACTTGTGTGTTGGTTGGGTAGTAGGCCTTAAGTTGGGTGCGGGAGAAGGGATTATGGGACCATTCGAGAGGGAAAAAGGGAGTTTTGTGAGGCATGCATTTGGTGGGAGTGTGAATGTGAGTTTCACCTGTACGAAGTGAAAATGAAATCATGGTTTTTGTTTCATACTTGGAAAGGAGAGATAAGGATTTTGTGTTCATTGTTTTGTGCACTAGTATGCTTAGGGTGAGACTCTTACATCACTTGGGAGGCATAAAGAGGTGATTTCCTATAGCCCTTTCTCTATTTGGTTTTTTTTCAAACCTATTTGTTGTTTGAGAAGGTTTGAAACTTGTTGGTTATGTCTTCTTTGTTGTGTTTTGGAAATGCATGTTGTATGTGGAAGCCATGTTGTTGTAAAGTTGTCAAAGTTGCTCAGTACCCCCTCATGGTTCTTTGGTTAGGGCTTGGGGGCCATTAAGGGGATGAATTATCCTCTTAATGGATTAGGGTTGGGAGGAGAGAATTGCCTAATCCCCCTTCATTGTATTGTGATCCTTTTGGTGAAAGTTTGATGAAAGCAAGATTGGAGCTACCATTGGGAGAAGACATGAAAGTTGGATACTTATACATTTGACCTTGTTGATAGCCCTTTGTTGTATATTACTCAATTTTATATTTCCCACTTGAGTGGATGATTGTAATTTGTAAGCTTGGGATAAATTTGTTGTTATATTTGGAAATCCTTTTATCTTATAAACTCTTCTAAGAGTGTTGTGTTAAAAATATGCCCTTTAAAATGTATTAGTATTGTGAAAGGAGGCAACCAATTTATCACATTGTTTTGAAGGAGTAGAAAGTTTGAACATGTTGAAATGGATATGCATGCTTTTTAATTTAAGAAGTTTCATTGTTTTCTAAATGTGATATACTTTTATTTCTAAAAATATAGTGATGTTTATTAAATTTTATTGTTGTTAAAAATAGTTGTCGCTTATATCTTATGGAGGAAATCAAATAGTTACTTCTATTGTATTCAATGAAAGAGATATTGAAGGATTTAAACTATAGTTGTATTCTAGTCATTCCAAAAGGAAGAAATTAGTATGTTAAACCTTCTTCTTATAAATGTATAAAGTTGTGTGAGAAATCTTATTATTATCCTAAGTCCAACCTTAGATGGAATAAACACAAAGAAAAATGATCCATATAATTTTATGAGTCAATAAAATTAGTAATACTTTCCTACTTATATATAATTATGATTGAGCTAATTATATAACAATATTTTTACAAAATTCCTCCTATAAATACTAGACTAAATGTAGTTCTCTTTTTAAAAAAAGAATTTAAACAAAATTGAATTTCTAAATCTTATCAATTTATTAATATTATTTAAATTTTCTAATAATAATGAGATTAAATTATTGCTAATATATATATATATATAGATATATATATATATATATATATATATATATATATATATATATATATATATATATATATATATATATATATATAATTAATTAATTTTTATTAATAAATAATAGTATTATTAATGCCCTCGGATTGGATTTGGCCCTCCACACGTGTAATGCCCCTTTTAGGCGTGGGCGTTAGCTCTATGTGGATTCATGCCTCTTTTCTTTTGTTATCACGTTGTTTTGCTCGTTTCTCTTCTCCCTTCATGGCGTTCCTTGGTATCCCTTTTGTTTTTCTTCGCAGCTTAGTTATGGAAGAAGCTTCACCCCAGGAAATTGATAGATATCGTCTCTCCGAAGTCTTCTGCTACTCTTCTCATCTGGAGGCCGAACTTATTAAAACTATCTTAGGTGACTCTTATCACTTCCGGTTGCGTCTTGTTCACTCCAACTTAGATATCTCTTTGGATTTTGTCTCTTTCTGTATGCTTCTTCATCAAGACCTGATTTTTGTCTAATTCATCGCCGCCGACGAGATTTACCTTGCTCACAGGGTTGACCTTCATGAAGAAATTCTCGACTTCTCTCTCCCAAATCCTCTACTTTGGGTCAAAGAAGTTGAATAGCTTGCCATCAGGTCTGGCCATGGCATTTAGTGGCTCTACGGCCAGTATCGTGCTCTTCTCCACTATGCCCAAAATGTTAATTCTATGTTCTCATTGGGTCAGCTCGATTATAGACATCTTCCTGAGGTGGACATTGATGCGGCCATGTTTCCTGTTCACTCTACCATCGATAAGTGGCACGAGCTCAAGGACAGGGAGAGTGGAGCCTTCAGCCTCCTTTTACGAGAGGCTAATAAGCATTCAGACACCCAATTCAGTTGAGTGTTCAGGTTTTGGCATTGGGAGTTCTAGTTTGCTTTTGGTTTCATGCTTCGGTGTTTTCTTCAGCCATCCACTTTCCTACGGATGGTTATCTTTCTTCTTCCCGCCCCCACCCTTCTTCCTCTTATCATCTTCTTTTCCTGCTCTCTTGTATGGTTGGGGCCTAACCCTCCGGTTCAAAGCTCCGGTCAAAAGAGTTTAATAATAAATAAAAAATATTAAACTTTGTATTAATATATATTAACAAAATTTTGAATGAACAAATTTTTTTAAAAATTTTTTGTATTATTTGTGGCTTAGCCGCATTGTTGTTTAAATTTGTTGAATGGGGTGGGGAGGGTCGCCGACCCCACCCCCCACCCCATTATTTAAATGGGATGGGGGGTGGGTTCGACGACCCCTCCCCCATAATATTATTACCATTGTTTATTATAAACCCTGTGTTGGACATTAAAGTGGCTGAAGATTTTATAAAAAAATGCACTATGTTTTTATTTAGCCGCAACCATTAAGAGTTATCATATCACATAGTTTTTAATATATATAAAAATAATAACCACAATGTTATATATATATATATATATATATATATATATATATATATATATCTGTGTGTGTGTGTGTATTGATATTTTGTTTTTGAAATATATATTTGGGTTTATATATACTTAAAAGAGAAACAAAAAGTGTATTTATTGTTGAGAAAACCAGATCTTATAACAAGAAGGAAAATGCCCAAATGCTCAAGAAGGGAAAATACATTGAAATAGGCTAATAAAAATAATAAAAAAAATTACAAACCCTAGAATAGGGTAGAAGGGAATAAAAGGTAAAAACAAAATGGAATAGATTTGGGATGTGTGTATCTATCGCCAAGCTCTATCCTCCTCTTCCATGGATTCCTTCTCTTCCTCCTTCCCTTAACCTGCAAAAAAGTTTGAAGAAATGAGTAAATAAAAAGAATAAAAGAAACTCTCCATAGAGATTAGGGTTGGTTGAAATCTACTAGATCTAGTGGCCTAGATTGGAATCATCCAATAGCCAAAATTTTTCCCTACAAATGTTAGGTGGGATTTAGGTGAGATCATCATTTGATCATATGGGTCATGTTTTGAATGGGGCCACTTGTGTAGTTTGGAAGTTAATTAAAATTTTGTATTTCTTTTTGATTTATTTTTAGTAAATTTCAAAGTTAAAGAGGCCATGACCTAGTGGTAATTAAGTAAATCCATACCCTTAATAATTTAGAAAACATTTATATTTGAGAATTAAAATTAATAGTTTTGTTTAAATGGAAGGGAAATTTAGTCCTAGAATTTTATTATAAATTATTGAAGGATTTTAGGAACCACTTTAATAATTTAATTTAAGATTATAAGAATGAAATTTTTAAAGATAACTGAAGGATTAATTTTTTTTTTGTGACGATCATTTTTTAACCAAGGGTTTAGCTAATCATCACTTTCATTCCTTGATAAAAAAAATATTATTCCATAATTTTTTCTAATATACCTTTTATTTGTCTTGGTTTTTTGTGTGTGAAATTTTTGGGTGTTACACTTGGTATAAGAGCAGTGGGTTCAACGCTTAGACCCCAGGCACACCTGGAAAACATGAAACAAAAACAAATAAACCTACCACAACTCTAAACCCTAGTAGACACAACTATGCGTGATGTTTTGAAAATTATAAAGTTTAAAAAAATGAAAACAAAAAAAACATAGATGACTATAAACTAACTCTCGCCTTGGTTTTTACATGAGGTGCGGACTAGACAAGGGGTTCCTACACATGGATCTAGACCTACCACCACCAGATCAGGTAGTAGCAACAATTTTTCCTTAGATATTGCAGACGCTACAGGATGTTAATGTTGTTATACATTGAGGATCTTTAGGAGGAAAACCTAGTAGGAAGGACAAAGGCCATTAGTGGAGGCTCATGATCCTTCACATCATAGTGCAGAGAACTCCCATGTGGAGTCAGTTAGACATGAGTCCCCTAATAGGGATATAAGAGATAGAGCTACGATGCACAAAGACATGTCTAGGAGCCCTAGGCTGAGAGATGATCAGGTTAAGAGGCCTAGAGGTCGACAGTTGACTACAACATATCAAATTAGAGAGATACTGAATTTAAAACTGCCTCATTTTGCTATATATATAGGTGGATTTAAGGTTGAGGTATGGTTGGTTAGCTTGAGTGGATGCTTCAAGATATGCCCTTGTTATAGAAACACGAAAGCTCTTCTTGCCATCCACCTTCTGAGAGATGGGGCTAGAGTTTCGTGGAAGATTGAGGAGAAAAATATCCATGTGTATTCAGATACAGTCACTTGGAAGCTCATGGAGGAGTGTTTCAATAGTAGATATATTTCCAGGAGATTCATTGAGGAAAAAATTGATGAGTTCCATGATCTACGACAGGCCTCCATGATGGTAACAAAGTATGAGGGACAGTTTCTAGATCTACTTCATGTAGACTACATGTAAGATGAGAAGGTTTGAGTTCATAGGTTCATTAGGGGCCTGAATTTGGACTTGGGTGGGGCAGTGTCCATTCATTTCCCACAGATAATTTTAGAGGTCGTGTAGAAGGACTACATTGTTTAAGAAGTTAGAAGAATCATAAGGCTTGCAACAGAGTGAGGAGCCACAACAATAGTTACATGATAGTAGGTCTAGAGTATCGGCTCATCCTCCTTGTGGTGGACACACTTTAGCATAGTCTTCCTTCCAGTCTCCTCTATCTCCTCAGTAGCAGCATCAACAAGACACTTAACCACCCTTTCAACCTCTAAATTACATGATACTAAGAGAGGGCATAGTATGCGACCTCTAGCTAGGGGGTCCAATAGGACACATGCTCCACCTCAAGCACAGTCGGCATGAGTATGACCATTGCAACACCCATAGAGATCTATGGAAAG
Organism: Taxus chinensis; assembly: GCA_019776745.2. Classification (NCBI taxonomy): domain Eukaryota; kingdom Viridiplantae; phylum Streptophyta; class Pinopsida; order Cupressales; family Taxaceae; genus Taxus; species Taxus chinensis. Next base: position 157,023,291 of record CM034151.1, on the reverse strand, counting down.
ATCACCAGGTTCTTTAGCACGTACTACTAGGCCTCCTGGAGGACTATCTGCTCAATGTAAAGTTCCAAGTACTTGCTATAGATGCAGTGTGCATGGCCATCATTGGAGAGAGTGTCCTTAGAACCATGCTAATCAGGGTAAGGAACTTGTTTCTGAGCCTACGGTTGGTGATGTGAATAGGATCCACATGATATATGCAGTGGTCGAGAACCAACAGGCAGAGAACCAAGGCATAGTTATCAAGACCAAAGGTAGCATTGGTAGTATTTCTACCCCTATCTTATTTGATTCAGACTCGTCAGATTATTTCATTTATCCATGATTAGTAAAGCGTTGTACGCTGGTGCAAGTTAGGTAGGGCCTTAGTTAGGATGTAGAGATGGCTTCTATATCCAAGATCTCAGTAGACTCCTTAGTCAAAGAGTACATAGTGGACCTAGGAACCTTTACCATGACCTTGGATCTTCGTGTCCTTCCTTTGGGTTATTATGGACTGATTTTTTGCAAGGATTGGTTTTCTACACACAAAGATAGAGTTGATTACTATAGTAAGATTATATATTGTGTAGATGAATTTTGGTGTGGAATCAGTGATAGTTAGATTTAGGAAACCCATCTCTATTCGCACATTTTCTGCTATGTAGCTGAAGCGGTGTGATTGGAAAAGTTGCCAGTTATATGCTATTATTATTAGTGATAGGTCGGAAGATGGGGCTAGTGTACCTTCACTTGATGATCACCCCATTTTGTAGGAGTTTTCAGATGTTTTTCCTAGTGAATTTCTAGGGATGCCTCCCCCATGTGGGATAGATTTCCACATTGATTTGGTTCCTGGAGCAGAGCCTATCTCACGCGCTCCTTATAGGATGACTACCCACGATCTATATGAGCTCAAGTTGCAGCTTGAGGGCCTTCTTGAGAAAGGCCTAATCCTTCTTATTTTTTTCCCTTCGGGTGCACCAATGATTTTTGTGAAGAAGGACACATATTTATGGTTGTGTGTGGACTATCGTCAGCTAAAAAAAGTAACGATCAAGAATCGTTACGCCCTTCCTCGCATCGATGATTTTTTTAATCAAATAGAGGGGGCCACAATTCTTTCTAAGATAGATCTTAAGTTTGGATACCATCAGGTGAGAATTGTAGAGGCAGATGTCCATAAGTTAGATTTCCATACGAGATATGGTCACTATGAGTTCACAGTTGTTTCATTCGGTCTGGCGAACGCCCTTGTACTATTCATGAGTTTGATGAATGAGGTGTTTAAGACCTTTTTAGACCATTTTTTCCTCATATTACTTGATGACATCCTGATTTACTCACGTACGCATGAGGAGCACTAGGAGCACCTTCGTTAGGTTCTATAGCGTCTTTGTGAGTGACATCTTTATGGGAACGTAAAGAAGTGTGCATTCTTTCAGTCAGAGGTGTGGTATTTGGGTCACATCATTTCTGGGGAAGGTATTGTAGTCGATCCTTCCAAGATTAGAGCCATTATAGATTAACCAATGCCTACTATTGTGACCGAGGTACATGGTTTCATGGGGTTGGAAGGATACTACATGATATTTGTTTAAGAATTCTCTCAGGTTACGTACCCCATCACTTCCCTTCAGCAGAAAGGGAAGAAGTTCATCTGGTTAGATAGATGTGAGTAGGCCTTCATGATACTGAAGGAATGCCTAATGAAATAATCTATTCTTGCAGTGCCAGACCTTCAAGGTGAGTTCTTCATTTGTACAGATGCTTCTTTGGAAAGGTTAGGAGGTTTGTTGATGTAGGAGGGCCGAGTTATTTCTTTTGAGTATAAAAAATTTCAAGGATTATGAGCTCAATTATATGACTCATGACCTTGAGCTTGTAACAATAGTCCATTCCTTTGTTCAATGGATACATTTTCTTCTTGTCTGGATATTTATACTCAGAAAGGATCACTTAAGTCTCTGCCACCTCTTCACGTAGCCCAATCTCAACGCTCATCGGAAACGTTGGATAGAGTTTCTTTGTGAGTATGACATGGAGATAGAGCATGTGAAGGGGAAGGAGAATGTGGTTGTAGATGCCCTAAGTAGATGGAGACATTTGGTTATGGCTACTGTTATCCATTTTTACCCCCTTTGGTAAAATGGACAATTGGAGAAAAACAAAGTTGGGCAATTGATAGAGCTTCATGGTTGAGCCTGGGGTTTTCAGACGTAAAGGAAATCAATTCTCAGCCAAATTTAAGAAAAGTGAGTAAAACTAGGAAAATTTGGCTTTGAGGCACTATCGACACTAAAATTTTCCTCTGTAATTTCTATTTCATTAATGTATGTATTAGGAATAGGATGTTGTTAAGTATAATTAGTAGTAGCATCCGATAGAAGATAACGGCGTTACCGGTACGAGGCCACCAATAATGTATAGTACAGTAACAGTCAACGTACAAATAGGAATGTAGTGGTAAAAAGTAAATATTTGTCATACGTGGTTCAATAATGTTAAAATGTCAAAGTTAGGAAGTAGGCTCTACATGATTAGGAATTAAAAATATTATATTAGTAATAAGGACAAGGAATGATGTCATAAATATTTTATGTATTTTATTTGTAAAAAGTCTAAAATGGGTGGAACCCATGTGAAATGATAAGGTTTATCTTATCTTAAAAGATAAGCTTACATGTTAAGATAAGAGTTTAAGGTATGGAATATGATTTGTCAGAGTAGATTTCTTATCTTATCTTAGAGATAAGGTGGATGAGTTTGAAATTTCTATAAATAGATAGGCCACCCCCCCTCATTTAGCATAGAAGGGAAGTAGTGAGAAATATTGTATGAGTAAGTGTGTTAAAGAAGTCATTAAGATGTGTAATTGTGAAGTTTCTCTTATAGTTATTGTTGGAAGGAAAGTGAATTTAGTAACACTTGAAGTACCTCATGGGGGTGAGATTGTAACAATTTTATGTTGATATTATAATTTACACTTATATTTCAGATTTGTCATCATTCCTTCATATCATAGTCTATGGTATTCTTGTGTTATGTTTATTGTTGTGTTTCCAGATTACATCTACCAAACTAAAAGTTATGCATTAGTAAATAATCATAGCCCGAGTTCCTGGTGGAGAATTATCATAGTGACGGATTGGTGATAACAACACTCTACTTCATTTTTCCTAACTCCCCAATCCAAGAAAATTATAAGGAGTTCGAGAAAAAAGCTGCAGAAAAGTCTGTAGAAGCCACAAAAAAATATGTGGAAGCCGCATAAAAGTCCATAGAATCCGCAGAGAAATCCATGGAAGCCATAGAAAAGTTCACAGAAAAAGTTGCGGAAAAATATGTAGAACAAAACCCACAGAACAAATGCCGCAGAAATATGCAGAAGCCGCAGTCAAAGGGAAATCAAAAAAATCAGATAAATTTGTTTCCGTACGGTCCATGGGACGTTGGGACATGAGTTCACCGAAAACCTAATTTTTCTGAAAATGCCGCAGGAAGGAGGATTGCGGGTGTATCAGAGGTTTTTGTCCAGGACAACGGGGACACAAGGACCCGATATAGCCGAAACACCATCATATAAAGAAAAACAATACAAATAGCTTCCCGCACTCAAAAGGCCATAACTTTTGTGTTTCTCAATGAAAATGCATAAAATCGGTATTGTTGGAATCATGTTTTCGATCCGAATGCATAAAAATATAGAAATACAAAATTTGGTGAGGAATCGATGGAGATTTTGTAGAAAACGTGCCTAGTCCAAAATAATGATTTTATTCCCTGTTTGTAATGGCCTCATAAGAAGGTAACAATGCACTGAATTTTTTCCTACCTTTTTAGATGGTTCAGCCCTTAGGTGGTTTGAAACACTAGGTGATAATGTGAAAAACGCATGGGATTTATTAACTGAAAGTTATCTTGAAGAATTTGGTGGACAACAAAAATATGTAGATCTCATGATCGATATCACAAAGCTATCCCAAGGAGAGAAGGAGAAGATAAGGGATTATCATGCTCGTGTTCTAGAGCTATGGAGGAAGCTCGATGCCCAGATCCAGAAGGAAGGATTAGCAGATGGGTTGATGAATGGTGTAGATAATCTCCTCTGTAAGCACTTCATTCTTGGTATGAAGCCAGAGATCAGACAACGAGTGAAGTATGACCACCCTGCAACCCTCGAACAAGCAAAGGAGATTGCAAGAAGGCAAGAAGAAAGCATGGAAGAAGAGCCCAAATAAATTTTTGCTAAGGTAGAGCCTACACTAATACCTTTGGTCCAGAATCCACACCCACTCTCGGTGAGCAAAAATATTTCTCCTTGTACATCTACTGAGTATGAAGATCGACTCAGGAAGATGGACCAGTTAACTATTAATCTTCTTCAAGGAAAAGAATTTAGTTCTCAGGGAGGAGATAGAGTTCCGAAAACAAATATTTCTGAAGTTGTATGTTATGGTTGTCATAAAAAGGGTCATTATAAGTATAATTGTCCAGATAGAGCTTCTACATCTGTTACAAGAGATAATGATAAAGGAAAATTACCTGTAAATTCTTTTGATGTAGTAGATAGGAGCATAAATAATGAAGCAGATGTGTTTGTAACAAAAAGAAAGAAAGAAAAAGATAACCTAGATGGAAATGATCCTAAGAAGATGAAAGGAGAAACTAGTAAGAAACATAGGAGAAGAAAGTTGGGTGTGCAGGATTTTCTAATTTCACAAGGACAAGGACCATACTACATCTTAGAAAATCTGTCCAAAAGGCCTGTAAATATTACATATGGTCAAATTTTGGCTATGTCTTCTAAGAAGAGGCGGGAGCTGCGAAGTGGACTCAATGCTCAATGAAGGAGGTTGAGGTCCCTGTTTCGGAAGCAGAGGCGAATCCCTATGCTCCACAAGCTGAGGTATTATGTAATGGTATTTCAATTCATGATGTCTTAGTAGATGGAGGTGCTGCAGTTAATGTAATGACTGAGTCTATAATAAATATGATGGGTTTAAAAATTGATCACCCGTCAAAACTTATGTTAAGGTCATTAAATAAGGGAAAAACTAAACCAAAACATGTTGTTTCAAATGTGGAAATATTTTGTTATGGGTGTTGTATGTATGGTAGATGTTCAAGTGATGAAAAATGGTACTGTTGCGTACCCAATTTTGTTGGGAAGACCATGGCTGAGGAGAGTTCATACAAGAAACTACTGGAATGAGGGCTTCATGACACTTGGATGTGGCAGAGAGAGGCTGAAGATAAACATGATCCCTTGACATCATAAGGTATAACCTGTGGATTCAAGTGATGAAACTTATTATTAGACATCCTCTGATTACTCTAGTATCAGTGAAGTGGACACAGAAGATGAAGAAAGTTAGTTTGATGTTTCAGTCATGGATATCCTTCTAGTCACACCAACTCATGAACCCATAAAATTATCTGAAGAAGAAATTGATGATCATCTCTAACAAATAAAGATTGGTGATGATGTGATAGAGAGTGAGAAGGAATCCTAACTCCAGCTCTTTCGAAGGTACATACACCTATTCACTTTTGATTACAAGGAACTCCATCAAGTAAGTTGGGTAGAACATTCTATTGAGCTAGTAGATGGTGTCAAGCCCATAAAGAAAATGCCATATAGAATGAATCCTAAGTTTTCCAAGACTGTAAAAGAAGAAATAGATAATTTTCTTGATATAGGATTCATATTTGCTGTGGAGAATTCAGAATGGGTTTCTCCCATTGTGATCTTAATAAAAAAGAATGGGAAACTACGCATTTTTGTTGATTATAGGAATCTTAACAAGGCAACAAATAAGGATCACTACCCTCTTCCATTCTCAGATCAGATCTTGGATGAAGTAGCTGGCTAGGAGTGCTATAGTTTTGTTGATGGATATAGTGGATACAACCAAGTTCGTATAGCAGAGAAATATCAACTGAAGACCACGTTCACCAATCCCTTGGGAACGTTTGCTTATAGAGTTATGCCTTTTGGGTTGTGTAATTCTCTAGCAACATTCCAGTGTTTGATGAATAGGGTGTTTGAACCCTACATTGGAAACTTCATCAGAGTATTTCTGGATGATTTTTACATCTATGGGAGTAAGATGGACCACCTGTACCATATGGAGACAACATTTCAAAGATTAGATGAAGCACAAGCCTCACTAAACCCTACAAAGTGTGTCTTTGGATGTTATAAAAGTGTTTTGTTAGGGCATGTTGTATCTAGAGATGGTATTGGTACTGATCCTGATAAATTTTTAAAAATTAAAGAGTTACCATTTCCTATGAATAGAAGTAAGTTGTGATCATTTTTAGGCCATGTGGGTTACTATAGAAGGTTCATCAATAATTTCTTAAGGATTGCACAGCCACTAACCCAATTCTTGAAGAAGGATGTTACTTATGAACTAAGAAATAAGGCACATGAAAATTTTGAACAACTGAAGGAAGCCCTGGTGTCTTCACCTATTTTAGAGAATCCAGATTGGAGCAAGCCATTCATTGTGTATATTGATGCCTCATATGTAGCACTAGGAAGTACTTTGAGCCAAAAGGATGAAAATGGGAATGATCATCCAATTTACTTTGGGAGCAAACAAATGAGAAGTGCTGAGGTAAATTATACTGTAACAAAAAAATAGGCTCTCGCTATCATTTTTTATGTAAAGAAGTTTAGAAATTACTTGCTATGGTAGAAATTTATAGTCGTAACAGATCATCAGGCTTTAAAATATATTGTCAATAAGCCGAACCCATCAGGGAGGATAGGAAGATGGATAATTTTTCTACAAGAATTTGAATTTGATATTATAGATAGGCCATGAAAGAAGCATGTCAATGCAGATGCACTCTCTCGAGCCTATGATGGTTTAGGTTCATCTTATGATGATGATGATTTCCCAGATGCAACATTGTTATCCCTTAGCACAATCCCTAGTGAATACATATAAATTTGTAATTATCTGAATGATTTCAAGTTTCCTGATGGTGCCAGTGCAAAGACTAAGAGGAAAATTACTCAAGCCAGTCGTCCATATTCTATTTTGCATGGAGTATTATTTTGAATAGGACCTGATGGATAGTACAAGAGGGAAGTTAGACGTGACCAAGGGAATGAGCTAATAGAATAATTCCACAATGGTACATGTGGAGGACACTTCTCTAGAAAAATTACGACAAGAAGGATCTTAGATGCAGGTTATCATTGGCCTACTCTTTTTAAAGATTGTTATAATTATTGTAAGACATGTGATATTTTTCAAACATGTGGTAACCATAAAACTTCATCAGCTCCATTATGCCCTATTCTTCCACTTGGTCCCTTTGAAAAGTGGGGAATAGATATTGTAGGTCAACTTCTAACTACCCCATGCCAAAATAAGTATATTGTAGTTGTCATAGATTATTTAACCAAGTGGGTTAAAGCTAGGCCATTGAAAACAACTTCTATGGATTAAGTGGCAAGGTTCATATATGAACACATTGTCACCAAATTTGGTTGTCCATTAGAAATTGTAACAGATCAAGGGAGCCACTTCATTAATGAGGTGGTAGAAGCTCTAGTCAACAAGTTTTCTATTAAGCACAAGAAGGAAACAACATACAAGCCAAGCACAAATGGACAGGCGGAACAAACAAATTTTTTTTTGTGTCAAATTCTAGCAAAAGATGTAGCCTTGTAGGTACATAAGTGAGATAAAATTATTCATGTAGCATTGTGGGAATATAGGGCAACACCAAAGTTAGCAATAGGATACTCCCCATTTCAGTTCGCTTATGGCATTAATCCAGTTCTTCCTATTGAGTTTGATATTCCCACTGTGAGAGTTATGAAAAATGAAAGGATGGATGAAAGTGATTCAGTAAAAGAAATGTTGGTGAATCTTCATTTGCTATAAGAAGAAAATGAAGTAGAAGGAATACTTTGATCAAAAGATCCATTGGTCTCCATTTCATGTGAATGACTTGGTTCTAGTATATGATTCCAGATACAAAAAAAAAAAGAGAAAATTTCTTCCCAAATGAATGGGGCCCTACAAAATAGCAGCTGTGCATGAAAATGGTTCATATTGACTGGAGGAATTAGATGGCACTCCCATTACGAAATGGGTCAACCACGACAAGTTAAAATTTTTCCAAGCACCAGGATAGTCTACTCCGAGGATGGAGTAGAAGCTAGGAAGGTGGAAGATGTCAACACTAAAATTTTCCTCTGTAATTTCTATTTCATTAATGTATGTAGTAGGAATAGGATGTTGTTAAGTATAATTAGTAGTAACGTCCGATAGAAGATAACAGCGCTGCCGGTATGATGCCGCCAATAATGTATTGTATGGTAACAGTCAAAGTACAATAGGAATGTTGTGGTAAAAAGTAAATATTTGTCGTAAGTGGTTCAATAATGTTAAAATGTCAAAGTTAGGAAGTAGGGTCTACATGATTAGGAATTAGAAATATTATATTATTAATAAGGACAAGGAGTGATGTCATAAATATTTTATGTATTTTATTTGTAAAAAGTCTAAAAAGGTGGAACCCATGTGAAATGATAAGGTTTATCTTATCTTAAAAAATAAGCTTACATGTAAAGATAAGAGTTAAGGTACGGAATATGATTCGTCAAAGTATATTTCGTATCCTATCTTAGAGATAAGGTGGATAAGCCTGAAAGTTCTATAAATAGATAGGTCACCCCCCTCATTTAGTATAGAAGGAAGTAGTGAGAAATATTGTATGAGTAAGTGTGTTAAAGAAGCCATTAAGAGGTGTAATTGTGAAGTTTATCCCATAGTTATTGTTGGAAGGCAAGTGAATTTAGTAACACTTGAAGTACCTCATGGGTGAGATTGTAACAATGTCATGTTGATATTATAATTTACACTTATATTTCAGATTTTTCATCATTCCTTCGTATCAGTCTATGGTATTCTTGTGTTATGTTTGTTGTTGTGTGTCCAGATTACATCCACCAAACTAAAAGTTGTGCATTAGTAAATAATCATAGTATGAGGAGTTCCCGGTGGAGAATTATCATAGTGCCAGATTGGTGATGACATCACTCTACTTCATTTTTCCTAACTCCCCAATCCAAGAAAATTATAAGGAGTTAGAGAAAAAAACTTCAGAAAAGTCCACAGAAGCTGTAGAAAAATCTACGGAACCTGCATAAAAGTCCATGGAAGCCATAGAAAATTTCCCAGAAAAAGTTGTGGAAAAATACGCAGAACAAATGCCGCAGAAATATGCAGAAGCTGCAGTTAAAGGGAAATCGACAAAATGAGATAAATTTGTTCCACGTGGTCCACAGGACGTTGGGACATGAGTTCACCGAAAACCTGATTTTTCTGAAATTGCCACAGGAAGGAGGATTGTGGGTGTATCAGAAGTTTTTTTCTAGGACAACCGGGACACAAGGACCCGATATAGCCGAAAAACCATCATATAAAGGAAAACAGTACAAATAGCTAGCCACACTCAAAAGGCCATAATTTTTGTGTTTCTCAATGAAAATCCATAAAATTGGTATTGTTGGAATCATGTTTTCGATCCCAATGTATAAAAATATAGAAATAAAAAATTTGGTGAGGAATCAATAGAGATTTTTTAGAAAAAGTGCCCAGTCCAAAATAGTGATTTTATTTGGTTGTTGGGATGCATTCAATGGAGCATGGGCTGACATATTTCACTGCAGTAAGTTATGGAATAGTATGGGGATCCTTTTGCAAGAAACATGTACCATCAATTACACTCTTTTATGAAAACTTTCAAGTGGTTGAAAAGACAAATCCAAAATTTTAATTCTCTCTCTTTCTAAAATCTATAAATTGTAATCGTGGGCTCATTTGTTGAGGAGTTGGTAATTTTTCTCTCCTGCCCCCTCTCTCTTTCTTCCCTAGGATTGAATGTGGAGCTTAAGACTCCTCTCATTGCTTTGTAATGGAATTTTCTTTTCCCTTTCCAACTAATGATATACTGTGTGAACTCATGGAGCAATAAAATCTATTTCATGATGTATTTTTGTCCATCCTTTGGTTATTTTATTGTATCTTCTTGCCTCTCACCATTCTAGGGTATATTGTGCATATCTCTTATGTCTATTGTAGGTTTAGGGAGTTGTGTTTAATAGGTTTGAAGTGTTGTTCTATGTGAACTTTATCTTTTTTCTATTATGCATCTTGTCCATCCTCTCCATTGCTCACCCCTCTCCACTTCAGGCAGTTGAGACTATGACCAACAACACTCCTTTTCTAGTGTATCACCACTTTAGTGTAGGTTTTTTTTTCATGCACTCTCTATCCCTAGTCCCTTGGAAAGTTAGATTAGGATTAGATAGTTTTTCTTGCATTAGAGTAGATTGTGGTAGGTAGTTTAGGAGTAGGAACCAACCTTCTCTAGAGGATCATCTCAAGCCCACAAGTCCCATAACTTGAGAGATGATTCAAAGTTACCCAAAAACACCAGTTGCTCATTCACACAGGAATGAGAAATTGGAGGGTGCTATTTTTTGGTGATAACAGTTCTGGCATGCCCAATGGGACTAGTTTGAAGCACCTTACAACTTCATTTTAGTAAATTGGTGTGTTCCTGTTAAAATTTCATCCTTTAGAGGCACTTTCAAGCACATCTGGCGACTCCATTTGGTCAAAAACCCATTCTCTGAGTTGAAGACTATCCTTCCATCCATTTCTTACCATTATTCTTTCCACATCTTTCTTCTTCTACCATTCATGAAGTTGTGCAGTCATAGCTTCATTCCCATCTTGGATCTCACACTTACAGCAACAATGGTGCAGTCCACCTCCAATGTATTTATCAACTCCTCCAGATCAACACTATGATCAAATTCAGAACCATTGTGCTTACCCATATGAGCACTGTCAAAACTAGTTTGGCTATGAAACATATCAGGAACAAGGGTATGCATATAATGACAATAGTCAAATGGATAATGTTGATCTGCTAGAAAATATTCAAAGAATGGAGGCTAACATGGTTTAATCCAAGGGCTATATCACAGATGCTTTAATAATTGGTTGTAGGGCACTTTGTCCATGGGAAAGCCCTTTTCTAAGACACTATAGCCTGCAAGAGAAGATAGACTACATGGTTGAAATGCTGCCTCAACTCACACAATGGACTGAGGAGATAGAGGCCTACAAACTTGGTATCAGGGAGCCTTATCAATGGGTAATTCTTACACCATCATTTAGTAATTTTCTCTTCATCCCCCAAGCACACCATCTCAACTTGAGCTTTAATTTCTAAGCTTCCCATCTACTACTTCTATTGTTGAATTCCCTTCTCCATCTTCTAGTATCCCATCCCATCTTAATTTATCTACCCTTTTCCCTTCCATTTATCCAAGTCCCCTCCACAAGAGCCAAAAGCAATACCTTCCCCTCCACCACAAATAAATAAAAAACTAGTGGAGACCCTGCCCACCACTTCTCCTACTCTCTTGAGTCCATGTCAGAAAGAGACTCAAAAATATAGTGAAGGACAACAGAAAGAAGAAGAGTCAAGAAAAGAAGAAATGATTAGAATCTTGGCAAGCTTGGATCTTAGATTCAGAATTGAAAAGATTCCCTTGTTCGTTAAGCCTATGGTGGAGGTAAAATTTGAAGAGCTAGTGGTGGCTAAGACTAATTTTTTAGCAGCAGTGGAACAAGAAGATCAGTAGTCCATATGCTCTAAATGCAATGTCCCTTTTTGAAGAGAATGTTGATGCAATTCGAGCTACAAAATCAGTCTGAGAAAGGGAAGAAGCGGCTACTCCAAATCAAAAAGAGGAGTGCATTCCAGCTGTGGAGGAGAACCATATAGTTTCAAAGGCTTCGAACACAAAGAATTTCATAGAAGAACCTTCAGTTCTTCATCCCAATTCATCCCCTTCGAGTTATGATGTCAAAGAAAAGTTTGAGCTTTTAAACTTCATGTTCGAGGATGAGGGGAACCATGGTGAGAAAGTAGCAGATCAGGAGGAAGATTATTTGCCTGATTTGGAGGATTGCTTTGATGGTGAGGATCCTATGGAGATCACATCATTTTATCCTCCATCATCCGCCTTCTAAGAAAATGAGTCTACTACCATGGAGGAGATAATTCAAGGACAACATCCTACACTTCATAACAACCCTCTGGAACCAAGGTTGGAGGATATTAACCTTCCATGTTCTTCTCAAGAGGAGAAAGGAAACAATGATGACACTATTTCCACATAAGTCATCAAGGTAGAGGATAAGTTACTTGCAGAACCAATTCAAGACAAAAATCAACATGCAAGCAACCTCTTTTTTCAAGAAGGTCCGCAAGAAGACTCCATTTTTGGAGTTGAATTTCAGAGAAAAGGGAACATCCATTGGATCAGTCCATGCCCAATCAAATACTTGGTTTCATTGGAGCCAACAAAGGATTTTTCACCTGTCATGCTCACTCCTAAGCATGAGGATGAGTTTTAGAGTACCAAGGATGAGCTGCAATGCCTCTTCAATCTAAATACAAAGCAACTAAAAGAGGTATTTATCTTATTTCCAGTTGATACCTCGATTATTTGGGTGGAGGATCAACCTCTTTTCATTTTTTCACTCATAATAACAGCCATGTTCAGTGCCAAATCATATACATGGCTTCCTATTTTGAGAAAGGGAAGCTACTTCTCCCTGCCAATTATAGGATTTGTTTAAGTTTCCTTTACCTTCGGTTAGCGTATAGTAGGTAGGTTTTCTTTTAGCAGAAGAAGTGATATTGCACAGTCTACGTGTTCCACTTGGGGCATGTATGATCTTTCCATTTTGTACATAGTGTGTTGTGGTGTTTTGTTTCTTGTGTACAGTCCATTGGAGGTAGCGTTTGGTGAGATCAGCTCAAGTTCCAGTAATGTTTCAAGTGTCTCAAGGACTAGTTTTCATAGATTCATATCAAAATTATGTCTATCAGGCTTGCCTCCATGCCCAATGGATACTTCAAGACCACTAATCACTTCATCTAGCAGGCAGATGTCCGCGTGAGTCACCAAATTGTTATCCATTTTTACCCCCTTTGGTAAAATGGACGACTGGAGAAAACCAAACTTGGGCAGTTGACAGAGCTTCATGGTTGATCCTAGATTTTCAGACGCAAAGGAGTTCAATTCTCAGCCAAATTTGAGAAAACTGAGTAAAATTAGAAAAATGTGACTTTGAGGCACTCTACTTCATTTTCCTAACTCCCCAATCCAAGAAAATTCTAAGGAGTTAGAGAAAAAAGCCGTAGAAAAGTTCGCGGAAGCCGCAGGAAAAGCCACAGAAAAATCTGCGAGAGCCGCAGAAAAGCCCGCGGAAGCTGTACAATAATCTATGGAAGCCACATAAAAGTCTACAGAAAACACTACGGAAAAATCCCCAGAAAAATCTGTAGAACAAATGCCACAGAAATTTGTGGAAGCCGCAGTCAAAGGGAAATTGGATAAGTTTGTCCCGCGCGGTCCACGGGATCTTGGGACATGAGTTCACTGAAAACCCAATTTTACTGAAAATGTCGCAAGAGAGAGGCTTGTAGCTATATTGGAGGTTTTTTTCTGGGACAGTCAGGACACAAGCACTCGATATAGCCGAAATGCCCGCATACAAAAGAAAACAGTGCAAATAGTTGTTCACACTCAAAAGGCCATAAATTTTGTGTTTTACAACGAAAACACATAAAATTAGTACCATTGGAATCGTGTTTCTGAGCCCAATGTAAAAAAATCAAGAAATCTAAAATTTGGTAAGGAATCGATGGATATTTTTTAGAAGATGTTCCCATTCTAGAATAATGATTTTATTTGGTAGTTGGGATGCATTCAATGAAGCATGGGTTGACATATTTCATTGCAGCAAGTTATGGGACAATATGGGGAGCCTTTTGCAAGAAACATACCATTAATTACACTCTTTTATGAAAACTTGCAAGTGGTTGAAAAGACAAATCCAGGATTACAATTCACTCTCTTTCTAAAAACTATAAATTGTAATCATGGGCTCATTTGTTGAGGAGTTGGTCATTTTTCTCTCCTTCCCTCTCTTTTTCTTCCCTAGGATTGAATATAGAGCTTAAGCCTACTCTCATTGCTTTGTAATGGCATTTTCTCACCCCTTTCCCACTAATGAAGTATTGTGTGACCTCATGGAGCAATAAAAAAAATTTCGCGATTCATTTTTTCCATCCTTCGCTTATTTTATTGTCTCTTCTTGCCTCTCACCGTTGTTGGGTATACTGTGCATATCTCTAATGTCTATTGCAGTTTTCGGGAGCTATGTTTAATGTGTTTGAAGTTTTGTTCTATGTGAACTTTATCTTGTGCATCCTATCCATTGCCCACCCCTCTCCACTTCATGTAATTGAGATTATGACCAACAAAACTCCCTTTCTAGTGTATCACTGCTTTAGTGTAGGTTTTGTTTTCATGCAATCTCTCTCAATGTTCCCTTATAATATTAGATTAGGATTAGATAGGTTTTCCCGCATTAGATTATATTGTGGTAGGTAGTTTAGGAGTAGGAACTAGCCTTCTCTGGAGGATCATCTCAAGCCCACAAGTCCCACAACTTGAGATATGATTCAATGTTATCCAAAAACATCGGTTGCTCATTCACATAGGCATGAAAAGTCAGAGGGTGATGTTTTTTCGTGATAACAACTAATTTAGTGGGTACATATTTGAGGAGCAGGATTTTACAACCATTTCCTCATGTCATCTTCTACCTTGCAGCCATAGTAGAGATTGAGTCTCCAGGACCCCTTGAGGGTAAGTTTTATGGATTTTATTTAGAGGTAGATGGTATTCTCAGACACAGAGGTCAGATCTATGTTCTAAGAGATGGAGGGTTGAGGTAGGATATATTAGCAGAGGATCATTATGCACCTTATTCAGCCCATCAAGGGGTGAAGAAGATGCACGCCACCTTAAGGTAGCTTTACCATTTGATAGGTCTACAAAAAGGTGTAGCTCAGTTGTGTCACGTTGTTTAGAGTGTCAAAGGGTGAAGTCCGAGCATCAACATCCAATGGGCCTTCTCTACCCGCATGTTATACCAGAGTGGAAATGAGGCACCATTTCCATGGATTTTATAGTAGGGCTACTGACGTCGATATACCGCCATGATGCCATCATGGTCATGGTGGATAGATTGACGAAAGTGGATCATTTTTCTCTAGTGAAGACCACTTATATAACTAGTGCAGTAGCGTGAGTATACCTTGATGAGATTATTAGACTGCACTGGATTCTGTAGAAGATTATTTGTGACCATGATCCCTTATACACATCTCATTTCTAGACTACCATGCAACAGGTTCTTGGTACGAGCATCAATTTCAGTACAACTTATCATCCAAAGACAAACAAATAGAAAGAGTGGGTGAATCAGATCTTAGAGGATATGTTATGGATGTATGTCATGGACTATCAGTCTAGGTGGGAGGAGTACTTATATTTGGTGGAGTTTTCCTACAACAATAGTTTTCAGAGTTTGATTAGCATGACTCTTTTTTAGGAATTGTATGGCAGAGAGTGCAGGAAACCGTTGAGTTGGGATAGATTGGAGGAGATGGTTTCTCTTGTGCCGACATAGTACAAGATATGGAGCAGCAAGTTTTCTTGATTTGACAAAGGCTACAGGAGGCTCAGGATAGATAGAAGAAATAAGAAAATCAAAGGAGGAAAGATCGTAGTTTTAAGCTGGGCATGAAGGTATTTCTTTGTGTCAGGACTCATAAGAGTCCTATCCATTATGGAAAATTTTCTAAGTTATCTCATATATTTATGGGTCCCTTCAAGATCTTAGTGCATATCAGTCCTTTGTCATATCTCTTAAAATTTTCACCCATCTTATCGCGTGCATGATGCATTTCAGGTGTCTGTACTTAGGAGACACATTCCAGATACCTCTCATGTTTTTTATTGGTTCTTGATTTGGGGTAGATGTCAGTGGATCCCGCGCATATCATAGAGTGCAGGATCTTGAGCCTTCAAGGCCACAAGATTGACTAGGTGTGGGTCCAGTGGGATATGTACGACGAGACTGTAGCCACTTGGGAGGATGCCACTATATTACGAGCCCAGTTTGTTCACCTATTCTAGTGACTTATAGGAGGAATTCGAGTCTAAGGGGAGGGGGATGTAGTTCCAACTCCTCTTAGATACTATTTCATTTTGATATCGATATTGTTGGAATGATATGCAGAAATTTTGATTATGATACATTGATGAGTAGATGATAGATTATATTGATATTTGGAATTTTGACATTATGTGGTTTATATTTTACTATGATGCACTAGATGGTGATGTTAGACAATTTAATATATCTTGATTTCATTATTTGGATTTTATACTAACACATTATACTCTGGATGTTTTCAGTAGAATTACAATATCATGGAGGTTAGGATTAGATTTTGATATATTGATGGATAATAGAATTTATAATGCTGAATGATGATTATTTATCTTATATGTATATTGTCCCGATGTTGTTCATATGACCGAAAGGCCAGAGAGGTATTACGATGTGTGTAGAACTCTTATCACATACATCGAAGGGGACATGGGACTAACCACGAAAGGATGTCAGGTGTTGAGCAATGTGACAAAATTTGACAACTTGTGTAATTTTTTTATAGTGTGTTGTTTTTGCATGCCTAGTTAGGAGGTTTCCCATGGGAAGTGACCTCACATGTGTGGCCATGGGGTGAATTGTGTTCCCTTTGTTTTAATTTTTGTATGTGCTTTATGTATTACATTTTTCATATTTTTGTCACTTTATTAGCATGTTGAAATGTGTCTTAATTAAGTTAAATTCTTCTTAATTGGTTAACTAAATTTGGGATGTGACAAATAGTTAATAATGAGGTTAGGCAGTCCTTTTTCTAAGTGAAGTATATGTTAATTTGTTAGTTTTTTAGTCCACCCAACTTCAAAATTTTGATTTTCACTTTGGGGGCCTTTTGGGAGGCTTATAGGACAACAAAGCTTGTCTCATGCCTCTTAAATTTACCGAAAATCCTTACATATGGGTTGGGGAGCTTATTTTTGACGTGTTTATCCCTTTTTGAGTATAAAAGAGAGAAAATAATTGCACTTTCCTTCTACCCCAATTTATTGTGTCCTTTGAAAGGATGGTGTGCAAGTTTGTGAGCCATGTGGGTTTTTCATAGTTCTTACAAATAAATTGATTTTCTTGGACTTGGTGTGTTGAATTGAGTGTGGGGATGGAGGAATGATGAAGTGGCATCCTACATGGAGCCACCTCATCATCCTCATAGTCCATTTATATTTATTGATGATTTTTGGTTGAAATGGGGGTTACTTGTTCATTTTTATCTTGTGTAGGTCTTTGGATTTGGAGCTTGTTGGAATGATTTTTGGGAAGTTGCTTTCCTTGGAATTGAAAGAGGCTTATGAATTTTTCTTAGAGCTTGATGGAGAGGTAGACTCTCCACCTTGTTATTTTGTTATTATGCTTGTTGGAATTCTTTAAGTCTTTTGAATGTGTTTGTGTGTTGGATGGGTAGTAGGCCTTAAGTTGGGTGTGGGAGAAGGGCTTATGGGACCATTGGGGAGGGAAAAAGGGAGTTTTACAAGGAATGCATTTTGTGGGAGTGTGAATGTGAGTTTTATTGGTCCTCAAAATAGTCTCGCCCTAGTTTGTCTTTGAAAATCTATCGATTTATGGCCTCTGTCACTTCCTTTTCCCCGTGTTGTACCTGGTTAATCTTTGTTGCCATTTTTTATTTGTTCCTGGGTCATGGATCATTTATGGGTCCATGGTTTTCTCCTTGTTTCTTTTTTCCTCTGGAAAAGTCCAAAAAACTCAGGTTTTATCATACCTTTCAGTCTCCATAGTTGAGATTTTTATTCCTTGTCATTTCTACCATAAATACTTAAAGAAAATGAGTGGATGTATCTTTGAAAAACATATTTAAGCCTTGTAAACATTTCTAAACTCTCTATCCTTGAAGAAATTTTCATTTTCTGGCTCAAATGATCATTTTTTTTGTATTTTACGGTTTGACGACATTTTCTCCCCGTCAAATTTGCATCCTTGCATTAACAGGGGACGTTGCTTCTTTTGGTTTGTTGGGGGACAGTGGACAGTGGACGAATGCTTTAACTTATCACTTTTTGCCTTTTTGGTGAAAAGGAAAAATTGGTGCCGTGGCCCCGCTTGTATCTTATTTGTACTTTTGGTGCGTACGTGACTTCTTCCAATTGGATGGGGTGTGGGGGGTCTATTTTTGAACTTGTTCTTTTTTGGCTACTTTGGCAAAAAGTTTGAACTCACCCCGCGGCCCCTCCAGGCTCTAATTAGAGAAAAATTAAGGGCAAGGAAAAGGTCTCGCTTTGACCCCGCAGGAGAACATGTGGAGGCTTCCGCTGCTTGTCCTGGACTTAGAAAAAAATTTATGCAGTTGGAAGCAAATTGGTAGATCAAGACACATGGTGAGCTCGTGCTCATTCAAGGTATAAAATTTTTGGGACCATCTCAAGGTGCGCCATGGTGACACGTGGTGGTTTGAAAATTCACAAGGGTGGGGAAACAGACCATTAGAGGCAACTTGGATTTTTTGTCATTTGTCCTCAAAAGGATCAAAATATTAGAATGGCCTGCAAGCCCGATGAGGGAAATAGTCAACATTTTGCCACAGTCAATATCAAAAGGGTGGAGCTGTGGGGGAAACTTGGAAGTTTTTCCTTTTTCCAAAAAGAGGATCAAATGGCAGAATTAGGCCATGGTCCCACTGGGGCCCACATTAGGACACAGGTCAGGCTCATTTCTCAAGGACGGAGGTGTGGAGCAAAATGGATTTTTTTTCCATTTTTCCAAAAAATTGTAAAAAGTCTAGGGAAGCCCCTAGGTTTGTTTTTAAGTTTGTATCTTCCACATGGACAGCCCAAATTCAAAGAAAATATCAACGGTAGCTGAGAGTCGAAATCTGATTTCCCTCCATTTTTCTACAACACCTTTTTCATGATTCTTTGGTTTTTTCTACATGCCAAGTAGAGAAGAGAGTTAATGTTGATATCTGAAGTTTGGTGGGAAGATCTGGAAGGTGTCTTTCACCATTAAAATAGTCTGACTTTCGTGCCAAATAAGATTTTCTGTTTTTCTTCTCCCAAGCACGCAAGGAGCCAATTTTGACAGATCAGGGGTGGAAGTGGTTGGAAAATTGAAGGAAGAGTGATCTACGAGAACATGGAGTTGAATTCCTGAGGCATTTCATCAAATCTTCCTCCTTGACCACCTGGAGACTTCTTGCATATTTGATTCTGAGAATCACGAAAGAATCATGGCAAAAACTAGTGCATTAAACGTTTTTATCTTTTGGGGAGAAGGGGCTCGGTTGTAAATGTTATAAATGGCACAAATTTTTCATGCAAAAAGTTGGGAGTTTTTGGAAAGATCAGGATTGATTCTCTCCAGCAGAAAAAACTAGACAAAGCCCATCCATTTTGAGAAGCCATCTAGAGAAGCTTGTATATCTCTCTTTGTATCAAATTTGATCATGTCAAGGTGGTTGCAAGTGTATAGCCATTGAAAACCTTTGAGATTGTTCTGGAAACTTTCCCTTCCTGATAAATTTGATCAAACTTTGAGTTATTATGTGTTAATCTAGAATAAAGTGTATTTATTTCATCTCTGAATGCATACGCTTAGTTTTTCTTGTTTCTATTACAATCTTGTACCAAAATAGGGTCCAATCACATAGGTCTCATTCCTTGTGATAGTTTAGTGGCATCTACAATTTCATTTCTCAGAAAATCCTTCATCTGGGACTAGGATAAACAGTTTAAAATCACTTTTCTTTCATTTTGTTGATAGAGATTCTCTGTAAGCCTCTGGGTGTACCTCAGGCATGACTTGGTTTAAATCTTGGTGCTTTATTGGGTTCTCTAACTCGATCCTTCATGATATAATCCCACAGGTTGAGTGAAAGAGTGCTAATTTGGGCGCACATTGAAGCACATATTCTACTTGAGGAAACAATTTAACTTTTTGTGGCATTTGGTGATTGAATCTTTCCATTTTACATAAGCTATCAAGGATCTGGTGAGTTAAGTCCATTTTGTCTCCCCTCCCACAAAAATTCATTTAACAACAACCAATCCTACCCATACTACCCATGTTCTTCTCTGTATACCCACATAAGACCAAAATCCATTTTCCAAAGTGTGCAGTATAGATCAGGGTCTTAAATTTCTTTAGTAACCTTTTCCTTGTTGTGAAAGTATCTCCATGATCTGGAAGTGACAACGCGTGAGAGTCAGATCTGGTGTGTTGATCATAGTTTCCCCAAGGCCTTCTCTACACAATTTATGCAAAAGAAATGTACTTGTATCTCCTTTCAAAGAACAAAGGTTGCAAAATAGGTTCTCTTACCTTGGTTGAAAGGCACAACCTAAAATAGTTAGGATAAGTCATATCCTTATAAGGTGCTACCCATCTCTCCACAAATCCAAGTAACAAAGGGACAGTCAGACCTCCTCCCTGGCTACAAAATGACATATATATATGATCTGGTTGCCTCTAAGCTCCATGTTGAATCAGTGTTGCTGCTTGGTCTGAAAAGGAAAAAAAATTGGGTACCAACATCAGTGACGCCATTACTGAGGACTGTTTTGAATTGCTGAGACTAATTTGTTGATTCACTGGTAGTTCATATCTATTTGGGTAGCACATCTCACATTCAAGTTGTGGTAAAACACTTCTTGTATGATCTAAGTGTTGTATGCAACTTCTCCAGTTTCTACAAGTTTTCCATGGGTATTCTTTAATAAATTTTGGTGAAGAAACGTCAAAATCTTTCTATTTCCAATTTCTAGCATTAGTAGATACTAGACAGATCATATTTAGTGCATCTACACAACTAAGGTGGAAATCCTTAGTGGCGACTCCCTGTTGATTTGATTTTGATAAGGACTAGTGTCTTAAAACTCTATCAAGCTCAAATTTATTACTAACATTTGCAAAGATCAAAGGAAGAAGGTCTTTCTTTGCCAGGGATCCTACTAGGAAATTGTTTCTAGAGCTAGGAGAGTTGTTGGAGATTAGCAGAAAAGAAGAGGGATCTCCATTGATGAAAGTGATCAGCCTATCATTGAAGACTGCCATTCAAGTGACTCTGAATCAAGTAGCCTCTGGAATTGAACTCTCTAGCTGGAGATGGGCCCTCATCTTATTTTGAAAGGTTTTCTTCACACTTTATACCTATCTTTTCTGAGGTTAATAGATATTTCCAAGAATCAAGGCCTTTGGGGGATCTCCACTTTGAAAACTACACTCATGTGTTCCAAGGACCCTCTTCCCCTCATTAATTTATCACCCCTCTAAGATCACCTCCTCAAATCAATATGGCTCAATCCAAACCTCCATTTTTTGTAAACACCTTTGGACCTATGAATTTTGTGGGAATGATTGGTTATCCAAATGCAGTACCTAAAGATGTAAGGAACAAACTTCCTAAGTTCCAGGGAAACAATGCCATAACTGGTGACCAACATCTAAAGCTCTTCCTCAATATGATGGAAGATTTTGAGATTGAGCATGAAGATGTGTATATCAAGCTGTTTATTCACACTTTGGAAGAAGATGTCAGGGACTGGTATAAAGCATTGCCAGATAACTTAATTGATTCTTGGACTGAGATGAGTAATGCATTTAAATTTCAATATGGTGATACGAATGACCCTAGGTTTCTTCTCTCAGAGTTTGAAAACATCAATAATAATCCCAATGAGTCAGTAGATGATTCAAACGCAAGGTTCATTAAGGCCTTGAGGAGATTTCCTGTCAAGATAAGGCCTTATGATGAGTCATGTTTGATAAAATATACTGATGCATTTGATAAAAAGGCTGGTTACTACTTGAGGTACAAGAACCCTACCAACTTAAGGCAAGCATTCACCATGGCTTTACAAATAGAGAAAAATATCAAGGCAATTGGAAAGCCTCCAAAGAGAGAAGGTTTAAAGCTGGCTAACCCAGAAAAAACCCCAAACAAGAAAGGCTACTGATTTGGAAGAAGTTGTGAAGAATTTGGCAGGGGATGTCAAAGAAATTTCCTACAAATTAGCTCGGGCTGAGAAGAGAATTGGGTAGGGTTCACAGGGTCAACACAAGCAGCAAGGCCAAGATAGGTTCACTAATCACTAAAGATCTGATGACAGAGGCAAGGGACCTGTTGGGTTTGGAAATAGACAGTACCTGATCCTTTGGCTTCTTGAGTTTCTATTGTGGAGGAGATAGTTGTCATCTATTGGTGTGACAGATGTTTCACACCCCATGCTCCTTGTGAAGAAGATCAACAAGAAATAGAAGTAGCTGACGATGATAATGATGATGATGCATGCATGACAGAGAGCCTTGTGTGTTCGCCAAGGGAAGCAACTTGAACTGAGGTAATAAGTACTAGAACTGCTGCCACTTTTTGGGATTGCATCCACCAGGTACCTCTTCTTCCCCCCTCTCATACTTTACAAATAGACACTGTACAAGCTTTTGAATTTCCCACTAATAATTTTGAATAATTAAGGGCATTAATGATTGAAAAGTATGATGTAGGAGTTCCCTTAGAAGAAGATAGGTAGCTATTAATAAATGTTGTAGCTGCCCAAGAAAAGGAGCACAATACCAGAAGTAAAGCTGCCAAGGGGCCACAAGACAAGTCAAAATTTCCAGTGCTAACCAAAGAAACCCCAAATAAAAATGCGTCTGGTAGAGAGCTTGTTTACCCAAGAAAAACTTTTGTTCCTCCCCATGCCCAAAATGAAAAGAACCCATTACATCTGATGAATTTGCCAATCTTTCCTCTAGTGCTTCTCTACACAATTTGCTCCATATGACATAGCCTGAATTTTGAGTCAAATCAAAATTCTTGTCCGAATTGTTGAGCTGATTAGGATCCCTGAGCACAAGAAGAGGGCTTTTGAATATTTGGGATTCAAAGGGGGAGAGATCATACAAGGAAGAGATGTAAAAAAGGTTGAGGTTCCCCTTACCATTACAGAGTTGGAAAAGCAACCAGTATTGGAAGAGCTAAGGGAACCACCAGAGGTTTATTTAGGAAGTTCTTTGGTGAAATCCTAGCTGAATGTGGATCTATTTTTCACTACCCTGGTTATCAAAGACAAGCTATTACATAATTGTATTTTTGATTCTGGAGCTTCATGTAATGTCATGCCTCTTGAGGTCATGAATGAATTAGGTATCAAAGTAACAACAACATATGGGAGGTGCACTTACATGGACTCTAGAGAGGTGCCAGTGGTGGGGTGTGTCAAATATGTAGCATTGAAACTTACATCTTATCCTGGAAGGAACTTAAAGCTTTATGTAGTAATTGTTGACTGCCCTGTCAAGTGGGGGATGTTGTTTTCAAGAAAGTGGGTAGCAATTGTTGGTGGTAGTGTGCAAATGGACATGGATTATGCCACTATCCACATTGAAGGCAACTTGGTGAACTTGTATGGAGAGAAGAAGATGATGTACTTGATTGAAGACCCAAGCAATGCATCTTATGAAGTTTTGTAAGTAGATGATGATCTTAAACATTTTGTGATCTTTATGGATTTCAGGGAGCATGATAGTGTTGAAAACAGAGCTCCTAAGTATGTTGCTTTTTCTAGGAATTTGGTTTGTATTTTAGCCTTGAAGAATGTCAAAGAATTTGACTTAAACACAATGGAGGAGCTTTAGAGAAGATGGGTGGTTTAAAAATAGAACAAAGAAGAAGAAAAGGTCTACTTCCAGTTGATGAAAACATATCAGAACCTCTTGGCATGGTCATATCCAGGATGGCAGGAGCTTGACTTGTTTCCTTGATTATTTTCTTTAAATCAGGAAAAAATGTTTTGTACAATGTATAGTTTGTTGTTTGTTCCTTGTTTTTGTGTTTTTGCTCGTTCTAGTCCTTGGTGACCTATTTCTGCTAGTTTCTCTGTTTCTTTTTTATGATGGCTCTGTTGCTATTCCCTGTAAAGATGACTCCACTACCCAATGGATTTTTTTGCACTTGGTCTGCTATTGTTCTCTTGGCACTTGCAGGGAATGCCCATCCCCGAGTCGGATCCGATGTTGGTGCTCAAAATAGTCTCACCCTAGTTTGCCTTTGAAAATATATCGATTTACATCCTCTGTCACTTTCCTTTTTCCCATGTTGTGTCTGGTAAATCTTTGTTTCCAATTTTAATTTGTTCCTAGGTCGTGGATCATTTATAGGTCCATGGTTTTCTCCTTGTTTCTTTGTTCCTCTGGAAAATTCCAAAAAACTCAGGTTTTATCATACCTTTCAGTCTCCATAGTTAGGATTTGTCTTCCTTGTCATTTCTGCCCTAAATACTTGAAGAAAATGAGTGGATGTATATTTGAAAAACATATTTGAGCCTTGTAAACATTTCTAAACTCTCTGTCCTTGAAGAAATTTTCATTTTCTTGCTCGAATGATCATTTTTCTATATTTTATGGTTTGACGGACATTTTCTCCGGGTCAAATTTGCATCCTTCCATTGACAAGGGACGTGGCTTCTTTTGGTTGGTGAGGGGGCAGTGGGCGGATGCTTTAACTTATTGATTTTTTCCTTTTTGGTGAAAAAACAAAATTGGTCCCGTGGCCCCACTTGTATCTGATTGGTTCTATTGGTGCTTACGTGGCTTCTTCTAATTGGATGGGGTCTGGCGGGTCTATTTTTTAACTTGTTCTTTTTTGGCTACTTTGGCGAAAAGTTTGAACTCACCCCAAGGCCCCGCCAGGCTCTGATTGGAGAAAATTTAGGGGTAGGGAAAAGGTCTTGCTTTAACCCCACAGGAGGACATGTGGAGGCTTCCACTACTTGGCCTGGACTTAGATAAATTTTTATGCAGTTGGAAGTAGTTTGGCAAAACAGGACACATGTCGAGCCCATGCTTGTTCAAGTTATAAAATTTTATGGACCATCTTAAGGTGCGCCATGGTGACACGTGGCGGTTTGAAAAGTTAGAAGGACGGGGAAGTGAACCATTGGAGGCAACTTGGATTTTTTTCCTCTTGTCCTCAAAAGGATCAATATATTAGAATGGCCCGTAAGCCCGATGAGGGAAATAGTCAACATTTTTCCCTGGTCAATATCAAAAGGGCGGAGCTATGGGGGAAACTTGGAAAAATTTTCCTTTTCCAAAAAGAGGATCAAATGGCGAAATTGGGTTGCGGTCCCACTTGGGCCCACCTTAGGACACATATCAGGCTCATTTCCCGAGGACGATGGTGTGGATCAAAATGGAATTTTTTTCCATTTTTCCAAAAATTGTAAAAAGTCAAGGGAAGCCCTAGGTCCATTTTTAAGTTTGGATCTTCCACGTGGACGGCCCAAATTCAAAGAAAAGATTAACGACAGCTAAGAGTCAAAATTTGATTTTCCCTCCATTTTTCTGCAACATGTATGGAAGTGTGATTTTTCATGATTGTTTGGTTTTTTCTACACGCAAAATAGAGAAGAGAGTTAATGTTGATATCTGAAATTTGGTGGGAAGATCTTGAAGGTGTCTTTCACCATTAAAATGGTCTGACTTTCGTGCCTGATCGGATTTTCTATTTTTCTTCTCCTAAGCACGCAAGGAGCCAGATTTGACAGATCAGGGGTAGAAGTGGTTGGAAATTTGAAGGAAGAGTGATCTACCAGAGAAAGGAGTTGAATGCAGGAGGCATTCGATGAAATATGCCCCCTGTAGCACCTGGAGACTTCTTGCAGATTTGATTCTTAGAATCACGAAAGAATCATGGAGAAGACTAGTACATTAAACATATTTGTCTTTTAGGGAGAAGGGGCTCCGTTGTAAATGTTATACATATCACAAATTTTTTGTTCAAAAATTTGGGAATTTTTGGAAAGATCAGGACTAATTCTCTCCAGCAGAAAAAGCTTGACAAAGCCAATCCATTTTGAGAAGTCATCTAGAGAATCCAGTATATCTCTCTTTGTATCAAATTTTATTGTGTCAAGGTGTTGTAAGTGTATAGCCATTGACAAGCTTTGAGATTGTTCTAGAAAATTTCTCTTGCTAATAAATTTAATCAAACTTTGAGTTATTTTGTGTTAATCTTGAGTAAAGTGTATTTATTTCATCTGTGAATGAATACGAGTAGTTTTTCTTGTTTCTATTATAATCTTGTACCAAAATAGGGTCCAATCACATAGGTCTTAGTCCTTGTGATAGTTTAGTGGCATCTGTAATTTCATTTCTCAGAAGATCCTTCATCTAGAAGTGGAATAAATAGTTTAAAATCACTTTTCTTTCATTTTTTTGATAAAGAATCTCTATAAGCCTCTAGGTGTACCCCAGGCGTGACTTGTTTTAAATCTTGGTGCTTTATTAGGTTCTCTTGCTCAAGGCTTTGTGATATAATCCCACAGGTTGAGTAAAAGAGTTCTAATTAGGGCCTCCATTGAAGCACATATTCTAGTTGAGGAAATAATTTAACTTTTTGTGGCATTTTGTTGATTGAATCTTTCCATTTTTCATAAGCTCTCAAGGATCTGGTGAGTCAAGTTTTTCATGTCTCCCCTCCCACCAAAATTCATTTAACAACAACCAATCCTACCCATACTACCCCTGTTCTGCTCTGTATACCCACATAGGACCAAAATCCATTTGCCAAAGTGTGCAGGATATATCAGGGTCTCAAATGTCTTTAATACCCTTTTCCTTTTTGTTAAAGTATCTCCATGATCTGGAAGTGACAACTCATGAGAGTCATATCTGGTGTGTTGATCATATTTTCCCCAATTCCTTCTCTACACAATTTATGCAAAAGAAATATACCTCCATCTCCTTTCAAATAACAGAGGTTACAAAATAGGTTCTCTTATCTTGGTTGAAAGGCACAACCTAAAATAGTTAGGATAAGATCATATCCTTTTAAGGTGTTACCCATCTCTCCACAAATCCAAGTAATAAAGGAACAGTCAGACCTAATCCCTAGCTACAAAAGGACATATATATATATATATATATATATATATATATATATATATATATATATATATATATATATATATATATATATATATATATATATATATATATATATATATATATGATCTGGCTACCTCTAACCTCCATGTTGAATTAGTGTTGCTGCTTGGTTTGAAAAGGAGAAAAAATTTGGGTACCAACAAGTTTCACCTATGGGGAGTGAAAATAAAATCATGGTTTTTGTTGCATACTTGGAAAGGAGAGATAAGGATTTTGTGTTCATTGTTTTGTACACTAGGATGCTTAGGGTGAGACTCTTACTTCACTTGGTAGGCATAAGGAGGTGGTTTCCCGTATCCCTTTCTCTATTTGGTTTGTTTTCAAACCTTTGTGTTGTTTGAGAAGGTTTTAAATGTGTTGGTTATGTCTTCTTTGTTGTGTTTTGGAAATACATGTTATATGTGGAAGCCATGTTGGTGTAAAGTTGTTAAAGTTTCTGAAGACCCCCTTATCGTTCTTTGTTTGGGCTCGGGGGCTATTAAGGGGATGGATTATCCTCTTAATGGATTAAGGTTGGGTGGAGAGAATTTCCTAGACCCCACCCCGACCCCACCCCCCCCCCCCCCCCCCCCACCCGCCCTCCCTCATTGTATTGTGATCCTTTTGGTGAAATTTTGATGAAAGCAAGATCGGAGCTACCATTGGGAGAAGACATGAAAGTTAGAGACTTATACATTTGGCCTTGTTGATAGCCCTTTGTTGTGTATTATTCAATTTTATATTTCCCACTTGTGTGGATGATTGTAATTTGTAAACTTGGGATAAAGTTGTTATATTTGGAAATCCTTTTATCTTGTAAACTCTTATAAGACTGTTGTGTGAAAAATGCGCCCTTTAAAATGTATTAGTATTGTGAAAGGAGACAACCAATTTATCACATTGTTTTGAAGAAGTTTAAAGTTTGAATATGTTGAAATGGATATGCATTCTTTTTAATTTAAGAAGTTTCATTGTTTTCTAAATATGATATACTTTTATTTCTTAAAATATAGTGAAGTTTATTAAATTTTATTGTTTTTAAAAATAGTTGTCACTTATATCTTATGGTAGAAATGAAATAGTTACTCCTATTGTATTCAATGAAAGAGATATTGAAGGATATAAACTATATTTGTATTCTAGTCATTCCGAAAGGAAGAAATTAGTGTGTTAAACCTCTTTCTTCTTAACGTATAAAGTTTTGTGAGAAATCTTATTATTATCCTAAGTCCAACCTTAGATGGAATAAACACAAAGAAAAATGATCCATATAATTTTATAAGTCAATAAAATTAGATATACTTTCCTACTTATATATAACTATGATTGAGCTAATTATATAATAATCCTTTTACAAACTTCCTCTTATAAATACCAAACTAAATGTAGTTCACTTTATAAAAAAAAAGAATTTAAACAAAATTGATTATCTAAATCTTATCAATATATTAATATTATTTCAATTTATAATAATAATGATATTAAATTATTGCTAGATATATATATATATATATATATATATATATATATATATATATATATATATATCTATATAATATTAACTATTATTAATAATAATAGATATTATTATTATTAATATTAAACTTTGTATTAATATATATTAACAAAAATTTTAATGAGCAAAGTTTATAGATTTTTTTTTGGTATTATTAGCAGCTTAGCCCCATTGTTGTTTAAATTTGTGGAATGGGGTGGGGAGGGGTCGCCGAACCCACCCCCACCCCATTATTTAAATGGGATGGGGGGTTGGGTCGGTGACCCCTCCCCCCCTTAATATTGTTACCATTGTTTATTATAAACCCTTTGTTGGAATTTAAAGCAGACAAAGTTTTTATAAAAACTACACTGTGTTTTTGTTTGGCCGCAGCCATTAAGATTTATCATATCACATAGTTATATATATATATATTTGAAATATATATTTGTGTAGATATATACTTAAAAGAGAAAAGAAAATTGTTTTTATTGTTGAGAAAACCAGATCTTATAACAAGACGGAAAATGCCCAAATGCCCAAGAAGGAAAAAAACATTGAAATAGGCCTATAACAAATAATAATAAAAATTACAAACCCTAGAATAGGGTAGAAGGGAATAACAAGTAAAAAAAATGGAATACATTTGGGATGTGTGTATCCATATCTAAGCTCTATCCTCCTCTTCCATGGCTTCCTTCTCTTCTTCCTCCCCTTAACCTGAAAAACAAAAATGAAGAAATGAGTAAATGAAAAGAATAAAAGAAAATATCTATAGAGATCAGGGTTGGTTGAAATCTACTAGATCCAATGGCCTTGATTGGTTTTATCAAATGGCCAAAATTATTCCCTACAAATGTTAGGTGGGAGTTAGGTGAGATCATCATTTGATCACATGGGTCATGTTTTGAATGGGATCACTTCTGTGGAGTGGAAATTAATTAAAATTTTGTGTTTCTTTTTTATTTATTTATAGTAACTTTAAAATTTAAAGAGGCCATGAATTACTAATGGATGTTGCAAAATCACAGCACCCCTGAATGTCCTGAGTTTGAAATGGGGCATTCGATGTGATCTGCATAACATTGGACCATTTCTCAAGTTGTGGGACTTGAAAAATGTAAGATGGACCTCTGGAGAATTTTTTTTCTTGTTCCTAAACTACCTACCACAATCTACTCTAGTTCAAGCAAAACCTATCTAATCATAATGTAACCCTTCCAAGGAGACAGGGACAGAGAGAAATTCATAAAAATAGAGTACTACACTAAATTGGTGATACACCAGAAAAGGAAAGGGGCAAGATCACAAATCTAACTAAGTAAGGATGAAACAGGGGTGAGTGATTAGATGAGGGAGGTAAGACAAAAGTGCATCACAGACCCAAATCATAAATGTCACACAGAACACAACTTTGAATCCATGAAACATGACCTCTCACAACCTACAATAGATGTGAAAGTACATACACATGAAACAAACACTGCATATGACTAGACGCACAGAAGAAACAATCAAAAAAATGAGAAAGGGTTTGTCAGAACACCATCACAAAACATAGATTTTATTTCTCTATGAGGTCGCACAGTACATCATCACATGGATGCTCAGAGGCAAGGAAATACCACTTTCCAAGTGTAGGAGAGGAGGCTTAGACTCCACATTCTACCCTAAGGAAGAAATAGAGAGTCGGGGGAACAAGATTTTACAGAGTTTACCTACACCCTTAGAATGTCTCCCCCCTCAAATGACAATTGTTTACAATATATAGATGATGAAAACTAGAGAGAAAGAAGATAGGGAAGAATTCTTCTCTTAAATTTCAACCAACAACCATCAATTCCTTGTAAATCCACCTACAATCTGTCAGTTCTAGTTCCCCATGTCTATTTGGCATGTTGGAGAAGGAAAGATGGAAAATCTAGAACAAGACCCATGCCCCCATGGAAGCAAATAGATCCTTGCATTAATGACCTAAGAAGGACATTTTCCTAATTTTTCATGCCATAGCAGTAGGTGGGAAGGACATTCCAAAAAGTCTTCTCTTCCTCAAATCTTGAGCTTCCAGTCCAAAAGATTAATGGTGACATTTGAAGATTCTGGTGCCGAGAGCTTGTGCAAAATAGTGAAAACGTAATATTTCACTTGAGTTTGATCCATCCAATCTGAAAATAAAAACTGTGCTTTTTGAAAAAAGATGCAAGGTAACGGGCTGACAAAACCTTTTAAAAATTCCATCTGTGTACAGACCCACTTGGCAGCCCAAAAATGTGCTTTTACCCAAATAGCCTCCACAAGACCACAACCTTCTACACTTTTGACATTTGTGCCGAAGAGACATGTGGCGTCATCTGCAGGCTTGCATTATTCCACTTTTGAAAAAATTCTTTCCCAGGCTCGCCGACCCACTTTTGACAAAAACATTCTTCCAAGGATTTCCTGAGACACATGTAATTTAGTCCTGACACATGGCTTCATCTGGAAACTGTCGGCTAGAGGTGTGGCTTATTTTTGATACTTTACGACTAGATCGAAAAACGTGGTCCAGCTAAATTCAAACTATCTTTGGCGACCCACTTTCTTACTTTGACCTCTTGAAACATGTGCCAAAGAGACATGTGGCTCCTCCCATGTGGGCTCACTGCTCTTTAATTTTTTGTTTTCGAATAAGCCTCTCTTGTTTGGTGAAGGACCATATGTCTTAACCTAAAACACGATGGAGGATCAGCGCACATTTATGACCTACCTCTGAATATTTTCCCTTTGAAGTTTCGTCGTGCTCGACGCTTGGAGGCTCTTTCCAGTGGCCTACCTATGTTTAGACTAAGCCAATAGTAGATTCTGCTCTTCCGTATTTTTGACTCTAGACACATGGATGCCGAGTGTTGCGCTCATTTGGGAACTCCATTCCTTGTTGGGTCACCCCTTTGAAATTCCACTCTGATGACAGGAATGGATACTTTCGTTGGTTCTCCTTATCCTTATCCCAATTCAATAGCCTGACTTCTACCCCCTTTTCCAAACCTGGGACACCTGGAGGGCCTTCGCGCACTTGTTTAGGGAACTAGTCCCTTGGGTTGCAACCTTTTGAATTTGTTCCATGAAGGGACACGTGGCAGAGCTGTCGCTTGTTTGGGGAACTAACTTTGACCTTGAACCTTTATACTGGGCTGATGAGACATTTGGCACCGTTCTGCTAGCTCTTAGACATTTTAACGACTAATTTAACTTTTTGAGGCTCTAGGACCACATAGAAGGCTGATGCACTTGTTTGGGGGATTTCCTTTTTTATGTCAACCTTTTTTAGGTGCATGGATTGAGAGTATGTGGAGGCTTCCGCTAGTACTTTGTGATACTTAGTCGATTTATGCTATCGGCTCTATCCCCTTTCTTAGACCCTATTGGACATGTTGAGAGATGGCGCACTAGTTTGGGGACCTCCACCTTTTGAGCTTTCAATTTTAAGTTGTGCCACTGAAGAGACACATGGGGGCTTCCAATAGATCCCGCTATACTTTCCTGATTCAAGGCCTACTACCATTTGACTTCTATATGGACCCCAACTACATGGAGAGCTAGCGCTAGTTTGAGTCACCACCTTGGGATTTCACTTCTACTAAATTGCGTCGAGCTAGACACATGGTTCAACCTTGCTCATTTGGAATTATCGAATAGCTAACTCTATAACCTAACTATCGGACCTGGGACATGTGGAAGCTCCCATGAACATTTGCCAACCCTTCCGATTTCTGATATTCAGGGTCATTTTGGAATTTCAAAAATTTTCCAAGTTTGGACAAAATTGGGATAACAATTTGGTGACTCACGGGGACATATGCCAGCTAGATGAAGAGACAAGTAGCCTTAAAGTATCCATTGGGCATGGATTCATAAATGATATCTTGGTACTAATCTTGTACCAGAAAATGGACTGTCTCTAGACCCTGAGCTCACAATTTAGTTGCTCTGTATTTGTTTCAATTTAGAATAGCAACTGCTATAGGAAACTATGGTTTCCCTACCATAAATACTGAAGGGCCTGACACATTGACCTCCAGAGCAATACAAACAAAACTTATATACAAGATCAAATCATACATGCCTCAAATAAGATATGCATAGTGTGAAAAAGAACTTGTTTTGTTGAAAGAAAATCTACTCCTACTCCTACACTAACTTGAGAGAAAGGGGACTCATACAAATCTTGCAACTGGTAGGGATAAGTAGCTTCCATTTCTCAAAAAGGGCAGCCATGCAAATGATTTGACACTTAATATGGATACTTATATGAGTGAAAAAATTACTATAAGTTGATCCTCCACCCAAATCATCAAGGTGTCAACTAGAAACAAGACAAATACCTATTTTAGTTGCTTTGTATTTGGATTGAAGAGCCATTACAGCCGATCCTTGGTACTTTGAAGGTAATCATCATGCTCAAGAGTAAGCATGACCAGTTTTGGCTTCTCCCTTAGCTCCAATGAATCCAAGTACATGATTGGGCACAGTCTCGTCCTTTGAATGTGCCCATGGTTATGAATTTCAAATCCAAGAATAGAGTATTCTTGCGGACCTTCCTGGGTGAATGATGTGAGAGGGATGATGACATCCTCTTGCTCTTTTCCTTCTCTTGCAATAGGTGTGGATTTTGGAAGATCAAAATCTTCCAAATTTCATTCAAGAGGCATGTTGCAAACTACAGGTTGGGCTTGCACGTTTTCTTCCATGGCAGCAGGTCCTTGTGGTTGAAGGATGAATGATGGGGGAGAAAAATTTACAATTTCAACTGGCTACTCCATATCAAAACATTCTTTTAAGTTTGATAGGAAATCAAACTCTTCACTTTCTTGTTGTAGAAAGGTATCTCACTCTTGCATGGTGATCTTAAAATATTTGATATTTTCACCATATGAAGCTTCATCTTCAAACATGAAGCTAGTGAGTTCAAACAATTCAAAAAAATCAAACTTTTGGAGAGTTTGAATGGGAGAGATATTTGTAATCTCTTGTGCAACCAGCTCATGATTCTATGCCTCTAAATCTGTTTTGGTCACCTCCATATGCTCCTCTTCAACTGGACTTGGAGCTGATTGTTCTTCTTCCTTCATGGATTCATCAATCAAACTAGGCCCTTGAAATGAAAGAAAAATCTCTTCAATAATGCTTCCTTCATCAACTAGCTTCAACTCTAATTTGATTTCTTCTAGTTGCTCCTCTTCAGTCAGAACTGAAGCTGATTTTTCTTCTTCCTTCTTGACTAATTATGCAGCTTGGATTAGTTCAACATCGTCTTCAAAAAAAGTGCCATTATGGACACTGCATTTAGAGAAAACAGGTTGCTGATCTTCTCCTTCTTGTTCTTGTTCGGCTTCTGCTACAAACTTAGCCTTAGCCACCACTAACACTTCAACTTTGACCTCCTATGTTTGCGTAACCATCAAGGGAATCTTTGTAATCCCAAATTTGAGAGCCCATATTACCAAGATTTTTTTCATTTCTTCTCTATTGGGCTCTCCTTCTTATGGTTCTCCTTGATTAGTCCTTGGAATCTCTTCCCCACATGGAATTGGGAAGGCAAGAGGAGGAGTGGATGGGGTTTCAACTAGTTTTGAAATTGTTTTTGGTGGTGAGGGAAATGGAAATTCTTGTTTATTTGGAGGGGATGACTATTTGGAAAGGAAAATGGCAGAAGAATTGAGATGAGATTGAAGATTAGGAGATGGAGAATGGAAAAAAACATTAGGGGAAGCAGGTGAGGGGCTTGAATCTTGACCATGTTGAAATTATAAATTTTAGGCTGGAGAAAAGGTAGCATAAGGATCTGGTGATTGACTTACCCATTGAAAAGGACGTCTTGCACTTTGCTCGTATTCCTCAATATCCTCAATCCACTGTCCAAGTTGAGGAAACATTTCAACCATGAATTTAATATTTTTCTGAGGGTTGTAATGTCTTGGGATAGGGCTAGCCCATGGACAAGGTTCCCTATATCCAATTTTGAATTATTTCATCTGAGTTGTGGCACTTGATTGTACCATGCATGCCTCCATCCCTTGAATCTTCTCTTGCAGATCAACATTTTCCATGTAGTTGTTATCATTATATGCATACCCTATTTCTTGATATGCTTCATAGCCAAACTTATTTTGGCACTGCTTATATAGGTAAGCATGATTATTCTGGATCTGATCATAATGTTGATCTGGAGGAGTTGAGAAATACATTGGAGGTGGAATGCATTGTTTCCGCTGCAAGTATGAATTCCAAGATGGAAATGAAGTCATGATTACACAACTTCATGGAATGGAAGGAAATGAAAGATGTGGAAAGAAGAATGGGTGAAAATGGATTAAGGAAATTCTATAATTCATAGAATGGGTTGTTGACCACATGGATTCATCAGATGTAATTTGCATGTGACTCCAAAGGATGAATCTCACCAAGAACACATAAACTTGAAGAAATGAAGTGGTAAGGTGCTTCAAACCTATCTCACAGGGTTTGCCAAAACTGTTGATGCAAAATCACAACAACCCCAAATGGCCTTAGATTTAAGAGGGGCATCTAGTGTGACTGCCCAACATTGGACCATCTCTCAAAATGTGGGAGTTGCAAACTTAAGATGGCCCTCTAGAGAAATCCGGCTTCTTTTTCCTAAACTACCTTCCAGAAGCTACTCTAGTGCATGCATACTATGTAATCCTAATCTAACCTTCCAAGAAGATAGGGAGAGAGAGAAATACATAAAGACAAAGATTACACTAAGTAGTGATACACCAGAAAAGGAAGTGGCTCATCACAAATCCAACTACCTGAAATGGAGAGAGGTGAGCGATGGAGAGGATGGAAAGATGTATCATAGACCAAAGATAAATCTCACATAGAAGAACACTTCAAATAATTAAACAAAACTCCTAAAACTTGTAATAGAAATCAGAGTTTGCAAAATATACCCTAAAATGATGAGAGGAAAGAAGAGGAGATAAAATAAGAAAAGGATGGACAAACTACTTCCCAAAACAAATTTTATTGCTCCATACATTCACACATTACATCATCAGAGGGTAAGAGGCAAGGAAATGCCATTACAGAGCCAAGAGAGGAGGCTTAGACTCCACATTCTACCCTAAGGAAGAAAGAGAGAGGGGGGGGCAGGAGAGAACAAATGAACAACCATTATAGAATCCCCCTCCTTTACAATATATAGAAGAATGAGAGAGGGAGAGGGAAGAATTTGAATCCTTCCTCAACCACCTCAGTAAGAGCATTGAATTCCACATGAAACAATGATGGGCTTTACAGAAAGACCCATGCCCTCATCATTATTCCTTATTGGGCACAAAGGAGGCCCATTCTTCATTATGGCAGAAGGTGGGAGACTTGACAGACTAAAAATGGCAGGCTGAAACATTAATGGTGGTAGGTGAGAATATGGCACTGAGAGCTATCCAAAACGTCCTCTCCTGCTCAAGTCTGAGCTTCCAATCGAAAGATATGGGTGTCTGAAGATCAGGTTCATGGGCTCACAATGTTTAAAAGAGTCCATCTGTGTAAGTCCCACATGGCAGCCCCATGTGCCTTAAGATTTTTTCCCCTCCTCTACATTTTTTAAGTTGCACCTAAGAGACACGTGACGTCGTCCATGTGCTTTCTTTATTTCCTTTGTATTCTACCTAAGTCCCTCCCATTGGTAGAGACGTTCTGCCTGACTTGAGAAATGGGGAGGTTTCATGCTCATTTGAAAACTACCCCCAAATGTTACCTTTGAAGTTATGCATATGAGGCATGTGGCGAGTTAGCGCATGTTTTGCGACCATTTTTGGATTTGCCTCTTAAAAGAGCACTAAAAAAACACATGGATCCTTCCACTACCTCACTCTATTTATTTTGTGTTTTGGCTATGTCCCTTTTGTTTGATGGGGCAATATGTCTGACCCTAGAAATGTGGAGGCTCAATGCACATTTGGGACCTACCTCCGAATTTTACTTTTGAAGTTGCATCCTACTTCAACATGTGGCTCCTTCTACTGCCATGCCTCTGTTTAGAATTTTTAATAGCCGATTCTTCCTTTCCAGACTCTAGACATGTGGAGGGAAAGCACTTATATGATTCTCTGCTTTAGGTCATGCCTTTGAATTTGCACCAATGAGACACGTGGGGACTTCTGTCAGTTCTTTATACTTAGTCGATTAAATGGCCGGCTATGTCCCTTTTTTAGACCTGGTACACATGGAATATTTGTGCTCATTTAGGAATTTTCCCTTAGGTTTTAACCTTGAAGATGCACTAAAGGACATGTGGAGAGCTGGTGCTTGTTTAGGGAACCGCCTTTAGCTTTAACCCTTGAAGGTGCGCCGATGAGACATGGTGTCGTCTGCTAGCCTTAGACTTTTCAATAGCTAATTTAACTTTTTGAGGCTTTGACCACGTGGAGGGATGACAAACATTTAGGACCTTCTTTTTTAATGCACCTTTTGGAATTGAATGGATAACACAAGTGGAGGCTTCCAATGACTCTATGATACTTAGGAAATTCAGGCATGCTCCCTTTCTCGTACCCTATACACATGGAAGCTCCACACTCACTTGGAGACCCACTTTTGGATTTACCTTTGAAGTTACACTAATGAGACATGTGGCATCTTCTTTCTTCTACTAAGCTTTGGACATGTGGCTGACCCTGCCCCTTCATTGTCGATTCCCGCATGTAGCATGACTGTTGGATTTGAAATGTGGACTTGCATGACTAAGCTGACCCTTCCAATTTCTTCTATTTTGTGTTTGATCAATTTTTACTGGGGGGGAAATTTGGATAAAATTAATTAAGTAAACCCATACCCTTAATAATTTAGAAAACATTTATACTTGTGAATTAAAATTAATAGTTTTTTGTAAATGGATGGGTGATTTAATCCTATACTTTTATTATAAATTATTGAATGACTTTAGGAACCACTTTAAATAAGTTAATTTAAGATGATAACAATGAAATTTTTAAACCTAACTGAAGGATTAATATTATTATTTATTTATTTTTGTGATGATCCTTTGTTAACCAATGGTTTAGCTAATCGTCTCTTTCATTCCTTAACAATTTTTATTTTTCCATAATTTTTCTAATATACCTTTTATTTGTCTTGGCTTTTGTCCATGAAATTTGTGGGCATTACACATATGATGTGTAAGATGTAATGTATTGTCTACAATGCAAGATATGTAGATAGCCTAATAAAACCCTCGAAACTCAAGTTAAAATAGATTCCCAATTAGAGAAGAAATAAAACAATCCACACTCATTCCTAACAAATTTACAACTCTTTTCAAATGAGGAGAGCAAGTGATGCCTATTCATTTACATAACATAAGAGCAGGGACCCAATTGGATAAAGAATGTTTGGGATCAAAAGTGATGGAACCTTTGAATCCCAATAGGCATAGCTTGTTAGAAGCATTATTCCAATCACCTGATGATTGCACAGGATATGAGAACAAAGAGACTAGAAGAAAAAGGTTAATTATCTAGACTAAATTAATAATAGAAATGGAAATGCAAAGCTAGATCCATATAATGAATAATGGAGGAGCTTATCAAACATTCTATCACATTTCACTCCCAACTCCTCCACCTTAAGAAACCACCATCATACAAAAAATGTCCCATAGGTTCAAGAGTATGAACCTATGCTTTGATACCTACTGTAATGCTCACAAAATTACATCCCCTAAAACAAAGTAAGATTATCGATTTTTTTTTGGCTTTATTTACTTGTTACATGAAATTGTAATGGCCCAAGTATAGTAACTCAACATCACAAAGGAAACTAACACAAGTATGGACCCACAAATACAACATGAAACAACATAGCACACGAGTCACATCACTAAAAATTTGCACCTACTAAATACACAATGCAAGGGCCCATCTTATCCACCGACATGACCTTGAGCGATTGAGATTAATTATTATTTTTAAATAGGTGAAACATAGTACCATAATAAAATCACTACTGAGGACAAGAAGATAGGACATGTTCCATAGTTTTCACAATTTTCCATGGATTTATTATTTATAACAATTTATTTTCTTATATATCCTTCCTTCCATAAACAAACAAGTTATACATACAAACCATATGTCATTCTCTCAATATTTACACCTCTACTCCTATGAGTTACACATTATTCATCTACATTACTTAACAAAGTAAATTTCCAAATATTAAAGAAGAAATGAATACATGTCTGACACACATGTGATCCTCACAAGGCTCACCTTTGAGATGACAAAGGATGTTATGAAGTGTAAAGGTCCAAAAATAATAATAATAAATATAAAAGTGGAAAACATTAAGTTCAAGGAGTGGTTGAGGTTACTCTCTATACATTCCCAATATCATCTTAATAGACCTCATTTCTTAGATTGCTTTGTGTATACCGTAATCACCCTCAATTGACTTATTTGGTGGTACTAGACCTATCTTATCCTAATCCAAAGGTAAACATTCTGCAATGGGGTCTACTACGACATAGTTAAGATATTCCCATGCTTTCATAAAACCATAACACTGATTAACTAAAATATAGTATTTACCCTATGAGTTAATCTCAACAGAAACAAAATACTATATTAAATTGGCAAGAATTAGATATTTTGTCTTATTGCTTGAATATATTAAAATAATGAAAACAAGAGGGATATAGTACTAACCTTAGTTCAATTTACCTCGATGTGTGTTGGAATGAAGTAGAATGAGGTACAAATTTGGAAATGTGTGACTAGATGGCCTCTAGAATGGAATAATTTGAGTATGTAACTGGACTTAGGCGCTTGGGAAGATACTAAGGCACCTTGGGGCACCATGGTATATGATTTAGACACTATAGACTACAGAAAATTTCAGGACTTGAGTGTGGATGTGTCGCAAGATATTCACAATAGTTTCATCTCTGTCATACTGGTGTCGTAATACCTTCTCTTGTGTCACTATAAATATAACGTGAAGATCCACCTAAAAAACCCTATTCAAAGCATTAACTCCTAATAAATAAAAATGCATATGAATAGGTTGGATTGACCTTAGTTGTAACAATGATGGACTTATGACTAAGCATTGCATTACATTCTAGACCCCAAGTAGTTTTATGTGCATGCACGTGTAATTTGGTGCCTAGGATGTCATAGCACCAATGACACAAAAGAAGGGAGAAGTAACTAGATGTAAAAATGAAAATGGTCGATGGAATAGAAAGAATACAACCCTTTCCACCAATGCTTTTGTTATGTAGATGTAGAAGATGCTCAAATGTATTCCCTTACCTTAGTATATAGATTCTGTTGATAGTAAGATGTTGGCTCATAATGTAGTGAGTATGGTATGTTTATATAGCGATATCTTGTAAAAATTTGAGACTACTAACCCAAAAATGCCAACTACCACCTAAGCGAATGAACAGGGTAATGAAAAAGACCGACCTTGAACAAATAAATTAAGACCACAAATTATGAAAAAAAAGAGCACCAAAAATCATGGACTAGGGCACTCCAGTGCTAGCCTATGTGCTATAGTGTGAGATTGAAGACGATAACTAAGAAAATTACAACACCTGAGACTCCCTAAAAGATGGCCAAAATTATATAGAGAGGTGAAAACTATATAAGACAAATGGCCATGAAGACCGACTAACTGATAACGATAACTTTTATTACGCAAGATCCATATATAAAATAACATACCCGACGGTATAAATGTAATAGTAAGTGTGTGATTTTGTGACTACAAACACAAAGGACCACTTTGACTAGCTTAACAATGAGGTGTACCATGTTCACACTCATTTACATGATGAGAGATCCTTGAGTTCCAAGTAGATAACAAACTCAAGGAACTGTTAACTATGTGTAATGTTTGAAGAAGCATCATGATATACACAAAGTATCTATGTAAGAGGATTGTTGACGTATATATTAAGTATTACGCCAAAAAGTAAACTTGAACCTCAAATCAAATGATTCATAAGAACATGAAGTGAATGGTACATGGATTAATTAGCTTAATTATGCAAACATACCTAAGGAACTTATGTTCAATGTTTGGTCAAAAATATATGAAGGTAAAACATAAGGTATTTCCCATTGGTCTAGGGTAGTTGTTCTTTTAATTGATCATAACACCATCAAGATGATACTGTCAAATGGAAGAATTTAGGAGGAAATTTAATATCGATACAATTAGAGCTGACCTTCCTACCATACATGACATAAAATTCACAATGGGAAATAAATTAATCAAGACCATTACTTTTTAGGAGTGTAACTAAACCATAACAATTTAGTAACTAACTATACTATATTTATAACAAATGTCAACCATAATTTAGTCAATTTATTCAAATTTAGGTATAAGAAAATGAATATCCATTTTATAAAAAGTAACTATTTCGTTTATTTACTAAGAGTAATATTACATGTTAAAATCATTTTTTTTAGCATTAAATAATTTACATGATATTTCATACGATTTAAACATGGGGGTATTCTACAAATCAAGATTAATATTTTCTTTCTTCATTCCTTCAATCAAACAATATATAATTCTATAACTACACATCCTTTTTAGAAAATGATTTGTAACTTATATTTCCAAATATAGGTGTACATATAATGTTAGGAGATGTATAAATAAAGTAACCTTCACAAGCATAGAACAATGATTCATCTACCATGTCTTGACGCCTACATCCACATGGTGCCAACACTAATCTAGCATGGAATCGACCACCTATATTCCTAGTTATGAAATCATACATGTGATAATTCTTATCCCACAAACATACTTAGCATTTTTGTTTCATTTTTTACTAAGAGGATTTATAGAGAGAAAATATAAGGAGAGAGAACACATCAATTCATACAATGTTACATGACCATTATTTTTCATAGTTTAAGAGAGAGATAGGGAGAGAGAGAGAAAATTCACAACTTTCCATGTCATACCTTATTTCGTTTAAAATTTTGTCGTATAGAGAGAAAGGGGAGAGAGATATATGTTAGTATTTATTTATTTTTTAGTTTTTTTCACATTCGCCCATTTATCAACACGAATAACATGCAAGGGTTAATTATACGAAAATAAGAGACTTTTAAAAATAAATAAATTTCTATATTGAATGGAGTGACTAAATGGTAAAAAGTGAGACCGAAGATTAAGAACTACAATACAATTCAAATGACCAAAGGAGGCTGTAAAACAACCTCAAAATAGGGGTGAATGGTATGTGAAAGAGGAGAAGGTATTTTATGATATTTAGTGCTATAAAACAAGATTACTTAGGAGTTAATGATGGAATTACTAGATGTACGATGCAAGTTTTGGAGGTGTAACTCCATGGTGAAACATCATAGTTTTAAATATGTAGGATAGTGTGAAGTAGTTTGAATAGCCACAAATACACTTTGAAAAGAGTGTATATAGGAGACCAATAAAATTCCAGATACTTCCAACCTATTCCTATATAAACTAAAATCTCATGGGGGTTGACGGAATTACAATCCAACTCACATAACTAATATTGGGAGACTCATTCAAGAGGGAAAGAATTGTGTTTTAGCATTTTATCCATACACCTAGTAGGCTAAGTAGGCCCCAAAATAGATGTGTAAATCATACTATAAAACTGTCATGGTGAAGTTTGACTATGTCTTGCCATTCTATGTATAACAAGGAAGGGTTATGAGGTGATACAGAATGTTTTCATGATCTATAGTTTAGTTTTACAGGGTTTCCAAATCGATTTCGCAAGCATACAAGTAGACATACCCTTTATTTGGCTCATTCTTAATGTGAAATAATGCATAATGAAAAGATTACGTATTATATATTAGATAATGTTTTAAATTTAATCAATTTTCTCAATGACTCGAGAAATGTTATCGAGTTGGAAAAATTCTACTCTCATGGGATAAGGGTCTATGCATACCAACATAACATTAAAAAATCAACGTTTTAAATTTCTTTAGTTAAAAAAATTATATTTAATATACAATCATTCCATGAAAAAAAACTACATAGGGATAGGAATAATTCCATTTTTGTTTTTGACGATGTAGAGAAAGAGAGGTGTTTAGCTAGCTCACAGTTGACCTGACATATTGTCAAGCAGTTTGCATGCCAAGTTCATGTTTCGACATTTTTCATACATATCTACCCGGTATTTGTAATAAAAAAATATATCAAAGACCCATCCGTTCTCCATTATGATTTGGTGTAA
Organism: Taxus chinensis; assembly: GCA_019776745.2. Taxonomy (NCBI): domain Eukaryota; kingdom Viridiplantae; phylum Streptophyta; class Pinopsida; order Cupressales; family Taxaceae; genus Taxus; species Taxus chinensis. Next base: position 156,980,534 of record CM034151.1, on the reverse strand, counting down.
GTCCATGTCATGTTTAAAATCTCCCATTTTAATAGGAATGAGGGTATGCTAAAAATAGTGAACTAATCATGTGGACACTAGTTGGTTGCATTTGGTGAAACAGTGGAAATGATTCATGAGTATGCCCATGGCTTTTGTAAATTGATTCATTAGTGTGGATGGAACATCCAATGAGGATGTTGGCAAGGGCAACATGGGCTAGGGTCCATCCAGATGGAAGACAACAAAAATAGCAAATCTTATCTTGGCACGACAGTGGGTTGCAAGACACAATAGCAATAAAGAACAAAAGAAAAAAATGCCCAAACATACTCAAGACTTATTAAATGTGATGGGATATAAATATACAATAATATTTTATTTTAAAAAAATCCTTTTACTTTTTGCACAAGTTGGGTGCCCATAATGTCAATTTCTTCCACTGCAAAACTCACACTCATAACATTATATAGAGGGGTGAGCTAAAAGGGCGCTACACATTTTCTTGCAAGATTTAATTATTTTCTCAACCAAACCAGTTTGGAAAATGACCTCAAGGGATTTACAACTACAAAATTTCACAGGATTCCTCATCCTTTATGCTTTAATGGATGTCTTTTATCTGTTAGAGAGATCTGATTTTGGTCATAAACAAGGGGAAAATCCTGGAAAAAATGAAATGAAACCCCGTTGGAGCATTTGCACACCCACCTCAACAGACCCAAGTGAAAATAAGGAATAAAAAAAAAAGGAGCTCTCATGGCCAAGGTTTGCTGCCACAAATCACATTTTTTCCCCAATGTGCCTCCATTATTCTACTAGACCTCCATACCCTGTTGCAAAGCCCCAATTTTGTTTTTTGGGATGATTTGTTAGTCAAAGAAGGAAAATTTTTACCATGCTCCAACATTATCACTACCAAACACCCTATCCCTACACCATGAATATCCATTTCTTTCATAAACTCTCCTTATCTCTCTATGGTGGCGGCTCTAGTAGGAAGAAGAAAAAGTTAAAAACAAAAACATAAGCAAAGAAACTTCCTTTTAACCTAATTCTCTAATATTTTGTTCCCGAATGACTCAAATATAATAGCTTCACGGTCACTAGACCAAGGTTATTAAGTATATAATTTAAACTTTGAAACGATACTTAATATATATGTAATTACTGACAATCCTTCTGCATTCCATAAATCACACCACCTGGTTTTAAGGAGTTCAATGTTCAAGGCTTGAAGTGTAAGTTACACCAACGAAATAAAATAGTTCAAGAGAAGTAAATGACCTTTAAATTTTAAATTTGATGATAAGACTCACATGGAGATATTTCTTTAACCAAATATTACTATTTGTGAAATTATAATATTATGTCCCCTCCTCAAAGGTTAAATGTGATCCCAAAAAAAACCTTCACAAATGTCCTCCAACTTAGACTTCTTCAACTTGTGTTTTAAGACTAGTTCAAATTTCTCGATAATTAGCATCGTCATTACACATAGAGTAAGTACTTGTCTCATATAAGTGTCTCACTTGCAGAATTTGGATAATTCATTAAATACACATTCATGATCCTAGATATTTTTTAATGAATCAAAATGTAACACCCACATTTTACACACACAAATACAATAATAGAAATACCAGGATAATTGTTTTTTGACTTACATTACTCACTACACAACACAACAAGGGCTCCAAGTAGAGAAACTCAACAACGCATAAGACACTTACATAAGTCATCAACTCACATAAACACATGAAAACACCATATACATGTCGATGTCACACTTTCCCCAATGAACAAATACTAAAAATGACCCAACCATAAAAAAGAGACCCAAGGATTGGAAAACCCTCAACACATTATTACCATTATTACATCTTAGTTACAATTAACATTCCAAGAACATTATTATGCAAGGATAATTTTATCCTTTTTCCACCTACAGTTTTTTAAATTCATTTCACATTCAACTTATAGTTTGACAATTCAAGTTGGCTTCTTATCCCTTATGATAAACTCCATAACTTACATAATTATTTGCCATATTTCAAATTTCATACAAAGTTCCTAATTCTCTTGTTCTTATATTAAAGGTTTGTTTCTTAAAATATATTTAGTTGACGTTTAAGTTTACCCTCATTATATGCAAGGGGACCAACCAGAAGTTGTTGAGGGAAAAACAATACGATTCAAAGGAGGTGAAGGTTCAAGTTTCCCTTTCCTATAAACTTCCTTCCATTAGAATCACATTTGTGCTTGTACTATGGTTGTTTTAGTTCCAAATTTAGTTTGATTCAATTAAGCATTTACAAGTCATAATTTTATTTTATTTTATTTATAGTGGACTCTATATTGGTTCAAATGCCTAGTCCCACCAAGAACAATTTCTATCCATTCTTAACACAAATTTGATGCCTAAATAAACTGTAAGGACTTCAAGTGAAAATTTTTCCCTAAACCATTATCACATATACTCTTGTTTCTCATCTCATTTACATTGTTTCTTAGGTATCTTATTGGCATCAATTTATAATAAAAAAGAGTTACGAAAGTACTTTTCTAACATCTTTAAGAAGTACCTGATTGGAAGCATTATAGCTACACACAAACCACAAGTTAACCTCCTAATCAAGTACCTGAGGTTTAGTTTAATTCAAATTTTCACTCAGGGCTCTATGCCCCATAATAGATCAAATTTAGGTGTAAACACATATTTCCACTATAAAGCCTCTATAAAAGACCAAGGCACTATATTTTCACTCGCCAAGGTAATGTATTTAGTTGAGAGGATCTAAAGAGATCATTTACAAGAGTTTAAGTCATAGTACAACTATTTCACTAGCTCCATTATGTCATCTGGATCCCACAAGGATTTCCTTTCAATCTTCGTAAGACTAGGTAGTCCACTAGGATCCTAACGAAGTGTTAGTTCTGCTTACATTAAAATTTAGTTAGACCATGTTGTTGCTAACTGTCAGGTTTACAACAATGTCGCTTAACATACCGACTATGACGATAACTCAAAATTGTGCTCTTATTTACTTAAACTAGAAGGTTTCATCAAGTGACTAGTGTAAGTTCATTCTATGGTTTCAATTTCTTCTATGGTAAGAAGGATCACACATGAATACAAGTTATGCATGAATCTTATACTAGGGTTGAATGTTTTGATTAAATCTCTTTATTACATTTGCACGATAATAATACAACACACTAGTTGATTAATCATCTGTTGAACATAGGAAATGCACTACAAAATTTTAAATTCAAATTCATTTAGCATACATATATAAATTTTACAATACAAAGTTTGAGGATCAAGATAACGCCAATGTGTAGAGGAACATTTCCCTTAAACCCTAGCATCTAACATTTTATAGAACTTTAATTATAAACCTTTTCATACTTCGTAAATGTTGAAATATTTGCTATAGTTTCATTTAACATATATATACCCAACCTTTTTACCATATGTAAATATGAATTAAAATTTCACGTATGATTAAATTCCCATTTCCCAATGTATCCCTAAAACTAACATCTCATACATATTACCAAATTTCAAATATAAATGTTTCTGTGACATGGAAATATATTATAAATATACACATTCTACAATGAAATATTTAAATTGCAATAATAAACAATGAATTACACCACGCTTTTTTGTCATCTTTCTTGCATCTTGCAAAACCATGTGAGCATGAAATCAGTGATAAATCACTCGCATGACATCCACCTAGATCTAGCATAATTAAGGTTTTTGGTTTCCATTGACATACTAATAATACTTTGAATTCGAAAGGAGATGGTTAGAGACATGTATTTATTTCATTTCACTTCACTTCAAAAGAAAAACGAGTACAAAGAAAGAAATAGGGAAAAGAGAGAAACGTTATTTTGCCAAAAGTTCAATTTCACAATACAAGTCAAATGATAGAGTTTCAACAACTATTTATAAGTGTCAACAAGTTTCCACAGTGGTTTGGAAAACTGACAAGGGGTCCGATAACTTTCTTTTTTCACTTTCCTGCTAGTTGTAAAAACGTTCAATTTAGGCTTAGAGGCTAAGAAACCACTTTCAAAATTTGTCTTCCGGATACCAAACATACCACAGGTAAATTTCTACATGTCCTCCTATACACCAAGGATTCACAACAACTGACATAATTCAGAATTGGCAAACGTTTTATGATTGGCGGTTAGTTTTCAGAGGCCAACGGTCGTAATTGTCTCAGTTGAAAACGATCAAAAGTTAGCTCGAGGGCATAGAAAACCATGTCCAAAACTAACGTTCGATGGACAAAAATGCAAAAAGAAAATTCCTACAAGTACCCCCATGTATGGAGAATTCACCAGAGTTGACGGAACTAAGAACTAGAAAATAGTTTTCAAACATCGACAGGTATTCTGGAGCCACCAGTCATAATTGATCCAGTTTTGACCTAGTCAAACTGTGACTGGAGGCCTACAAAATTCCTTTTCCAAACTATCAAGAAGAGTGTTTTTACCCAAACTGAAGGTCCCAAGAAATTGTTTAGTAAATATACTAGTTGTTTTCGATGGCAGGAAAGTATTTCATTGTTCAAGGTCCAAGCAACGGGCTAATACAAAACCCAACTTTTCGGTATTAGTAACTTCTTGAGAGTGCAAAAATGGGTAATAAGACTCCTAGAGGACGGAAAAGAGAGTACAAATAGTCAATTGCAGTCACTCTAAAGCTTGATGTGACTCTCCTCATATCAAGGAACACATACGATGCTTGACCTCTCTTTTACAGGGTTCAAAAAGGTTGTTTAGCAAGTCTCTAAATGTGGTCTTTTTCCAACTTTGCAAGTAAAGAAAAAGGTTTTGTTTAGTTGACGAATCGTCTAACTCTCGACAATATTAGTGGATAGGAGCAATTGTTTCAGATACCCGAGTTGCATCGTATTAGGTTATGGTGGAAACCATAGTTGATGTTCAAATGGTAAAATAGTTTCGAAAATCATAAGGTGGGGTTTTATTGTTTTACACTATTTAAATTTTGTTACATATACAATTGTAAAATTATTTAGCAGTTTAATGTTTCTAATATAATGCAAATGAAGAACCAAATTATGAAAATTATAGAAGATGGAGGTAATGAGAACATGCCTAGGGCTGAATTCGGTCCAAATTGTGAGATTTGGTTTTGCATCTTTAATGGACATTTCATCAATCAACTTGCACGCGTCCTAAACTCCACCCTTTTTGCATCTACTAGAAATATTCTATACTCATGTCACAAAACTAGTTTAGCATTCCATGCAACCACATCTTGTGTATCTTCCGCAATCCTCTTAACAAAATAACTAGATCCAACATCTGAATTCCTAGGTACTAATGGAGAGGCTTTTGAATGACAAAGGTACTGTGACCAGCATATGCCATCAATAAAGGAACTGATGCAATTTAAGGTAACAACAATTTTATGCATCAAGGAATGTCAAGGACATCATCCACAAACCCAATAAAATCATGAAGCAACTAGATCCCAATGTGTCATTATACTCCAAAAACCAACTTTTATGGATCCCTAAGGAGAGCCTCTATCGTTAATGTCATACCCAAACAAATTTTTCCTAAGAACATATTTGGGAGCTAGTGGGATGGTAAAACCCATGGCTAAAATTTATCCAATGCTCATCGGCATGTTTATCAAAATGAATCTCTGTAACTCCCTTCTATGTCATAATAACATAATATATATCAATATTGGCAGAGGCAGATCAATGCAATGAGCAATATTTGTTTGTATTTAGGTCAAAAGAGTATTTCTTTGGATGGTGTAGTATCTTGAACTGCTGATTTCAGAGTTGTAGAAACAGTTCTCTTCCTTAAATAGCCCAGCAAAAGTGGCCCCAAGGCCATTTCAACATATCCATTTTGTGCATATCCTACAGTCAAAGTTGTCCATGAACCATGGTTTTTTTAATAGATATTTTAAAAACATTCTGAAAAACAACTTGCCTGCCTTGTGTAAAGCTCCACATTTTGCCACACTATTAGAGATGTTGAGAACCTCCATGTATGTGTTGGCTACCACACTACAACCAACATTATCTCCAAGATTATTGCGAGAAAAATTTTTGTGGGAGGTGTAGTTCAGTTCCATCAACCAAGCACATAAAGACCATATCTAAGAGGAGGACATGATGGGTGATACTACAAAGTAGATAACTCAAATTCAACCAAGAACATTGCCACGAGTGTCTCGTGAGGCTCAAAATTTAATTTGGTGAAGAATCAACCATAGAATAGAGTGCGAAGATAGCCTAATACATTTTAATTAGCAATCGATGCAAAGCATTCATGACGATTTAACCATTAACTTAACAAAACCCTCCAAAATAATCCTGTTACGAGACAACAACCTTAAAGAAGTCTTGCTGAAAGATTACGGCAGCATGGGGCACTACAAAATGAGTCGATGTGAGTAAGATATTTTGCATTCTTTCATTTATGAAATTCATTTGTTGAAAGGAAACTGTGGATAGGAATTACTTCACATTGTTTCACAGATATATGCCCTTACTTTTGTGTCTGTTGACCATTTATTACAACTCTACTTTGCTAATTTGATCCTATATGCCCTTGCCTATAATGCCATGGTAGAGCTGGGATATACTATAAATTTAGATAAACTGTGAGTTCAATTAAATTTTATTTTTTTATTATACTTCTAATAGCCAACCTGAATATCAGTTGCTAGCCTATGTCAAAACAGGAGATGGACATTCACCAAAGAATAATAGATACGTGACTTTTTCAAGACTCCACAACCTTTTCCATAATCATCCCACCCTATGCTAAAATGCGAGCTTTAAAGCATGACATGGACATCCATCAAAGTATAATGGAAAACTGATTTTTGTTAGATGTAGTTGCAAGTGTCATGGTAGACATGTATGCAAAATGTGGAAGCATACACAAGGCATGTGAACTGTATGATAAAATTCCTTAATGAGATGTGATCTCATGGATGATTGCAGGATATGCATAAAATGGTTTTATTTGAAAATGCCATCAAAATTTTTAGGTGAATGCATTTTGAAAGTGCAAACCCAACATCCACAACATTTGTCAACATACTCCCTTTCTATACCAATATGGGATCCTTAGCACAAGGTATGAACATCCATCAAAGTATAAGTGAAAGTGGATTTTTGTTTGCAAAATACCTCAAAGAGATGTGGTCTCATGGAATGCTATGATTTTAGGATATGCACAAAATAGCTCTGACAATGATGCTCTCAAACTCTTTGCAGTAATAAAGCACACTGGAATGTACCCTAACCATTTACACTTCGTTTATATATGATTGCATATTTTCTCTCATTTATCTTTCTTGGAGAGCTAATATGTTAGAGCACTTAGTCATTCTTTCAATCTACTTTGACATCAACACTTCACATTCACTACATGCTTGAAAGTAAGCATTAGCAAACTTACATGTCTCACTTACATTTGTATTCGATTATTACACAACTATTATTTAACATCCCTTCCAATGTGCTTTGAAACATTCATTTTGGCTTTAATAGAAAATTAGAAATTGTCAATCACACCCCTTGTCAACATCAACTATAAAACTGACAAGAATAGTGATGGAGGTTTGCTTTTGATGGAGATAGTGAGTGATGGAGATAGCGACAAAGGTACAGTCAGTGTGGTTTCCACTGTATTGGCTGCAGAATGTCTAGGTTATAGGCCAATAATAGTTGAGAGGAGGCTACTTACTAACAAGAATCAGACAGATGAAAAGGTGCAAACTAAAAAAGTGGACACGCTGGGATCCACACCTGTGGCCTGGAACAAGATTCTCCAAAACCCTAACAAAAAAGTGAGTCCACAATCTCCTGAAAGAGGATAGTTCACGTGGGAAAAGGAAAATAAAGGTGCTACCTCTCTAATGGTCCCAGATGGCTTGCGTAAATAGGGCTTTAGACAAAGTGAATCTCTCCCTTGTTGGTAAGTTTCTAGGCTCTAGACCTAACATTGATTTTATTAGAAAATGGGCTCTTAGAAAGTGGAAACCTAAGGGGGATCTGAGTATTACCATCATGCCACGGGGTTTTTTTTTGGCAAAATTTAATCAGCAGACTAATTTGGAATCGGTGCTTCTGGGAGGACCATGGTGGTTGGGTAATATGGGCCTCTTTTTGAAAAAATGGTATCCAAGGTTTGACCCGAACATTGAAAATATAAACACCATTCCAATCTGGTGCAGACTCCCCTCGGCTACCGTTGCAATTTTGGGATGCTGAAATCTTGCTAAACATTGCTAAATCCATAGGTGCTCTAATCGGTCTGGACGGACCCACGAGAAATAGATCCAGACTTTCTTTTGCTCGATTATGCATTTCTTCTAAAATGGAGTAGGAGTTACCGGAGCACATCATCTTGAAATCTAAGTATGGAATGTGGATCCAAAAAATCAAATTTGAAACCTTTCATTTAAGGTGTAAGCAATGTCATCGTATAGGACACTTCACCAAAAAATGTCCTAATAAGGAGATCTCTATAGAGGAGGATAAACACAAAAAGAAAGAACAAACTTGAGGGTGTTTTAGAAATGACAAAGGAAAGCAGGGTACTAGACAATAAAATCCGGAGAGAAGAAAAAAGCCCCCTAACCAGCCTGAGTTGAACTACATAAAAAAGAAAAAAAAGGGAATTTAGAACTTCAATAAGGAAACACCTAGTCTAGCATCCTAAAACCCCAGCAGCAGCCTTACATGGAGCACCAATCAGAAACAAAGAGGAATTAGAAATACAAAATCTAGTAAAGGTGACTTTGGAGGTGGACGAACAAGAAGGAACTGTAAAAGTAAATATCATTCCTAAGGATCTGGCTCAGACTTTGGAACTTCCAAATGGAACCAAGGAAGATGAGATAGATAATTCTCTGGCCATCATTGAGGAAATGTTGGAGAAGGACAACATGGGTTTAGAAGAATTACAGAAAAACACTTCAAGGGGCAAAAGTAAAATCCCAACCACAAAGGAAAACTATTGATTTAGCAACAAATCAGCAGATATACCTCCTTGCTTCAGCAACAGATCAGAAGAATTACCAAAAAACACTCCAAGGGGTGAAATTAAAATCTCAACCACAATGGGAAACTCTTTCTTCAGCAACAGATCAGCAGATCTACCTCCTGATTCAGCAACAAATCAGTAGATCTACACTTGATTGACAATAAGTAGAGAGAAAGAGGAGGGAGAAGTAACACCATTTAAGGAAGATGAGGAACTAACTTCTGGATTCATAGAGTTCATTTCTAAGAAAAATAAGAGAATGAAAGTATTTGAAATGATCCCAGAATCGCTATACAATGAAAAGAAAAAGAAAATTGACAATTGGGAAACTTCAACATCCAGAACTACTAGATCTTCTACTAGAAGACTAGTAGATTTTGGAAGTAGTTCTAAAAGAGGAAGGCCCTCAAAAAAGACTCTTAGATCTAAGAGAACAAAGAAAGATATTGCAGATGGCACTCAACGTCAATTGATCCATCAGGAAATCCCAACTCCCACTCCTATTAAATGAATATTATCTCTTGGAACATCCAAGGACTAAATGGAAAATCCAAACAGAGAATCATTAAGGAGTTATGGGTGTTTCGTGTGGGATGTTTCAGCTTTTTGGGAATAGAGTTGCTTCTATCCTTTCATTCCTTTTAGAAACAGATAAGGGTTAGGGCTAGGAGGAATACCTGTTGAATGTCGAGATGGTGTGCGCGTACCATAGAGAGAGATCAGGTTGATTGCGAAGAACTCCCTTTTGTCTTGGAAGGACTACCTGCAAATAAGAACACAAGACCACAAGATTTTGATTAGACAATAAATGAGGGAACTGCCTTGGGCCCAGGAAATATAAAACTTCCTTTCGAAGGTGGTCAGTTCCCCTGCTAATATAAATTAACACGAAAGATTGTAAAATAACAATTTAATTGCTTCGTTGAAACAGGTAGGAGGAAAGGATGGTTTCTGGTTTTGAGTCACAATAACCGATACCAGTTACTGCTAACTGATATCGGTGGGGGCTATGTTTTAGGGACTTTTGGTGAGGGTCGGTTGTAGGGTGGTTGTGTTGTTTGTAAGGCTAGTATATGAGCGGGATTAGGTAACGGGGTGATGAGAGGTAAATGAATGATAGTTAGATATAATGTGTTGCTGGGTGGTAGATCTAGGAATGGATTTATGACGGCTGTGATTCAAAAAGTCTAAGAAATATTATTAAAGAGAACACACAAGATGCAGCTTACTGGTTATTGACGAGGATGCAGGTCTGAGAAGTGTAATGACCAAGGTAGAACTCAGGTAGGATGGCCTGACAATCAGAAGATGAGATATCTCCCTCCCGATGATCAGCTGAGTATCACAGGGCTCTGATTATTCAGTTGCAGTCTTGGGCTTGGTCTCCTTCGCTGCAAACTCTTCTTGTTTCTTCACTTTTCTTTGCTCGGCCAAGTAAAATCCAGATTCTCTCGATCGCTTCTGATGATCCTCATTGGTCCAAAAATCCTTTGACCAACGTTTGTTTCTGGTTAGGGGAGGCCATTTATAGGGAACCGATGGTGGTTACGGAACCGACGGTGGTTGAGTAGAAACTGGTATCGGTTCAGTCAAAGTGGGCTATTTTTAGTAAAATAGCCAACTTCCCCTCCTTTTCTCCCGAGGGATTAGTTGCGGGCTTGGTCAAGTGACTAGAAGGTCGGTTTTGGGTGCGAGAAAGGGGTCATTAGTCATGGGTGTGGATGTAGACCAAGTTATAGGTCTTAATTAGATTAGTTTAGGGTTAGGCCTAGGTCATGATGAGGTGGCAAAATGAGGTGGCAGGTAAGGCGATGTGGATTTATTAATTATAAGATAATTAATAAATAATTGTGTAAGGTTTAGGTGGTGAGGTTAGGTTGTTAAATGAGATACGGGTCACAAGGGGTCGTAAGACACAAATTTGGTGTCTACAATGGGATTCTAGTAGTCTTAGTATTTTGATTTTTCAAGAAACTAAGATGAAATCTAAGATCCTTGAAATTAGTAAAAAACAATTCTGGGAAAACTCTGACATGGCTGCGGTGGACTCTCAGGGAGCCTCTAGAGGTCTAGCTACTCTTTGGGATAAAATACACTATATTGGTATGATTCTTAATGCTGGCACTAATCATCTTGCTATTAAATTTCATGCTATTGAGAACAATGGTGAATGGATCCTTTGTAATAGCTATGCCCCTAATATGGTTAGTGGGAGACATAAACTTTGGACTGATCTTAAGATCTTTAGAACCTAGCATATTATAGCCAACTGGCTTATCATGGGAGACTTTAATTCTCCTCTAAACCTAGGTAAAAAATATGGAGGAATCTTCAGCTTTTCCACAAGTATGGAGGAATTTGAAAAATTTGTTGCTGATCTTAATCTCTTGGATGTGGATCTCCATGGGAATAAATACACCTGGAACAACAGAAGGTTGGGAAAATATCTAATCCAAGTTAAACTAGATAGATCCCTGATTTCTGCTAGTTGGATTCTCAGTCAGGACTTCCACCTCTCTTCCTTGCCCAGAATTGGATCGGACTACAATTTGATTGCCTTAAATCTTCTCAATTGGACTAAGCCCATCAGAAGCTCATTCAAATTTGAAAAGATGTGGATGGAGCATGATGCCATTTATGAAAAAATTAAAGAGTGGTGGGTTTGGAATGGTGAAGGCACTGCTCAAATTAGCTTGATTCAGAAGCTTTAAAATGTTAAAAAACAAGTTAAAATTTGGAATAAAAGAGTTTTTGGTAATGTGTTTGAACAAAAAAGGAAGTTAAAACAAAATCTCCAAGATCTGGAAATCAAAATGAATACAATGGGGAGATCTTTTGAAGACCAAACTAAGGAAAATAATATTCTTTCAGAGCTGCATATGATTTGTAGCAGAGAATAATCCTTATGGAGACTAAAATCTAGGGCTATCTAGCTAAAAGGAGGAGATAGAAATACGAAGTTTTTTCATATGACCAGTTTGAAGCACAGAGCTTGTAATAGGATTATGGAAGTGGCTAAAAGTAATGGAAATGTTATAAAATATCCCAACAACATCAAAGAGGAAGCTCTCAATTTCTATAAAAAACTACTTAATGAGAGGAATATCATTGCTGATGAGGAAATTTCTTTCATGTTGGAGGCTATTCCCCAAGAAAAAATTGAGGAGCAAAGATTTAAAGATATCACTAAAGCTGTCACACTTGAAGAACTGCAAAAAGCTGTGTTTACTTTAGAAGGTGACAAGGCTCTGGGCTCGTATGGTTTTTCTATTAACTTTTTTTAGAAATTTAGGGAAATATATTCAGATGATCTTCTCAGAGTGGTGAATGAATTCCATAGAACTGGGGACCTTTTAAAAGAATTGAATAACACCCACATTGTGCTTTCTCCAAAAAATGGATGCTAAGGACTTCTAATAATTTAGACCCATCAGCCTTGTGAATGTTATCTACAGAATGTTTACCAAAATCATTGCTACCTGGCTTTAATTTATTATGAATGATTTAATCCCAAGGCAACAGAGTGGATTCATTAAAGGCAGGATTATCCAAGATGGAGTGATTATGGTACATGAGACCATACACTCTATGGAAAATAATAAAAAAGCAAATATGGTCCTTAAGCTTGATATGAATAAAGCCTTTGACAAGGTCTCTTGGGATTTTCTAGACAAAATTTTAATTAAATTTGGTTTTCCTGCTAAATTCAGAAAAATTGTTAAGGCTTGCATCACTACAATCAGATTCTCAGTGGTGGTTAGTGGTGAACCGGTGGGATTTTTCACAAGTAGCAGAGGGCTAAGACAAGGAGACCCCATATCCCCCCTGCTCTTCATTCTTATGGTAGATAGTATTAGTAGATCAATTGATAAAGCAGTTATTAATGGTCTTTTGAAAGTTTCAAAGCCCGCTTCCATTAGTCAAGTAGCTTCTCATCAGTAATTTGCAGATGATATAATTCTTCTCTTAATGGCATCTATCCTTGAAGCTAAGGCTACCAAGGCTATTCTACAACTTTACGAATCTACTTCTGGGCAAGAGATCAATTATGATAAATGCTCCATTTTCTTCTTCAACACTCCCGAGGAAAGACAACTTAAAATTGCTAAAATTCTGGGCTGTAAAATAAGTGCACTTCCAGCCACTTACTTAGGACTCCCTCTTGGCACTAAAAAAGTTTCTACAAAAGTGTGGAATGATATGTTGGCGAGATTTCAAAAAAAAAATGGTTGGATGGAAAGGAGTCATTCTTTCTAGTGCTGGTAAATGTCTGCTCATAAAAAGCACTCTTCAAAATCTGCCTATCTATATCATGTCTCTATATAAGATCCCTTCTACCTTCAGAGAAAAAATTGAGAGGATTTAGAAAAACTTCTTATGGCAGGGCATGGAGGAGAATTTTAAATATCACTTAGTTGCTTGGGATAAGGTTTGTACTTCAAAATCTATAGGAGGCCTGGGTATAAAAGACATCAAGAAAATGAATGAGGCACTTATTGTGAAAATGGGCTGGAGAATGCTATCTGAGAAGCAACCTTGGATAGAATTAATTAAGGCTAAGTACCTTAATCAACAAGTAGTCTTTTATTTTCTTCAAGATGAGCATCTTCCTTATGGTTCCATTTTTTGGAATAACTTAATGAAGAGCAGAAATTTCATAAAACAAGGAAGTAAATGGAAAGTGGGAGATGGTTGTGATATAAAATTTTGGGATGATAACTGCTCTAATTGCAGCCTTATGGATAGATTTGGTGTAGTCAAAGATAGTCTTGTAAGCAAGTATAGCACTAGAATCAAGGATTATATTGATAGAAATGGTAACAAAAAGAAATGGAAAAAACTTTCTGTGGATGGAGATGATCTGATCCAAACTATTTCCTCCCTGCAAGATCAGTTGGACCTTATCCCCTTAAGTCAGCTGGAAGTTAAGGATGAGTTGGTCTGGAGAAATTCTATTTATGAGAACTACTCTGTTAAAACTGGTTATAATACTTTCTTCGACAATAGTCAAACTGAGTTTAAATGGAGTAGAATTTGGATGACTGAGCTAACACCTAAAATTAACTTTTTCTTTTGGCTTGCTCTTAGGGGCAGAATTCTTACCACTGACAACCTGATAAGAAAAGGTTTTATAATGCCTAATAGGTGTCATCTGTGTAAAAAAGACTCTGAGGATATCAGTCATTTTCTTATCCATTGTGAATATGCTACAAAAATGTGGAGTTTTGCCCTCTCTAATTTTAAAGCTTCCTGGGTGGTTCCGAAGGACTTCAGTCAGCTCTGGACCCAATGGAGCCCACCCTATAAACATTGTGTTGTGAGAAGGCTCTGGAATTTGGTAATGCCTCATATTATTTGGAGGATATGGAAAGATAGAAATGATATCATCTTTAGAAATAGTAAACAAAATTATAAGCTCAGTATTGGGAAAATTTATAGTGCTATTAAAGAGAATATTGCTAGATTTAAACCCCCCCAAGAACAAGAGTTATCTAGAAAATGAAGAGCATATCTTGTCCCAATGGCAGATTGGAGTTGACAATATCTGAAATAATTCCTGTAATAATATTGATAGATCTTTGATACACTAGCATCCTCCTGATCTCAACTAGTATAAGTTGAACTTTGATGGGGCCTCTAAGGGTAACCTTGGAATTGCAGCTGGGGGAGGAGTGATCCGGGATCATAAAGGTAGTTTGGTTGCTTCTTATGCCAGAAAAATGGGAATACAAACTAATCATTTTGCTAAAGCATTATCCACTTTATGGGGCCTTAGAATTGCTCAGACTCATAATATCCAAAATCTCATTCTGGAAGGAGACTTGCTTAATATCATTAATCATCTTAATCAGTGTTTGCCTCCAATTTGGAACATCAAGGACTTCATATTGGAATCCATAAGTATTTGCCAAACCTTCAATAATATTAGGATAAAGCATACTTACCGGGAGGGTAACATGGTGGCAGATGCATTGGCTAACTATGGCATAAATGTTAATCACATTATTTGGGATAATAGTGATCACATTCCTGAGCAGATTCAAAACAGCATACAAGCGGATACTTATGAGCATGCAAATTTGGAGTAAGATAAATGAGCATTTGGAGTGGGTCTTTAAGAATAAGACTTTCACACACGCTGATAAGTTTAGAACAACACTCAAGTAGATCTTGACAGGAAATCAAGGATATAGAAAGTATAATGATGATTTAAAGTGGATTTATCACAAGATTAAATCCACACATGCAGGAAATATTGTGCCTATAATAGCTTTTAAAGAGATTTTTATAGATTTTCAAGTCCATCGTAAGGTTGATGATGATCTAGAGTGGGTTTCTAAGGGGGCTAATGTTCACACATGTGGGATCTCATAGGTACAGAGTAGCATTCATGCAAGCATTTATGGGAAGTGTTATGACAACAACAGCTACACTATTCATTATTCCCATCACGTGAGAAAAAATAAAGAAAGGCAGATTGGAAACTGTGTCTATTATAGAATTCCTCCTAGGGATTTTGAATTTTATACTTTAAATCACTTAAGCACTATGAAAATGGGAGGATCCCCTTGTCAAATCAAGCCTAGCCAGGACCCGGAGTGGAAGAATAATGAAGAGCTTTGGAATCCTCTCAACCAGGGAGACATTACAAATTTTATTGAGAAGATACAGGGTCATGACCAAAGCATTTCCATGTAATTTGCAAAGGATTGGAAGGACTGGAAAATTGAATATGGCGGACATAAAATTTTGATCAATGAAGAGTTAATCGCAAAAGCTACAAGCCTTGGAATGGATGGGTACCACTTTTTTAATAAAAGGATTGACAGGCCTGCTAAGGAGAGGAAAATTATTGAGGGTGATGAGAAACTAGTCTTTGTCACGGCGGGTTTGCAGGTCAGCTCTATCCCTCCACCTTTTGACGAGGTCACCTGTATGATGGTGTGATACATCTCTTTAGAGGGGAGATTTGTCACAGTGCCCTTAAAACATCTTGTGTTCCTCAATCACTTCCGCAGAAGTTTCACAGTATGTTTCCCTCATTATCTTCTTAATTCTCTTGAGTGCTCTATTTTGGAGTTCCAAAATCATACTCGTGCGGTCCCTCTGCATCAAGGTCTCATTTTCTTGTTACATAAACTTTTTTTCTTAAGTTTCCCGACATTCCAACTTCACCCATCTTTGTCCCATCCTTTCCCCTCACCACTTCCGCTCCCCCCATCTCTTCTCCTTCTATCCCCATCACCACTACTGCTACCCCTTTTCCTTCCTTCCCGGCTCCCCCTGTCATCCCCCCCACCTCTGCTCCCACCCCCTTCGCCTCCACTTCGACCAGACCTATAACTAGGTCTTCTAAAAGACTGAACCTGGATACCCCTATTTCGGGGAACGTTCCTCAGGACTTGGAGGTTGCTCATAATCTCCTTCATATTAGCAGTACGGGTTCATAGGAGACACACACTGAGAGCTCCACAAAAAGGATGGAAGCCTTAGAAACAGACATGTTGCTATTGAAAGAAGAAGTCAATAACTTAGCTAAGCAAAAAGGTAAGAGGAAGAAGGAGGAGGAGGTTGATATTGACAATAAACAGGTTGAAGATATCTACAAAAAACTTTACTCCATGGACAACCGTATAAGGAAAAACAAGACTCGCCATGACCATAATATGGCTATATTTAGTGCAATCAAGGAATTTATTGAGCAGCATGTCCGCTGCATCTCTAATCTTAGTGGAATACCAACAACTCTTCGGGCATAGAAAAGGAAAGAAAACAAACCATTGAACAGCTGGATATTACTGGCCATACTCATATGACAGCATTGGCTATGTTCACGTCTTGGAAGACTATTAAATTCAGAATTACCAAAGCCACAAAGAAGTAATTGTGGATCTGCACTGCTCTTGCTGCCTTCCATCGTGTTTTTTTCTATTTTTTGGCTGCTCTTCTGCAGTGTTTGAACTGGTTTGATGTTTTGGGGTAACTGCTCTTTGGTTACCCTGGGTTTTTATGTCTTATCTGGATCTTGATCCTTCTTGTAATGTTTTTTCATTCCTATTCTGGCTTCTAGGCCCTCTTTGTATACAAGGTTATAGTCCCTTTCAAAAAACTATTTACCAATAATAAAAAAAAAACATCAACTATAAAACTAATAACTATCCCTCTAAATCAAATAACATATACTGTTTGACGTTCACATTGCATTTAGACATGCAAGTGCTAGTTGTAATATGTAATCATTCCTATGTATTAAAAAATATATATTGAATATATTGAACCATGTATTTTGGTTATTGCCCATGTGGTAAGTAGTATTTTGTAGATGTCGTTGGACTTTTACGCTCAGGCATTCATTTGATATTAGTAATGCGACAAATACCGGCCAACCGGTCAATAAAAATGTGCACATTTTTCTCATAATTTACCAGCCCTAAAACCAAGCCATTCATATCACAATTTACTTTCCAATTGAAGGTATCACTTGCAGAAGAAGAAATGAAAACAATGGCAGATCACAGCGAGCCTTCGGTGGTGGAGAGTTTGGCCGATGGGCATATCAAATTGTAAGAGCAACAATTTCCACCTCAACCCATAGATGTTAATTCTTGTTTAGGAGATGCCACGTGTCCACTATAGAATCTCAGGAGCGCAGGCACAAAATTGGCCCCTGGCCCCATGTAGAATAAATTATAAAATGTCTCTTGCCGCCCCACCTTTCCCCACTTTTCCTCGTGCTACCTTAGGGAGTGCCACATGTCCCTTGTGGACCTACGGACCCATGGAAGCGCAGGCACAAATGTAGTTTTTCCCACCACATGGAAAATTTTCCAAGAGTCTCCCCATGGCCCACCAACCCGCCCTTCAGGCAAATTTTCACCACTTGGCCCGCAGGCCCGCTCTTGGGGAAAATTTTCACCCCAAGTCCCACCGGCCCATAACTTGACTAATATGAGGAGTTAGGAGGACTTATTTATATCAATGGAAAGGTGAGGAAATTTCCTATCCATTGGGAGTGATTTAGGGAAATTTTTAATGTGTTAAATATGAGGAAATTCAAGTTGAAACTTTAATCCTGTTAGAGAGTGGGTATGGTGAGGAATTACCCCCTAAACCTAATTGAAACTTCTAACCCTAAAATTTTGGACATTATGACCTCTAATAATTATTAATAAAAGAAAATTATATTCTAGTAGATTAAAATTGTTCTGGAACCTGTTAGTGACAATTGTTGTCTTGTAACTTGGTTGTAGATTCTTTTTTAAAAAAATATTCCATAATTTTGTAACTAAACCTAGGTTGTTCATGGGTCTCAAGTGGGAGATTTTAGCAGGTGTTACACTTGGTATCAGATCCATGGGTTCAAACCTTGGACCCTTGGGCACACTAGAAAACTTGAGACATGAACTGTAAACCTATCACACTTTTGAATCTAAGAAAACAAACTTGTTTGAAAATTGAAAAAGAAATGCGTATGAAGAAATATTACATTACTCTGTTCATTTGAACTACCAAAAATAAAATAATAATAAAATAATAAGTTGTTTGAATTATTGTACTCGCTCAATGGCATTTTTATTGAACCTAGGTAACTAAGAATGTCAAATTAAATTGATTTTTGTGAAATTCTAGTGTAGTGGAAAGTTGGTTCCCCTTTGAAAATGTGTTGTTTTACAAGTCCTAAAACTTGATTTAATTGTATGATGCATTAAGCCCTTTTTTCAGACCCTTCCTTATTGGAGTTGTTGGAATGATAAATTATATGGTGTGAATCTTATGGTTGGACAATAGTGGTTGTGTCCTAGGGTTGGGAAGAGTTAATTAGAAGTTGCTTAGAGCTTCCTTCCTTTAGTATTTAGGAAAGTTGGTCTGGTTGTCAATTTTTCATTTTGTTACCCGTATGGGAGAGTGGACATTAAGTCTGGTTGTAGTTTATGACCCAATCCTGCACATGTGTCCTTCGAACTAACCTCAAGGCAGAGTACCCCTATTGGCAGCCATGAAGGGCTGCGAAGTGAATGTGGTGTTAACGTTTTATATTTTACATTCGTAAAGTTGTCATTTTATCAAGGACCAACATCTTATTTTATGATTGGATTGAGAAGCTTTGAGGCTCTTCTAGTTATTTATATTTTTGCGAGAATTTTCAGACTTTGCAATGTGGCTACTTAGCCACTTTCCTTGATTGTTGATATTTATTGGAATTTGTTTTGATTGGTGACTCAGAGCTTGTTATATTATTGGCTTCTTAGCTAAACGTTACATGGATTTTTTCTTGCATGATGATGAGCTAGTTCTATGCTACTTGTATTCATACATTTTTTCATATCGGGGTACACCCTAGGTGTCTTGAATGTCCTCTTAGGTGCTTAAGGTTATTCCTTGGTTTTAGATGCACGGAACCTTGAGTGTATCTAGGATATTAGAGTGACCTTTTCATTACTCGACCTTATTGGGAAGAGATTTCGTAGTGTTGTGCATTCTAGTTGGCAGCCTATTAGCGGTGGTGGTGATTCTCTTACAATATGATGAGAGCTTGAACCTCGTCAAAGTAGAGGTGTTTAATTGTGGGTTGATGAATTATGGTGGGATCAGTTTTCTTTTGGCTGGTTGTGGATGTTAGTGGAAAAGTGTTTTTCTAGTGGTGGTTTTTCTTCGATGCCATGCTAGTTTTATCAAGATTTCCTTATTTCATTATATTAAGTAGTGAGTTCAGGATTGAATGCATCTTGGTAATTATGGTTAGATTTAATCCCATTCTAGTATTGTGTGTAAATTAAGTGTGTCTGTTTTCCCTCTTGACCTATAAATAAGTCTACCCTTTCCTTAATTTTTTTTAGTTACTATGAATAATACTCTATGACATATTAATTTTGGATTACATGGAGACACTTATGGATGATTTGAGTATTTTGGACCATGACGTTGGTGATGATAGTGTAATTAAACCTTGATAATATAATCTTGGTGCTATTTTATAATATGATTCTCTTGCAAAACTATAACTCTTGGTCATAAAGCCATGTTGAATAAGATGGCTGATTGTCTGCTTACATTTGATGCTTCTAATGAGTATGTGGTGTTCTTAAAGTTAAAATATTTCCTTGTAATTTTGATTACTTGGTTGGTGGTATCCTATGGTAATATGGGTGTAGATTTGAAAATTTTCCTTGTCTTATCAGGTGAGTAAAATATTTTCTCCAAAAACAATAAACAGTGTTAAACCCTAGTAGATCGGTAAAAGTGATTATGATTCCTTAATGGGTCTTCCTTGTAACTTATTTTGAGAACTTGTAGAAACCCACTAGGAATGTTTTATGATACTTGTAATTAGTGGAAAAATATTGAAATATTGTTGTGATCCATGTTGGTTGATTGTTTCCTTATAATTAAAAAATGTGATGTGTTTAATTACCTCTCTCTCCCATAAAAGTAATAGTGTGATATGTTTACCATTCCTTCTCATAAATTTTTTTTAATTGACAAATTGACTCAGCCAAACATCATAAAACTGTAATTGAGGAGATTTGGCCTTGAAGCTTAATAAATAAACTGGAACATAGAAAGAGAAAATGGTCCTTGCTTTACCCTTGGTAGATTAATAGAAGGAATAAAAACCATGTAAAAGAATAGAAAAGGAAAAACTATCCATCTACCTCCCCTTGGAGTAGAAAAAATATTTTGTTTGTCCGCCTATAGAGAAGGGTGAGATATCATGGCCACCTTAGTTGTGATCCTTATAACGCAAACATGGGATATCAGAATAAAAATGGAATATTTAAATTAAGAAAACTCGTAAAGGAATGTGCTAGGAAAAATGAAACTACAACTTTTGACTTAATTAGTTGAGTTAGAAAATGAGTAAGATTTATGTGTATTGAGTGCAATTTATAGTTGAACCTGTAGTTCTGTGGTCTACCTGAAATTTTGAAACACCTGGTAGATAGTAATGTGTTCTAGTTGCTTAGTACATCTTGTTCATAGATCTATGTGCCTTTCTTGTGGGCATTTTGGGTCATCATACCCTTATCGTCCCATAGCTTGATGGATGTGAGTTGTGGTCCTTTTGGATTGAGACTTATCTATTGTTTGAGAAGTAACCTCCTTGCATGTTGTCTTGTCCTTAGAGACCTAAGTTATTGTAAATTTAAGGAAACATATGTTAAGGATATAAAATAACTTCGGGAAGTCTTCTTTTCTTCATATTTTCTTGGGAAACCTTATTGTTGTTACCCCTTTTTCATTAGGATGGAAAGTGCGAGATGATGTTATTTGCTTTTGATACGATGCACCCTTGGATTGTAATTGGACCCCGTGTTACTTGTTCTTCTCCCAAGTGACCTTGAGTGGTCCTTGGTGTTTATTGTGCTCTCTTTATGGTTTTTCCGAGCTTGAGTAGGAAATAAGATAAATAAATCCCATTGTGCTATAATGTATGGTACTTGTATTGATATGTTAGTTGCTAGGGGAGATATATATATATATATATATATATATATATATTTCTTTTGCTAAATGGTTGACTTCTTTAGATTTGGTTGGTATGGTTTGTTCAATTCTTAAAACAAAAGTGTGAAAATCAGACTATAGGAAAACTTGTGGTCTTGACTTCACTTTTATTACCATGAAAAGTTAATTGTACCCTCTCGAGTTATAGAAGTGCCATCCTTTAATAGTTCCTTTATTTTAAATGCTTTGTTGATTTCGGTGTCCTTGTTGATTAACCTCATCCTATGTGATCCTCAAATTGTGGGACCTTGAGTAGACTTTTTCCTTGTGAAAATTTGGTCATAGTTGATTTTTGCTAGCCTTGTCTAGACAAGGAACCTTGAAATCATGGCTTAAACATGTAGAAACCTTAACTTTTATTAATGTAGTATGTTGTATTCCTTGGGAAACTATGTGGTCGTTCTCAAACTCATGGAATTCTCCTTATCATTCCTCTACTTGGTGGTTACTCTTAAGACTCTTTTGAACTCTTCATGTTAGATTGTTATGTGTGGTATCTTGGTTGATAGCGTAAATTTAGTCTCTAGATTTAAGTGTTTATAGCCTTGCATGCAGAAATTTTAGAACTCATCCCTTGCAATCTCCATTATTCTTGTTGAATTGCATTGGACCAAACTTAGGTTATGTAGACCCACACTTGTTTGATGCAAGAAATCCCATAATGGAGTGATCCTTTTTCTATTGCATGTGTTCCTATCTCTCTTTCCAGTGACTTCCAGGAGGAATTCGAGTCTAAGGGGAGGGGGATGTAGTGCCCAATTCCCTTTGACACTTTTGATATTGATCATGATACTACTGACTATATTATGGACATTATTATAGTTTTTATTTAACATGGTGTTAGATGTCAGATCATGGATTATTGTTGGTTCTGATTCATATATGATGCATGATGATTGTTAGAGATATTTTATATAGATGATGATATATTGTTTGACATGGTTATATGATGGATGTTGTTCAGACTTGTGATGTTTGGATATTGTGAGTAGACCTAGAAATGGAAAATTATTGGATGATGATATAGTTGTTGATAAAACTATAAATGATTTTGTTAAATTGCTTTGATGTTGTTGAAATTCATATATCTAAATGATTTAGGGAGTTATATTTATATTACTTTGGATGTTCTGATATGGCCACAAGGCCAAAGGAGGTATTTGTGTTTTGTAGGTAAAACTATCACAAAAAACATCAGAGGATTGGAGACCAACCACATTGGAATTATAGATGAATACAACAAGGTCACCATGGCAACTAGTTTTGTTTATGCGTGTTGTGTGTGTTAGGCATTTCCATGGGGGGGGTCACCTTTAAATGTGACCAAGGGATTTTATGTTTTTATTTTATTTGGTCCCTTTTTGTTTACTTTTTTTGCATGTGTTTTATGTGGTGCACTTACCCTTTCATTATTTATTTAATGTGGTGTTAATATTGTGAGTAATCATATTGTTTAGTTATTTAATTAAAAGATTGTAATTAATAGAGTTGTTGGCCATGTTTTAAAGTGTTGTAAGAATGTATAAGTAATGTGTAAGTAATATGTAAGTGATGTGTAAGTTAATTTTGGAATATGAAACACTCCACCTCCTTTTGAAATTCGAATTTTTCCTTGGAGGATGATTTTGGAGGCTTGTGGGACAAGTTAAACTTGATCCATACCTCTTAAATTTACATACCAACCTTGCCTATAGTTGAAGAGTTAAATTTAGAATTTTATAATGTTTTTTGGGAAGACAAATTGTAGGTTTTAATTGCACTTTTCTTACATGATTTAACTTCAATCCTTTGGGGTGTGGGTTGGATTTCAATGTATAAGTAAATTGTCATATTATTCACCCACCTATTTATTATGCATTGGAGAATGAAGTTGACTTTTGGGGTTGGGGTTGAGGATGTATGATGTGGCATCCTACATGGATCCACCTCATCCACTTCTCTTCCCTCTTCTATAAAATACGAATTCCTTGTCTTGTTTTGGGTGGGCTTCACTTGGGAGACTTAATTTTTGGGTGAATTTTTCTTGCTGTTTTGGGAGCTCTTGCTTGGAGAAGTTTCTAAAGATTGTTGCATACTTGTGCTTGGCTATGTTTGGATTACTTGGATTGGGATAGAGCTTGTTGTTTTGGAATTTGGAATAACTCCATCATGGAGAGGTAAGATCTTGGCTCATGAAATGCTCTCTTTTATATATGTAAATGTTAATTTGTGAATGTTTTAGGCATGTTTTTTGGATTTTGGGTAGATGGCCTAGGAATGGTGTAGGAGAATACTATGGGGTTTATTATGTGGGAGGAAAAAGTGTGTTTTAGGCAGGTATAAGGGTGGAGGGAGTTGGAATTCGGGTTCCACGTTACAAAGAAATAGATTTCATTTCTTTAATCGTTATGGGGTGCCATAAGAGGTTGGAGAGACATAAGGAAATGTGAGGAATAAGGGGTACTTGGGAGATGCATAAGGACTGTCAGGGCTTTGATATACTATCTTTTTTGGCAGTTTGTAACTCAGGTGATGATACTCATTTCCCCGTTTTCGATGCATAAGAAGCATCCCCCATAGTTCTTGCTCCTTTGGCTTTCTTGATGAAACCTTAGTATTGTTTGTCATGTGTTAATGTAGTTGTAAAACTATATTCTATTTTAGACTATGTTTCTTTGTGATAATGTTGCTTGTATGTTTGTGGAAGCTTGTTGTTTCCATGAGTTGGATCACACCTTTTATTACATTGTGGTTGGGGCTCGGGGGCCAATGAAGAAGGATGGTTTCTCCTCTTCATTGGATGTCTTGGTTGGGTGGAGAGCATTGCCTTTCCCCTACTCCTATTGTGATCAAATTGGAAGAATATGAAGAATGCATTTTTTCCTCTGGGGTTGAGAAAAGCCAGTTTGACAGTCCCTTGTGAAATGAAATCTCATTATAACCTTGCCCACTTGAAGTAGATCAACTTGTAAATGTTTGTAATGAAATGTTGTATTACTAATTGTAAGTGGAAATTGGAAATGTAAAAGAGTTATACTCTATATTTTGTTTTGGAAAGAATGTGAAAGAGTGATATTGTTGTGGATACTGTATTTTGAAATCAATTGGAAAGGAGGTTGTATGAGTTTCATCAGAATTATTGGAAGTGTTTGCCTTGTTCATATGATATTATTCCATTGAAAATTTGTGTTTATCATGAACTATGAAGTTCTTGTTTTGAAAGTGGAAATGTGAAACACGTGAGAAGAAAATGTATTATTTTGTCTAGTATTGTTATCCTGCAAACTTGACAAGGGCAATTTACATGTAACTATACCAAAAAAATTATGTTTTGACCCCTAGGAAAGTTTGATAACATTCAGAATAACCCAAACTCCCTTTCAAAAAACAATTTGTTTCAAGACTTAGATGTTTTTCAGCTTATCCTTCGGCACAGAAAGTTGTGTGTCGACACTCACAAAACTGCGCCCTTTTGAACTGGGTGACATTTGATTCGTTTCAACATCCCAAAATTTTCGTCCCCTTTAAACCCTTTAGCGCTGAAAATTTTGTGTTAACGTCAATAAATTTGCGTTAAGCATTTTCCTAGGCGCATTTTTCTTCATGTCGACACTCTGGAAATCACGCCAAAGGAGGTTGGTGAGGTCATAAATGTCATTTTTTTATAAATATGATCCTGACACATGTCATTTTAATGAATTAGAAATTGTTAAAAGTATCCTCTCTGCATGTGTCAACCGTCCCTATCAGCCCTCGCATGTCATTTTCAAGCTTGTGGACCCCGCATCTTTCTTCATGTTTTATAAATCCGGGTAAGTGGCTCCTCTCCTAGTTGTGGTTTTTTTTTGTTTTTTTGTGTTAGGTATTAGGATTCATGTCAAAAGGTTAAAATCCAAAGAACCTAATAAATTCCCAACTTAGCTGAAACCCTCTTTTCCTCTCCTTCTAGATCTACAAATTTGGAAGGCCCCTGTCATTAAATCAAATTATAAACCATTTATCCCTGCTTGCTTCCTTGCCAAAAAAACCTCTCTGGCCATCTGAAAAATCCAACAAAAAGAGAGAAGTAGTGGAAATCAAGAAAATTGCCAAAATCATCAACTATTAAAGTCTTTGGCACACTATGTTTTCGTGTAACATCTCTGAAAGTTTCACCAAGTTTGTGCTTTGGTGCACTTTGTACTCATGTAACACGAAATTTTCCCATACCCAGCCAAAGAACACTTACCAGATTTTTTTGTGAGGCGTAGGCACAACTCCCACAACATGAACATGACATGTTGTATGCTATAGATCCATGCCCTGTGCTTTACCTTTTGACGCTAAAATTTGTCATGTAACATCTCTCAAAATCGTGCCCTTTCAAACTTGGTGTAAATTTTCCCATGTCCACACCCAAATGTGTAAAAGCATAACAAACTCCTGTAACCTGCTGTCAACTTGCGCCTTACGCCCCAAGGCTTAAAATTTCTCGTTCTCCCTTCTACAAGCTAAACTTAACTATTTTCTCACACATTCTAAGGTGTTATGTTATTCTTCAAACTTTCATTATGAATAACATGACAGTTGACATGGCTCTTCTGTGTTGGACCTTCTTGATACTTCTTGCAGAACAAAAACATCCGTTCTTGAACTCACATATGTCTTCGTCAAGCAAGAAACAACTAAAGCTAAAGCTAAAGCTAATCAGTCAGAGCAAGAAATGAAGTACCAGAGAGTCAGAATGCTTGACTCATATGCTGAGTGTGACCTTGACATCAGAGACTCTGAGCTGGGTCATGTTGACATGGATGATTTCTGGGTAAGGACCACCAAGGAAAACAATGGCCCATGGATGAATAAGTTAATAGGTAGTGGATTGCACTTTGTAGCTGGGCTTCCGGTGAGTGCCGTAAATAATGAGTTCATCATGTTGATTGCCCGATGTTATAACAAAGACACTAGATGTGTCGAAAATAAAGAACACGAGACAATCATAAACCTCACAGCTCGTCACTTTGAGATGATCCTGGGCATTCCTCATCACCAGCAATATGTGGAAATAAGTATTGAAGACTGCAAGAAGGCATGGGATGATAATGAAGATTAGTGCATGCAGATGATGAATGAACTCTATCTGAAGAACAAGAAATCGGTGACCAGATGGCCACAAACCATCCACCATAGTGATTTTAATGAAGAATTGAGTGATATAATCACGTTCTTGAACAGAGTATTTGGGCTCCCTGATGCCCATTATTTCCACAAGTGGATGCTGAGATACCTGGAGAATATGAGCAAGAATGCACCTGATCAATGCTTCGGCTAGGGTGAAATCATAAGTGACACCATCTCACAGTAGCTTCAACAAGTTCTAACAACTAGGAAATTCTACATGAATTCCTACGTTGTATACACTGCTGCGTCAGAAAGGGATTTCGCAAGGTTAACTCGAAATGGGGTATGGCCCCAAGTCAAGATATACGAGTTCTACCCAAAGCTAAGGCTCGAAGCTAGCATCTCCCAGTTCTCCAAAATAAATGATGCCTTCTTCTATGAGGTAATCTATTTGTTGAGACCAAACATGAGACACAGTCAAACCAGCCCGAGTGTGATTACTGCTACAAAGAAATGGGGAGCATTGTTCACACAATTCCCCACATTCACATACCTCAGAGCTGTGAATTTTGAGGGAGAACCAACGAAGCTGCCAAGGTTTGCAGGGCTGAAGCTAGTCCTTCTGGAATTGTCAAGATAGTTAATCACTTATCATGAAAAGTGTATGAAGAGAAAGAATGGAGGAACTCCATTCCCCCTTACAGTTGGTCCGATACACCTGCCCTACAAATGCTAAAGCATGGGAGATGTATGCTGAGTCTAGAGCTACTGAATTTAAAGCACAATTTCCCAGCAAGGCCGACCTTTGACTGCTAGGAGTTGTCCTCCTGAAGGAAAAAATTGATCCCATCCATGTTCCTAAGATCGAGGACATTTGGATAGACCTAACCCATGAGATAGACATTAGGTAGAAGGATCACTCCCAGCTGGCTCTGGAGGAGATCATCCACTATGGTGTTGCCATCATCCCAAAGAAATTCAAAGAGACTGATCAAGAAATTGATCAAGTTTACACTGACACAGATGGGGACAACTGGCCATTCAAGAAGATCAACAGAGCTAAAGCACCAAAGACCATTCAAGAAAGGGTCAAACCCATATTGCAGCGCACCAAACATTGGTGCAATCAGAATGGCCTTACATACCTCGGAGTTGACTTCACAACTTCTCCTTCAGGCAGTGCACCTCCAAGGCCGGTCCATGTGCCGAGAGGAAAAGGAAAGGACAAGGTGGGAGAACCAAGCAGACAAGATGTACCCAACGTTCCCTCTTCCACTACTCCTGAAGATCTTCCTCCTACTTCTGAGAAGCAAGTAGTCAACTTGGTGTCTCCAGGTGATGAAGAAACAACAGATATTCCAAGGGATACATCCACCTAGGATGATGTCATGACTACAACTACAGAGGTACCTAGCGTTCCTTCTTCCATTCCTTCTCCTCCTCCTATCATTCAAGCTTCTATTCCTATGGATGTGTCTTCTCCTCTCCCTTCCTCCCTTCCATCTCCCACCTCTTCCATCTTCTCCTCTCTCATGGATCTGTCACCCAATATTTCCTCAATCCTAATGAAGATCCCTTCCGTTTCCACGTCCTTCTCTTCTTCATTAGTAACTCTAGGCCCCATAAGCATCGGTGTGTTGGACTCCCTATCAATGCCACCACCAAGTGTTTCAACAAACTTCCCTGAGGCCTCTACATTTTCTCCCCCTCTCACTCCCATTTCTTCTTCTTCCTCCGCTCCCACTCCCATAAGTCCTGGTTGGATTTCTGACCATCTGAGTCAGAATAAGAGGAAAGTTCCCATTGCGGCCATGTATTTCTCTATTATTCCAAGAAGGGAACCAACGAAGCAGAAAGTGATAACTCACTTTTCTAAAGGCACTTCAGGGGAAAGAGTCATGGAGATAGCTTTTCCCGATCCCACCAAGAGAAAATAAGATCTGTCTCCCATAGACTTCATGGTGACTCAAGTCACAATAGGGACCTCGTCTGAAAGCCTGCAAGGGGAAGCCTTGTCTACTTGTGGATGCTCTCTGTAAGAAGCTCCAAGAGGAAAAAGATGAGAAAACGATACTTGAAATAACAAAACAAACATCTCATACAAACATTGCAGAAAATGGGCAACGCTCCTCCTGTGACGGCCGCCGAACCCATTCAAGTTCCCAGTCAGGAGAAAATAAATGAATATGTTAAGATTGGTGAACAAGGCACAACAGTATCATCCTGGATCGAGTGGATCCCCAAAGATGGCAAGGAAATGCTTGGGAAGTTTACATTGCTCTATCGGGATATAACTCAAGCAAATAAGGAGCTACAAGCAATAGCAAGTTCCCTATCCGAAGAGTTGGATAACGCCAGGTTGCTAAGAAACATTTCAAGTAATGGTTAACTGCTCAACTGAAGACCTATTGAATGTCGGCAAGTTATCAATCACCCACATGCACATAATAAGGCTCTCACTGCATTAGATTACGAGGTGGATCATGATATGGTAATATATCTCTGGAGAGAATCGATAAAGTCAAAGATGAATCCCTGGAAGCACGATACAACATGGAGCAGACAGTTACAAACATGGCTCCAGGGATGCTCAGTGAATCGCATAACTTGAGGGAAGTAGATGATACATTCCAGCATTTCAAGGCTATCGTCACTCAAGGTTTGGCACCGGAGGTCACTTTCAACCGAGAGTCAATCAATATCCTCTTGGCCTGCCACGAACTTTCATTGGCTTTTTAATCGATGCATGCGAAATTTTTTCTAAGTTACCTAATAAGCTCAAGAACGAGAAAGAAACCTATGAAGTCATTCATGACCATTTTAAAAGGTCCTGACCATTATCAACTTCAAGCAATGATCTAGCAAGTTTGTATAATATCGCACGCGCAGTGTCAAATCAAAATCTCCTGGTCAAAAGCAAGACACCAAGTTTGAGCAGAGGGATGATGAAGAGTAGTTTCTTGGACTTTCTCAGAATGCGTTGATCCATTTTTGAAAAATATTTTAAACTTTCTCCTCTCAGTATGTTGGCATACACGATGACCTCATCCATGTTGCACCATGGGATGTTGCCATCCAAAAACTTGTTGCCCATGGAGTCAAATGTTATCCAAAAATTCACTTGCTCAAGGTCAACTATTTTGATAACATGCGTCAAATTTTTAGTCCCAGGGTAATAGATTGAGTCAGGGCAAAAATTCATGTTTCTAGGGCCCCCTCATTTTTTTTTAACTCCCTGTCCAAGTAGACTAGAGAGCAAGTTCTGAGAAAATGTGAAAAAATTTGCAAAAACAAGCTCGGAAGCCAGGAAAAATCACAAAAAATGGCTAAGTCCTAACCTCGCAGCATTTGGGACAGTTGGGACAAAAGGGCGTGAACCGGCCGAAAGGCCGCCAGACGTCCAAAAGTAAATTTGGGACATCCGGGCCAGATATTTGCGGGACATGGAAATCTAAACTGCCGATTCTATTGCGATTCTAGAAAAAATTGGCTAACTGTTCATGAGAGCTGTTGCCTTTGGGACAAGCGGTTTGCGTACTTCTGCGAAGACGGCCCAACCGGCCGCACCGGGCGAAATTAGTCAAGGCAGCCTTTTGCAAACAGTCTAGGACGCACGGGCCAAAAGTACGCGAACCGGCCGAAACCGGCCGAAATGAGATTTTGTCCTGGAACCAGTTGGGACAAAAGGGCGCGCATCCGGCTCGAACCGGGCGAATTTGTCCCAACACGGTCCATAAAGCAAATGGGCTTGCATTGGGATGCGAGTACGCGAACCGGCTCGGTTCGGCCGAATCTATGGGAAATTCCAGCACTGTACCATTCTGGGACTTTTTCCAGGGACCAGCGCGGGACGCGAAAAACTTGAAATGGCCGAAGGAAGAAGAGGAAAAGTCAACGTTGACCCGTGGAACTTCAAACAGCCATAACTTTTGACTCCGAGCTCCGATTTTCAAAAATTGGATTTCTGGAACGAGCACGACGTCCTCTAAATGCATTCACAAAAACTGGATTTCTTATTTTTAATGAGGGTAGATATATGTTAAATAAAATAAACATATTCAAGGCTCCAGTCAGAATGTCTCATTCCCGTCAAATGACAGAAAACGCTCTCTGCTAGAAAACCAAAATAGCTGCCCGCACTCAAGGCCATAACTTTTGCATTTCTCAATGATCACACAAAATTGGTAACCTATTGGAATTGTGGTTCTGATCCCATTCAAGTCCAAAAATCAAGAAATTCTAGAATTGAATAGTTATTGTTTGGGTTTTTTAAGAAAACGTGGCCGGGTTCAAGAACCAGTGTTTTCTAAAAATGAGATGGTAAAGCTGGGAGTGCAATTAAGAGATGGTCATCATTCTTTCTCTGCTGCAACACATGGGACAGTATGGGGAGCACTTTTGCAAGTAATGGACTACCTTTCACTCAATAAATGCCTCCCCATACTGAAGAGTTGGATGAAGGCTCAGATTTCAGGAAGAAATGTTCCCTTCTCTTTTAACTTCTCATTTTTCTGATAAATTGAAGTGTTGGTGCTCATTGTAACCCACGAGCAGTTTTTGGGTAATAAAGCTCTGTCAAAATTGCTTTGTGATTAGCCAGTGTGTTGTAGGCCCTTGAAGTGGATCCTTGATGGTGATCCATTATCTTGTCAATAGATTGAACTGTGCATATCATGGAAGCAATACAAATGGATCAGTTTGTTGAAAATGGCCCCTTCTGTGATGCCTTGCATTGAATCTTGCCCCTTTAACTTTCTAGGGAAGTATATGTGTACTATTCTAGCATTTCTTGTAGGCTATTCATCATCAAGGTGTGGCTTGGAATATTGCTGTGAATGCATTTCAACTGATTATGGTCAATGTCATAACCTCTTGTGTGCACTGCCTCTGTATTTCATTGGCATTTTAGATCGATGCATGCACAAATCTTTTTCTGGTTATCTGACAAGCTCAAGAATGTAGGCTTTGAAGTCATTATGACCATTTTAATGGTCTCTAGTCCATGATCAACTTCAGGTTATGATCAGCTAGTTTCTCCTGCATTAGAATATCGTTGTGGCAGTAGTTTACAGCAACTCTCCTGGATCAAAAGCAAGACACCAAGTTTGAGCCAGATATGATGAAGAGTAGTTCTCCTTTCAGGAAGGTGTTGATTGTTTTTGTAAAATATTTAAAATCCAGGCATGTTGTGCATTCGGTGATGACAGTCATCCATGTTGCACTTTTTAGATGTTTCTCCAAAAACTTTTGTAAATATCTTGTAAGATATTTTGTAAGTAGTGGGTTTGCTTTTGTCTTCTTTCCTCCTCTCCTTCTATAAATACTAGAATACTTGTTGTGTTCTAGGTGAACATTTTTTGTATGAAAAGAGAAGTGAGGAGAGAAAGACTTTGTGTTTTCTTGCAACAGAAGAAATATTAATACACATATTCAAGACTTTGTGCTTAAGGTGTGTGTTATTTGCATCAGATCTTTCTTAAGTTAGATCTATGTTTTTATTCTGTTAGATTCATTCCTACTATTTTCATCTGTTCATCATTATTGCTTTAATTGTTTATGCAAGTAAGTTTGGCTCTGTTTACTACCGGCTCAAAGCATAAACCTTCTGACCTTTCTGTCTTGGAATTCATTTCTTTTCTTCCTTCAGATCTATCCTCCTCCATTCCTTCCTTCCCACCTTTCTATTCATTGTTGGAACTACCTCTACTGGGATGAGATCCCAAACCCCCTGAAGTTAGAATAGTGTAGATTTGCACAGATTCCTGCTTGATAGATTAGCAATAAACCAGTTTCGCTTTGCTGTCTCAAAGAGGGGCTATGCCCTGCACACTGTTGGCCTGTTTCCCCATGACCTGCCTAACCGACAGTTTTTCAGACCAACAGTTTTTGGCGACTCCATTGGGGATCAAACTAAGGAAATAACTAAAAAAACTGTAAAAATCACTACCAGATTGCAAATTTTAACCCTTTTGTTGAAAATCAAAATTTTTGCATAAATGATCAAAAATGAAAATTTCCTTATGAAAATCCATAGATTTGGACCAGATAGAAACTTTTAGTTCACTGAGTTTTTACAAAAACTTGTATATTTCAGTAGATATGAGATTCTGACATTTTATGTTATTTTCAAAACCTTGCAAAATTCAGGTCAAAGATCCGAAAATCAGCCTACTAAATTGACCCACTTTTTATCCTTATTAATATTTGTTAGAAAACTGCAATCAGTTGTTATTTAAGAGGGTAAAATTAAATATTGAAAAAAGTACATGCTGCTGATTTTTGCCAGAAAAATTAGAAAATCAGCAAGTATAAACAAAAAGATTGTTGTAAATCAATTGCTCCTAATTGTTGCAGATCTGAACGGGTACGCTAGCGGGTGAACCATTTACTCGTAGTAAAAGAGCTCATGGGGAAGTTGATCCAATTTTTAATCTACTTCAAAGGCACAATTTCAGTATCACTCCAGCACGATTCACATCACTGAGCTCAATGGATCGATCAGCAAGAAGTGCCTCACCTCCATGAAAGAGCCAAATTTCATAGGGTGCCTCGACATCAAGTTGCAATGCTCATTTGCTAAGTGGAACCACACTCCCTACTCGTGTTATTTTTCCTACTTTTCAAATGGCAGAAAATCTTCCTGTACCATGGGGAAACACCATGGGTCCTCTAGCACTGCGACATCCATTCAACCCCCTCCCTCATGAAAATTGTAATAATTTCTTGAGATTTGATGGGAGTAGAAATCAAAGCACGGATGCGTATATAGTTGCATTTATTATGTCATACACCATTCTAGACGTAACTCATGAGGACATATCGGTACATCTCTTTCTGAGACCTTGCAAGGCATGGTTCCAGCATTTACCAGCCAGATCCATCACCAATTGAGCCAAATTCCAGACTACATTTGAAGACAGATACAAACCTTCAGAAGACACATTTGCATTATTGTCACAAATCACTCACATGAAGAAGGAGACCAATGAAACCATGCATGATTTTATCACCTGATTCAATTCAGTGATCAACCGTGTGCCGCTTGCCATGATGCCGACATTAGAGAATCAAAAGTGTTTCTTCTTAAACTGCCATGAGTTTGAAAGTAAGTTTCTTACTTTTATAGGAACAAATACCCACCTTGGCCCTTGCTCAAGCTATGGCCATTCAGATAGAAGACAACCTTCTTATATCCAATGAGTTAAGGTGAGAGCCATCAAAATCAAAGGCTTCAACTTCTTCTCAAGTTACCTCATCAAATCCAACATTCCAAAAGATGGAAAATGACTTTCTCTCATTAAAGAAGAAATTGGCTCAAACATCGTCTACTACTCTGTACCGAGATATCCCATGGAATAACTTCACTCCCAACAACACCCCCCAAAGGCTACGTTTTCCTACTGCTTCTCCAAGGTTAGCAATTGAAGCCCCTCTGGTTAATGCTTTGGTTGAAATTGAAGGAGATGATCCAAATTACGAAGAACCTTTGTTGTAAGGAAAAGATAACCAAGATGTCGGTGAACCGACTGACAACTCTACTATTGGGTATATTGAATTTGAAGACAATGAATCTGATGAAGGAGAGGGTACCCAAGGGTATGCGAGTGGACAATCATGCGTAGTTTTCAATCACTTGCAAGGAAAAGAAGAAAAAGTTACTGCTGAAAAACAGAAGGAAAAGGTTGTGGTAACTACTCCTCCAACAATCATTAAAAGAGGTAATCCCCTTCCTACTCAACCTCCAGTTAAACCTTTTGTAAAGAAATATTTTCCTCTTATTTCTCCTCCAATTTAGCCTTCCTCTAGTCCCATAAAGACCAGTAATCCTCCTCTCCAAACGTGAAATGAAGGACTCATTCCTTCATTAGCACAACCCTTGGTCACATGTAATAAAGTCGATCACGCCAAAAAGACCAAGATCCAGATGTCTGAAGCTGAGTACCTTCAATCTAACCCAGAGCAACTTATAAGATTAAATAAGTATATCCAAATCCAGGATGCCATCCCTCCTATTTCCCCAAAAGGAATTCTTCTCATTCCTCCTGTATCTCGCATAAACATTGCCTCGACTTCTGCATCAAGGAAAATTGAACCTTTTTATCTATCTCTCCTATCAATGGTCATAAAATAAGCAACTGTATAATTGATTCTAGAGCTTATGACAATGTTATGCCAGCAAAGGTCGCCCATGCTTTGGGCCTCACACTTACTAAACCTTTTGGTAGATGTTACTCCATGGAAACCAAACAGGTACCATTAATTGTTTAGATCAAGGATGTGCAGTTTGCATTCGTGACATTTCCTGAGAAAAGGGTAAAAATGACTATTCTCGTAGCTGATATTCCAGCAGCATATAGGATATTGCTAGGGAGGAGCTTTTGTAAAGAAGTTGGTGGGGAAATTCATATGGACTGGTCCAAAGCCAGGATTCCTATCAAAGGGGTGATGCAGACATTGGAACCAAAGTCACAAAAGAAATATCTAGTCACCAACTCTGATGACTCTAAGGCTCAGATTCTCTTCGAATCATCAGGGAAGGGGAACTACTTACTATCCACTGACTCAGATAGAATAGACGTTCTCTTAAAAAAAGAGGATTTCAACAAAGTATGGACATTGCGGTTTGATGGCAGTTGTGCAACAAGTGGATGCGGTTTTGGGGCTGTTCTAATATCTCCTGAAGAGGAGATTTTCCCTTTTTCTTTTGAGTTATAGTTCTTTAATACGAATAATACTTCCGAGTATGAATCCTTCTTACTTGGCATACAAGATACAAAAGAGAAGGGAATCAAGAATCTAAGAGTGCAAGGTGATGAGCTAATTCTCAATCAAGTAAAAGGGATATACCAAGTAAGGAATGACCAGCTTAGACACTACTGCAATGCGGTATGGGACAGCATCGAATATTTTGACACTTTCTCAATCAAAGCAATTCTGTGAGCCCAAAATGACATGGCTGATTCATTAGCCATCTCAGCCTCTCTCATGCTCCCTCACCTAGGGTTAAAAATAGATACATATACCATTGAAGTGTTTTTTAGCCCAAGTGTGCCAGATAATTCACAACACTGGCAAGTGTTCAATGATGACAACCAACTTATCACCTTTTTGGAGAAATTTGAAAATTTCAAAGAACTTCATTTCGATGGATCAACTTCTACGTGTCATGAGTCTCTCACCGGTCAAGCACATGAATCTAAAAAAGATATAGTGATACAAATCAAAGGAAATAAGATTCCGTAAGGTTTGGTTTCCTTAGAACGATTATTTTATAATCATGACCATTTTGTTAAGAATCCAGAAAATAAATCCGTCAATCTGGGTACTGCAGAACATCCTCATTCTGTGAATATCAGGAAGTGTTGTACACCCGAGGAAAAGTGAAAATTCGTTAAGTTGCTGAAAAATTACATAGATGTGTTAGCATGGTCTTATGTTGATCTAAAGTCTTTCAAGCCAAAGGACATTCGGCATGACATTCAACTCAAGGATGATGTCAAGCCTTTCCGTCAAAAGCAAAGGCACTACAACCCCAAAATCTCGAGTACCATCCAAGCTGAAATTTAGAAAATGTTGGATGCAAGAATTATTTTTCCAATTCATCACAGTACCTGGGTTGCAAATATTGTGCCTGTGGGGAAGAAGAATGGCGAGATACGCATATGCGTGGACTTTCACAACTTGAACCAGTCATCCTTAAAAGATAACTATCCACTGCTGATAATGGATCAAGTGCTATAGGTAGTAATTGGTTCAGAAATTTTGTATATGCTTGACGGTTTTTAAGGTTACAATCAAATTCAAGTCACGCCTAAAGATCAGTTCAAAACAATCTTCACCACTCCTTGTGGTACCTTCACCTACAATAGAATGTCATTTGGTTTTATCAACACTGGTGCCACCTTCCAACAAGCAATGGAATTTGCATTCAAAGGTATGATGAGAAAAGTCATTGTAGTTTACCTAGATGACCTAACCATGTTCTCCAAAAGACAAAGTGATCACTACGATCGTTTGGAATAAGTCTTGATGAGATGCCGAGAGCATGGGATTTTGCTGAATCCTAAGAAGTCAATTTAAATTGGGGTCACCAAAGGAAAGCTGCTAGGAACGTAGTCGTCAGCAGAAGACAGGAACCCTAAGATAGATGTTGAAAGGGTCAAGGCTATTCAGAGCCATTACTTTTCCTACAAGCTAAGACTTATCATTGTGTATGTTTGGAATGGTGTTCACTCAGAACTTCAGAAAGGTAAATTTTCTTAGACGCTTTGTTCCTGATTTTGCTAAGAAGACTCCTCCTATATCTAATATGATGAAAGGGTCCCAAACAATCCAATGGAGTGAGGAAGGCAAGACATCATTTGAAGACGTAAAAACCTCCATCACTCACACTCCTGTTCTGGTGTGTCCTTACTTCAGCAAAGACTTCATCAAAGGGTCAAGGCTACAGTTATGCGTCTGCACATTTCTTTGGACTATATCAGCTATCTTGATGCCTAAACATTCCGATAAGGAAGGCTCTGAGGACGTAAAAACCTCCATCGCTCAATCCCTGATTTATTTCATGAGCCCTATCAGCTATCTCAAAATAATCCTATTGAATCATGAACCCTGAAAGAAGATGTCGCAATTGGAAAAGCATGCTTTTGACGTGGTAAAAACAATCAAAAAAATTCGCTACTATATTCTGAATTCTCATACAGTAGTTTTGGTTCCTGACACGGCTGTTAAGTCTATCCTGACTCAACAGGAGTTAGGGAGCTTACGATGGAATTGGATTGCAAAGGTCTGAGAATATGATCTAGACATCAAAACAAATAAGTTGGTAAGAGGTAAAGGCCTGTGTCAGCTATTGGCTGAAAATAAAGACTCAGAGGCACCTGAAGAGAAAACTAATCACATTGATGGAGACCAAAATGAACTGGAGAAAGTGGACTCTTTGCCCATGGTTCTGTTTATTACAACCAACGATGAATGGTATTCTGACATCTTGTTATTTATCACCTATGGTGAGTTCCCAACTCACCTAACCACTAAGGAAAAGTGAATGGTGAAGCTCAGAGCCGCAAGATATGTCATATGGGATGATGGATTGTACAAACACGGAATTGATGGCATTTTTCTATGATGTGTTGATAAGCCATAGCAGGTAAAATTATTGGAAATTTTTCATGGCTCGTCCTGTGATGGTCACTTCTCCTCATCCATGACAACACATAAAATCATTTGGGCTAGGTACTACTGGTCGACGCTATTTCAAGATACAGCCACCTAGGTAGTGAAATGTGAACTTTGCCAACAGTTTGTTAGCAAACCAAAGCTGAATGTGTTTCCCCTCATGCCCGTCATCATTGACGAACCATTAAAACAATGGGGAATTGATTTCATTAGAGCACTCAATCCTCAACTGAGTGGTGGACATAGTTACATCCTAACAGCAACAGATTACTTCATGAAATGTGTAGAGGCCATACCTGTCAAGCATGCCACTTCTAAAGTTGTTTACAACTTCATCAAAGAGAATATTATTGTGAGATTTGGCATTCCCCACAAAATCATTGTTGATAACGCTTCCAACTTCTCTTCACGGGAAGCAATTGTTTTTTTATGGATACGAAATAACCTTGACTCATGCTTCTAATTATTATCCTCAAGGAAATGGTTAGGAAAAGTCCAACAATAAGAACCTGGTGACTATCATACGGAAGCTAGTTGATGAAAACCAGCAGTCCTAACACAAATCACTGTACGATGCTTTGTGGGTGGATCGTATCACTCCAAAGAGGTCTCTCGGCATTTCACCTTTCCAAGTGTTGTATGGGATCGATGTTAAAATACCTATCTCCGCAAAACTTCCTGCTCTGCGCTTGAATCGAGCAATTGAAGATGAAACTTTTTAGAATTCTCTTGAAAAGATGATTATGTACTTGACGGAACTTGAAGAAAAATGACTAAAAGTGGTCGACAAGATCACTGAACATCAGAATCAAGTTAAGAGGATATTCGACAAGAAAGCTAAGCAAAGAGATTTTCAAGTGGCAGATTTTTTTCTTCTGTGGGACAAAAAAAGAGAACCGAAAGGTATGCACAAGAACTTTGACTCTCTTTAGAAAGGGTCATATAAAATCAAGCATCTCAACAGAGAGAATAGTTTCTATATCTCATATTTGGATGGACCAAGCTCCCACTTCCCTATAGCGGGTAGCACCTGAAGATCTTCAGGAAGCAAAGATTGCTCTCTTCTTTATATAGTTTTTTTGTTCGTTTTATTTTTCTTTCATTGTGTGTTTGCTTTTTTTTGTTGTGTGTTCCCTTCCTTTTTATTTTTTTTCATTGCCCTTTTTTTTTACTCTCTGTAACCCAATGGATAGGCACATGAAAAATCTGGGATTCTCTACCCTTAAGTTTCACTTAAAGATAGTCCCTAGAAAGAGCCAGTTGTTATCCTGCAAACTTGACAAGGGCAATTTGCAGGTAACTATACCAAAAAATATATATTTTGACCCCTAGGGAAGTTTGTTATCAAGTTTTTTCAAGACTTAGTCATTTTCAGTTTATACTTTGGCACAAATCTTGTGTGTCGACACTCACAAAACTGCACCCTTTTGAACTGGGTGCCATTTCATTCGTGTCAACATCCCAAAATTTGTGTCCCCTTTAAATCCTTTAGTGCTGAAAATGTTGTGTTAACATCAATAAATTTGCGCTAAGCATTTTCCTAGGTGTATTTTTCCTCGTGTCGATACTCTGGAAATCGCACCAAAGGAGGTTGGTGAGGTCATAAATACCATTTTTTTAATAAATATGAGCCTGACACATGTCATTTTCATGAATTATAAATTGTGAAAATTATTCTCTCTACGTGTGTCAGCCGTCCCTATCAGCCCTCGCATGCCATTTTCAAGCTTGTCGACCCCGCGTCTTTCTTTGTGTTTTATAAACCCGAGTAAGTGGCTCATCTCCTAATTGTGGTTTTTTTTTGTTTTGTTGTGTTAGGTATTAGGATTCATGTCAAAAGGTTAAAATCCAAATAACCTAATAAATTCCCAACTTAGTTGGAACCCTGTTTTCCTCTCCTTCCAGATTTGCAAATATGGAAGGCCCTTGTCACTAAAGCAAATTATAAACCATTTATCCCTACTTGTTGCCTTGCCAAAAAACCTCTCTGGCCATCTGACAAGTCCAACAAAAAGAGAGAAGTAGTGGAAATCAAGAAAATTACCAAAATCGTCAACTATTAAAGTCTTTAGCACATTGTTTTTCCATGTAACATCTCCCAAAGTTGCGCCAATTTTGCGCTTTGGCACACTTTGTACTCATGTAACATGAACTTTTCCTGCACCTAGCCAAAGAGCACTTACCAGATTGTTTTGTGAGGCACAGGTGCAACTTCCACAACATCGATATGACATGTTGTATGCTATAGATCCGCGCCCCGTGCTTTACCCTTTGGTGCTAAAATTTGTCATGTAACATCTCTCAAAATTGCGCCCTTTCAAACTTGGCATAACTTTTCCCATGTCAACACCTAGTGCCACTGTGCCCATGTTGACACTTTCCCAAATGTTCCAAAGCATAACAAACTCTTGCAGCCTACTATTAACTTGCACCTTGCACCCTAAGGCTTAAAATTGCTCGTTCTCCCTTCTACAAGCTAAACTTAACTATTTTCTCACACATTCGAAGGTGTTTTTTTATTCTTCAAACTTTCATTATGAATAACATGATGGTTGATGTGGATCTTCTATGTTGGACCTTCTTGATAATTCTTATAGAACAACAACATCCGTTCTTGAACTCACGTATGTCTTCGTCAAGCAAGAAACTGACTAAAGCTAAATCTAAGCAGTTAGAGCAAGAAATGAAGTACAAGTACTAGAGAGTCAGAATGCCTGACTCATATGCCAAGTGTGACCTTGACATCAGAGACTCTGAGCTATGTCATGTTGACATGGATGATTTTTGGGTAAGGACCACCAAGGTGAACAATGGCCCATGGATGAATAAGTTAATAGGCAGTGGATTGCACTTTGCAACTAGGTTTCTGGTGAGTGCTGTAAATAATTAGTTCATCATGTTTATTGCCTGATGTTATAATAAAGACACTATATGTGTTGAAAATAAAGAACACGACACAATCATAAACCTCACATCTCATCACTTTGAGATGATCTTGGGTATTCCTCATTATTGGCAGTATGTGGAAATAAGTATTGAAGACTGCAAAAAGGCATGGGATGATAATGAAGATCAGTGCATGCAGATGATGAATGAACTCTATCTACAGAATAAGAAACCAGTGACCAGATGGCCACAAACCATCTACCATAGTGATTTTAATGAAGAATTGAGTGATACAATCATGTTCTTGAATAGAGTATTTGGGCTCCCTGATGCCCCTTATTTTCACAAGTGGATGTTGAGATACCTGGAGAATATGAGCAAGAATGCACCTGATCAGTGCTTCGGTTGGGGTGAAATCATAAGTGACACCATCTCACAACAACTTCAACAAGTTCTAATAACTAGAAAATTCTACATGAATTCCTACGTTGTATACATTGCTGCGTTAGAAAGGGATTTCGCAGGGTTAACTCAAAATGGGGTATGGCCGCAAGTCAAGATATATGAGTTTTACTCAGAGCTAAGGCTCGAAGCCAGCATCTCCTAGTTCTCCAAAATAAATGATGCATTCTTCTATGAGGTAATCTGTTTGTTGAGACCAAACATGAGACACAACTGAACCAACCTGAGTGTGATTGCTGCTATAAAGAAATGGGGAGTGTTGTTCACACAATTCCCCACATTCATGTACCTCAGAGATGTGGATTTCAAGGGAGAACCAACAAAGTTTCTAAGGTTTACAGGGCCAAAGCTGGTCCTCCTGGAATTGTCAAGGTAGTTAATCACTTATCATGAAAAGTGTATGAAGAGAAAGAAAGGAGGAACTCCATTCCCCCTTACAATTGGCTGATACACCTGCCCTACACTTGCTAAAGCATGGGAGATGTATGTTGAGTTAGAGCTGCTGAATTTAAAGCACAATTTCCTAGCAAGGCCCACCTTCGACTGCTGGATTTGTCTTCAAAAGGCAAAAATTGATCCCATCCATGTTCCCGAGATTGAGGACATTTGGATAGACCTAACCCACGAGATAGACATTAGGTGGAAGGATCACTCCCAGCTAGCTCTAGAGGAGATCATCCACTATGGCCTTGCCATTGTCCTAAAGATATTCAAAGAGACTGATCAAGAAATTGATCAGGTTTACATTGACACAGATGGGGACAACTGGCCATTTACGGAGATCGACAGAGCTAAATATCCAAATATTATTCAAGAAAGGCTCAAGCCCATATTGCAGTGCACCAAACATTGGTGCAATCAGAATGGTCTTACATACCTCAGAGTTCACTTCACAACTTCTCCTTCAAGTAGTGCACCTACAAGGCTGGTCCATGTGCCAAAAGGAAAAGGAAAGGACAAGGTGGGAGAACCAAACAAACAAGAGGAAACTCCTGAAAATATTCCTCCTACTTCTGAGAAGTAAGTAGTTGACCTAGTATCTCTAGATGATGAAGGAATAACAGATGTTTCAATGGATACATCCACCCAAGATGTTATCACAAATGCAACTACTGAGGTACCCAATGTTCCTCCTTTCGTTTCTTCTCCTCCTATCATTCAAGCTTCTATTCCTATGGATGTGTCTTCTCCTCTCCCTTCCTCCCTTCCATCTTCTCATCTCTGGCAGATCTATCACCCAATATTTCCTCAATCTTGATGAAGATCCCTTTCATTTCCATGTCCTTCTCTTCTTCGTTAGTAACTCCAGGCCCCGTAAGCATCATTGCATTGGACTCCCTGTCAATGCCACCACCAAGTGTTTCAACACACTTACCTGAGGCCTCTATAGTTTCTCCCCCTCTCACTCCCATTTTCTCTTCTTCCTCCTCTCCCACTCCCATGAGTCCTAGTTGGATTTTTGACCATCTGAGTCAGAATAAGAGGAAAGTTCCCATCGTAGCCATGGATTTCTCCGTCATTCCAAAAAAGGGAACCAAGAAGCAAAAATAAATAACTCACTTTTCTAAAGGCACTTCAGGAGAAAGAGTCATGGAGATAGCTTTCCCAGATCCCACCAAGAGAAAAGAAGATCTGTCTCCCACAGACTTCACGGTG
Organism: Taxus chinensis; assembly: GCA_019776745.2. NCBI lineage: Eukaryota > Viridiplantae > Streptophyta > Pinopsida > Cupressales > Taxaceae > Taxus > Taxus chinensis. The sequence goes on along the minus strand of CM034151.1, from coordinate 156,937,721 downwards.
ACTCAAGTCACAATGGGGACCTCGTCTAAAAGCCTACAAGGAGAAGCCTTGTCTGTTGTAGATGCTCTCTACAAGAAGATCCAAGAGGTAAAAGAGGAGAAAAGGATACTTAAAGAACAAAACAAACATCTCCTACAACAATTGCAGAAAATGTGCAACGCTCCTCCTGTGACTGCCGCCAAACCCATTCAAGTTCCCAGTCAGGAGAAAATAAATGAATATGTTAAGATTGGTGAACAAGGCACAGCAATATCATCCTGGATTGAGTGGACCATCAGAGATGGTGAGGATGTGCTTGGGAAGTTTACATTTCTCTATCAGGATATAACTCAAGAAAATAAGGAGCTACAAGTAGTAGCAAGTTCCCTATCCGAAGAGTTGGATAACGCTAGGTTACAGCAAGAAATGTTCCAAGAAATGGTTAACTACTCAACTGATGACCTATTGAATGTCAACATTATCAATCACCTGCATGCACATAATAAGGCTCTCATTGCATTAGATTACCGGGTTGATCAGATGGAATATATCCTAGAGAGAATCGATAGATTCAAAGATGAAGCCCTTGAAGCACGATACAACATGGAGCAGACAGTTGTAAAAATGGCTCCAGGGATGCTCAGTGAATCATATAACTTGAGGGAAGCAGATGATACATTCCAGCATTTCAAGGCTATCGTCACTCAAGGTTTGGCACCAGAGTTCACTTTCGACCGAGATTCAATCAATAACATCTTGGCCTGCTGCGATTTCATTGGCTTTTTAATCGATGCATGTGAAAATTTCACTGAGTTACTTGACAAGCTCAAGAACGAGAAAGAAACTTGCGAATTCATCTACGACCATTTTAATGGTCCTAAACATGATCAACTTCAAGTAATGATCAACAAGTTTGTAGAATATCTAGTGCAGTGTCACATCGACTCTTCTGATCAAAATCAAGACACCAAGTTTGAGCAGAGAGATGATGAAGAGTAGTTCTCCTTTCAGGAAGGTGTTGGCTATTTTTGTAAAATATTTTTAAAAGCATGTTGGCATACATGATGACCTCATTCATGTTGTACCACGGGATGTTGCCATCCAAATACTTGCCCAAGTCAACTTTTGACGTTTTAGATATTTTCTTGATCTTTTGTAAATATCTTGTAAGATATTTTGTAAGCAGTGTGTTTGCTTTTGTCTTCTTTCCTCCTCTCCTTCTATAAATACTTGAATACTTGTTGTGTTCTAGGTAAAAAAAAATTGTATGAAAGGAGAAGTGAGGAGAGAAAGACTTTGTGTTTTCTTGCAATAGAAGAGATATTAATATACATATTCAGACTTTGTGCTTAAAGTGTGTGTTATTTACATTAGATCTTTCTTAAGTTAGACCTATGTTTTTATTCTGTTAGATTCATTCCTACTATTGTCATCTGTTCATCAGTATTGCTTTAATTTTTTATGCAAGTAATTTTGTCTCTGTTTACTACCGGATCAAAGCATAAACCTTCTAACCTTTCCGTCTTGGAATTCATTTCCTTTTTTCCCTCAGATCTATCCTCCTCTGTTCCTTTCTTCCCACCTTTTTATTTGTAGTTAGAACTACCTCTATTGGGATGAGATCCCAAACCCCCTGAAGTTAGAACAGTGTATATTTGCATATATTCCTGCTTGATAGATTAGTAATAAACCCATTTCGCTTTGTTGTCTCAAAGAGGGGCTATGCCGTGCACACTGATGGCATGTTTCCCCACAACCTGCCTAACCAACAGTTTTTCAGACCAACAAGTATATAATATATGATTTGGAAGAAATAAAAGATATAAGATGTGAAATTTCCTTTTGAAATCAACAAATAAATGTAATACTTTCCTCAAATTGCATTACTGTATTGAATCTAATTATTTCAATGTATCGAAATCTCTTCTTGAAAGAAGTAAATGCGTATGAAGGAAAGTGCAGAACTCTGTCCTTGAAATGTGAAAAGTTTGAAATCAAAATTGCATTTTTGTCTTGAATAGTTTGATTTGAATCAACTAAAATGTGTTAGATTGGAATTGGAATGCATTCTAAATACTTGGAAGAAGAAATGGCAAATAGACCCATCAAAATTTGATCCCTATTATTTGTAATTTCAAACTGGCAATTATCTAAACCAAAAATTCACAGTTCAAACTTGCAATAATAAAATAACAAATTAAATGATTGAATTGAATTACTAGGCCCTAAATGAGTTCAAATAGACAAAAACACTTAAAGGAAATGTGTCAAAACTTAGCAAAATCGGGCTCAAACCATTTATAGTCGTTCTACTATCAAAAAAATGTAAATGTTCAAATTGCAATAAATCAGACAAATTAAACCTTGAATCCTTCCTTAAATCCATTTAGGAACAATCCTCCATGTCTATTTGACATGTTGAGAGAGGAGGAAGATTAAATTGAATAAATATCACAAGTTAAAATTTACCAATTTACACTATAAAAGTCTGTATGTCGTTTTCTTAAAATTTACCCCTTAAACTTTATCAAAATCAAAAATTAATGATCTCCGTACAAAGAGGACATCAAGAGATTTCCAGAAAGTCCTCATTTTTCCAAAACTAAGCTCTCTATCAAAAGTGATGGCCTTCTAGAGTTTTCTTCACTTGGCATCAAAATTTTGGGAAAAATTTCCTTAGCAGGCTCGCGGCCCGAATTTTTCCCTTGGGGCTTCAGAAAAAATTTTGAGAAATTTTTCCAAAATTTCCCCACTGGCCCATAGCCAATCATAGGCTTCCATATAGCACCATGAGGTGTCAGCAGAGGGGCGGATCCCATTTTTAACTTAGCGCTTTCAGAAAAATTTGGGAAAATTTTCCCCACCGGCCCGCAACCAATCAGGTGATGCCACATGGTGTCACGAGGCATCGGCAAAGGAACGGGTTCCTTTTTGTCTTTCGTGTCTCTGAATTTTTTTGGAAAATGTTCCATGTTTTCTCCGTTGTTCTGCCAACCCATAACCAATCAGGGGCTACCACATGGCATCGCAAGGTGTCGGCAAAGGGGTGGATCTATGTACCCTCTTAGCCCTTCGGGGCGTTAAGCCAATTTTCTCCCTGCCACCTCGCCTTCCTCTGCATTATCTTAGGAGATGCTATGTGTCCCCTATGGACTCATGGGAGTGCTACGCAAAATTGGCCCCTAGTCCTGCGTGGGAAAATTTACAAAATGTCTCCTGTCGCGTCGCCTTTCCTCGATTTTCCTCATGTTGTCTTAGGGAGTGCCACGTGTCCCTTTTGGACCTACAGACCCGTGGGAGCATGAGTTAAAATGTGGTTTTTTCCCCCGCATGTAAAATTTTCCTAAATTCTCCCCGCGGCCCGTCAACCCGCCCTTAGAGCAAATTTTCACCCCTTGGCCCACAGGCCCGCTCTTAGGGAAAATTTTCACCCCAAGGCCTACTGGCCCATAACTTGAAAAATATGAGGAGTTAGGATGACTTCTTTATATCAATGGAAACGTGAGGAAATTTCCTATCCATTGGAAATGATTTCAGAAAAATTTTAATGTATTAAGTGTGAGAAATATCAAGTTGAAACTTTAAGACTGTTACAGAGTGGGTATGGTAAGGAATTACCCCTTGAACCTAATTGAAACTTCTAACCCTAAAATTTTGGACCTTATGACCTCTAATCATTATTAATAAAAGAAAAGTATATTCTAGTAGATTAGAATTGTTTCGTAACTTGTTAGTGACAACTGTTGTCTTGTAACCTGGTTATAGATTCTTTTAATAAAAAAAATATTCCATAATTTGGTAACTAAACCTAGGTTGTTCATGGGTCTCAAGTGAGAGATTTTAGTAGGCGCTACACTTGGTATTAGAGCCGTGGGTTCAAATCTTGGACCCTTGGGCACACTAGAAAACTTGAGACATAAATTGTAAACCTAGCACACTTTTGAATCTAAGAAAACAAACTTGTTTGAAAATTGAAAAAGAAATGCGTATGATGAAATATTACATTACTCTGTTCATTTGAACTACCAAAATTAAAATTATTTTATTAATTCATTCTTTTTAAAACATTAATTGTGTTCATTAAAACTGGTTCCTTTATTTTCCATGCATCCCATCCATAAGTAGTTTTATTCCATTTTCCCAAAATTTTCACGAGTTGAATTAATTATATAAATTTAAACCAAATAGTTTTAATTAAATCCTTACGTTAACTTGCCTAAGAGTAACAAAATTTAATCTAATTATTTAAATCATCACAGTAAGTTAAATAATAAATTTATCCATTTTAATTTATTTTGTCAGCACTTTTATCTTACCAAGAAATATCAGGACAAGTGATTATCTGATTTTGGTCATTAAAAAAATTACTTTTCTTGGCAGTATAAATCTATACGAGAGAATCTAAGGTCAGCCCATAAACATACACTTAAGACAATTGTCATATTAAATTAAAATATCCGTCCCATAATAATAATAAAAAATTATATATATTTTACTTTTGACCACCCTAAGTTAAATAATTCTCACATACTTGTGCTACACATTTATTTATTTGATTCATAATTAAAACAACAATGTCACATAATAATTTAAACTCACCATGGCTCTGTGGATAAAACCCCTTTGAAGACCGTGGCTTATCTCGAGATTTAAACGTGCTGGGTTACGATGATATTTAAAAGGTTTTTAGATTCTATATGTTATAAGGAAGTCTGTTCAATTTTTGGGAAAACCCAGAAGGTATTTTAGGAGAAATAAATTTTCTAAAATCGGTGTACTTTGATTCTTACACAGACATTTCCAGATTAAAACTACTCTAAAGATCGTGGCGTATATTGAGATTTATATGATGGGTTCTTATGAAATTTGAAGGGTTTGTATATTCATATGTTATAAATGAGTTGTCCAAATTTTAGAAAAAGTTAGAAGATATTTTAAGAGCAGTAAAATTTCTAAAATCGCTGTAATTTGATTTTTACACAGGTATTTCAAGGTTAAAAACTGCTCTAAAGATCGTGGCCTACCTTGAGATTTATATGTTGGGTTGTTGTGATATTTAAAGGGTTTGTAGATTCATATGTTATAAATGAGATATCCAAATTTTAGGAAAACCTAGAATACATATTAGGAGAAATATTTTTTTTAAGATCGTTGTAATCTGATTCTCACACAGACATTTCAAGGTTAAAACTACACGAAAAAATAAGCCATATATTGAGATTTACATCCTGGGTTGCTATGATATTTAAAGGGTTTGTAGATTAATATGTTATAAATTATATTTCCAAATTTTAGGAAAACTCATAAGATAATTTGAGAGTATTCAATTTTTTAAAATCACTGGAAGTTGATTTCTTATGCTAAAATTTCTAGATTTTGTTTTTTTTTTACATAGAACTTTGAAGCAAATTTATAATTACTTCCATCTTTCCAATTATTCATATATTTCAGATAAAACAACATTTACAAAAAGGATAAGAGATATCATTTTTTTTTTCTTTTACATTCATATATTCCTTTATAAGACAACTTTTACATTTCTCACTTTTCTCAAATCTTCATAATCTGATATAAAATCAAGTAGAGCTCCTTACCATACAATTTTACAAGATTTCATTACATGATTTACAAAATTTCCAATTTAAACAATGAGATAACAAATTGAATCATATACAACAAAGGGCTATCAACAAGGCCAAATATCCAAATCTCACATTCGCATGACTTCTCCAAGGTAGCCCAAAAACTCATTATCTTCAACTTTTCACCACAAAGATCACAAAAAAAGGAAGGAGGGAGTAGGAAACGCTCTCTACGCCTAACCTTAAATCTATTAAGAGGAGAATTTATCCCCTCAATGGCCCCCGAGTCCCAACCAAAGAACCATGAGGAGTATTGAGCAGCAATGACAACTTTCAACAAAGTGGCTTCACAACAACACATACATACAAGACATTCAACTTAGCCAAGATCACATAACCAACAAATTTTCACATACACAACAATACAAAGGTATGAGGATCAAACCAAATAGAGAAAGGGATATGGGAGACCACCTCGTTATGCCTCACAAGTGAAGTGTAAGTCTTACCCTAAGCCTCTAAGTACACAAATTGATCATAACAAATTCCTTATCTTTCCCTTGCAAGCATGTAATACAAACCATGAATTCCTTTTCACTCCCCATAGGTAAGACTCTCAATTCACACTCCCACCAAAAACATGCCTCACATAAACTCCCCTTTCCCTCCCCAATGGTCCCATAAATGCCCTTCTCCCACACCTAACTAAGGCCTACTACCCAACCAACATCACAAACACCTTCACAAGACAAAACAAACAAATTTAACAAGCACAACATTGCATACAAACAAATAAAATAACATAATGAACAAAGGTGGAGAGCCTACCTCTCTATGAAGCTCCAATAAAATTCCACAATCATTTTTCACATTCTAAGCCAAGCAATTTTCCAAAAGCACTCCAACAAGCTCCAAATCCAAAAGTGCACAAGAAGAGAAAAGAACAAGTAACCCCCATTCTAACCAAAAATCACCAATAAATAGAAATGGAATGTGAGGATGATGAGGTGACTCCATGTAGGATGTCAACTTCATCATTCCTCCATCTCCACACTCAAGTCAACACACCAAGACCAAGAAAATCAATGCACATGCAAATGACTATGACAACCCACATGGCTCAAAACTTGCACACCATGCTTTTCAAGGGACATACTACATCGGGGTAGAAAGAAAGAGCAATAATTTTCCTTCTTTTACACTAAAAAATAGACAAAGAAGTCGAAAATAAGCTTTCCAACCCATAGGTAGGGTTGTTGGGTCAGTTTAAGAGGCACGAGACAAGCCTTGCTTGTCCCACAAGCCTCCAAAAATGCCCCCCACGTTAAAATCCTAATTTTGAAATTAGGGTGAAGTAAAACACTCCCAAATCAATCATAAATTTTACTTACACAAGGACTACCTAGGTCTCATCATAACTATTTGTTACATCCTCTAATTTGGTTAACTAAAAATAAGAAGGGTTAAACTTAATTAACACACATTTATAACATGCTAATAAAGTGACAAAATTCCAAATTTTAAAATTCACAAAACATAAACAAAACACATACAAAATTTAAAGAAAAGGGACACAATTCACCCCATGGCCACACATATGTGAAATCACCGCCCCATGGGAGACTTCCAAACTAGACATGCAAAACACACACTACATAACATTACACAAGTTGTCAAAGTTGGCCTCGTTGCTCAACACCTAACATTATTCCGTGGTTGGTTCTCTATCCCCTTCGATGTATGTCATCAAAGTCCTGCACATAACAATATACATTTCTGGCCTTTCGGCTGTATTAACAACATCGAGACAATATACATATAAAATCAATATCCGTCATTTGACATTAGCAAATTCTATTATCCATCAATATATCAAAATCTAACCCTAACATCCATGAGATTACAATTTTACTCCAACATCCCAAAACATAATATGTCAGTATAAAATCCACATCATGAAAATCAACATACATCCAACTGTCTAACATCACTATCTAGTACATATAATAAAATGTCATATATCAGAATGATGATTTAAGTCGAAAAATCAGTATAATCTATCGTATCTACTGATCAAAGTATCGCATTCACAATAGTGTCAAAAATAAATGTCTATGAGTATCAACCTTCGAGAAAGGTTGTGAATAGTGGTTGCAAGAGGACCATCAAGGTGGCACTACAGTTATTGATGTCTCACTCTATTTTGTGAGACCTTAACATAACATAGTTTATGATATTGTTGATAATTAGTATAATGAATACGCATATGACTTAACATATTACATACAAAATTGATTGTAATTTTTTTAGTTTAGTTAATTTAAAAAGATTATATACATCACTGAAATTATTATATTGAGGAATGTATACAAACACCCCATCAACATGTTTAAATGACATTAGCGAACTAAACCATAGTTAATCTTAATGGAATAATAAACAAATCCAAACAATTTTGAACTGGTCACCATATATTGATTTGAAAAAAATGAATTAAAACACGATTCATGAGTTTGGTAGCCACACTTCACTTCAAGAAACAAACACGTCTTCCTTAATATTGAATTAAGGTCACTTGTGCTCATTTAAGAAATTTAAAATAATATTGGGAAATAAACAATTGGCAGTGGCAAGGCTTCTAAATGAAACACTACACATGGTCGAACACAATATAAATTTCAACGTCTTTCATGTCACACTTCCCTTCATGACTATCATTTACAACCCTAGAATTGCTTGTGTTGTGGCATTTTTTTTGCATTTCATGCCATATTTTAGAAAAAAATAATAACACAATTACATCAAATTTGAGCTAGCAAAATGCAGCTATGAAATAAAAGAAGTTGACTATTCAATATCTTTCCTGTGTACCACACTCGAATTGACCCTAGTCTTCTGGAGAGGATATAATTATGTGATACATATAGGCTCTTCTGATGTAGTGTTCTTGTCATGGTATGCCGCCACCTATGGGCTCTACAGGATAATATGAGTCTTTACTACAGTTGAGGGTTTTCCACAAAATGGTATCACATACATAGATACCCCCCTACATTTCAATCCTAACTCTTGAAGCCAATCCATAGAGTTAGTGATATTTTTATGGAACCGCCAGTACACATCCACGCCACATGAAAGTATAATGATGCATAGAAGTAGTTAACGCCATCAGGTACATATTCCACCCATGGACTACCATATGCATGACTACCTAAAACATAAAAAATATTAGGGTTACTACGTCAATCACATTGCCACCTAGTATCCACTCTAGCATAAGTTACCTATTATCTTCGAATCACAGCACCCTATGGTTTGCACAAATGTGTGTGTGCTTGAGCTCACGGTGTGACTGGATAACATGGGTACTATCTTTAAGTTGTGGGACTTGCTACCTAAAATAGACCTCCAGAGAAAGTTCGTTTCTTAATCCAAAACTACCTGCCATAATCTACTCTAATGTAGGAAAAACTAAATATTATCCTAATCTAACCTTCCAAGGGACCAAGTAGAGAGAGTGAATGAAATTAAACCCTACACTAACCGTGGTGATACACCAGAAAAAGAGAGTGAATGAGAATAGCTATCCAATGTGATGAAAAATAGAAGTAATAGTGCATACTAGAGAGGGGTGATAATAGTTCTCCACAATCTAATGCAACTACATTCACAATGAAATATCTCATGCATGCACAATAATGATCATGAATCCATGTCAAGAGCATAAAGATAGACACAATATACTATGCAAGTGAGATTGAAGGGGAAAGAGGAATGTAACAAACACAAACAGGGGAAGAGATTGATCCATAAACTTGTATCTATTGCTTTATTAATAAGCACAATCTCAATCTATTATAGCATAGAGAAAGGCCATGGATCATCTTGTAATAGAGTCCAGTACAAAGGCCCTGTAGTACATTGGATTCACAAATTTCTTTTTGACAAAGTTTTTCTACTCAAAAATTATCCCCTACAACTAGCCCAACACTCTAATTTATAGAATTTTGAGAGGAGAGAGAGAGAGAGGGAAAAATAAAAATCCTGAAAGTCTGTCTTCTCACCACTTGCAAGAGGTAGTAAATGAAGTGAAATGATGTTATGTTTATTGAAAAAGGATCCCCATACTATCCCATAACTTGTTGTAGTGAAAGATGTATGTGTTAGGAATGAATAGTGTTCATATTATTATTAGTGTGTGTAGCTATATTATCAAATATAATATATATGAGTAAATTATAATATTATTAATGATGAGTTAATATAACTCATATTAATAATATAGGATTAATAGTTTTTATATTAAACAACTATAACTGATATTGTTTATACGTGAGATTTGGTTATACAACCAACTCACAAATATAGGAGTTTGTGGGGAGTGTTGTTGAACAGTCTCCATGAAAATAGGAGTAGACTCTCCTATAAATATGCAACGATGTATTGCGCTGAAATAGGCTAAATAGAATATCTTTTGCTGTGTTAAATCTGGTGATGTGCTCACATTTGGTAGTAGAGCAGGTATAGTTGTCTAAATTAATACAACACAGGGCCATGACATTATTGTGAGAATCTTAGGGGCATTTTCATTTATTTATTTTTTTGCCCCAATTGATGTGGATTTAGAATGCTTCGGTTGTCTCTAAATAGCAGATTCGGGGATTTTTTCTTATATTTAGCAGTGGATCCTATATTTGAAGATTCAACTTTACAAATATAAACTTGTATACATTCAAAGTATCACTTTGTGTAGATTCTCCGCAGTCAAGTTAGAAGTTTTGTATTTCTTGTGTGTAAACTTTCAACTAGTTTTATATCATTGTATTTGTGTCATTTGATAGAATTGCATGCCAGTTCTTGGGACGTTGATAATATTTCTCACCTCTAAAAATATATAGACCTACGTGCTCTCAAGGGTGTAAAAAATAAATAGATAAATTAGTATACCACCATTCATAGTTATTCAACTTCAGAAGATTTGTCAAAGATACCTTCACGTCAATACTATTCTGCCTTGTGCATCTGTTCACATCTTTTTCCTAGAATTTTTTTCTTCATCTAGTTGATCAATGTCTTTTGAATACAGTCTGATTTATAAGCATTCCTAATTGGTTTGACAGAGCTCTCTCAGGCCTATCAAATTTAGAAAGGCAGTTTAAAGCAAACCTACATTAGAAGCCTGCACGTTCCAGTAGAAGACATCCATGTTTTGATAGAAAGATTTCTCAATCATCTCCAATCTCATCCATCTTGGCTCTCTATAGCAATGCGACCCCTATTCACCTGATGCATAGTTTACAAATTGAAATATGTGGTATTTAGTTCATGGTTTTTGGTATTATAGGTGATTTTAGTTTTTTTTTCAATTTAGTTGTCTAATGATTTGTTATTTGAAGTCATTTATGTGGTGGATTTATAATCAAGTCTAAGTGAGTGAAGTTTATTTGTTGGTCGATGATTTTGTGTTATTAGAGTAACCATTACTCACTAAATCCAATCTATAATTGGATTGAAGTTTTGTTCCTTTTGTGTCATTTAATTGTCATTGTCAAAATTCTTGTAGTCATCAAAATTGAGTTGAAAAGTTGTTACAAAACAAAAATGAGTCCATTTTTGGTGTAATCTAACACTCAATTTTTAAGGGAAAATGAAAATAAAAATTGTTCCTAGCTTCAGGGGCTTTTCCCCTCGACCCCACCCTGTATTGCAACAGGGAACGCGTATCATCCTAAAATAAAATTTCTGTTGAGTTAGAAGCGACATGATTGGAGGTAGGAGGCAATGGAGGACGGAGGATGATTATCACCTCTCGTAAGTCACCAACGACGGGGTCACATTCAAATTTGGTTGCAATATTTATATTATTTTAGTTGTGTGGTGTGTTCAGAATAAAGTGGTGTGTGCTTTCCTTCCCCTATTTTGATTCAAACGAGGAAGATGTGAATTTTGGATGCCATGAACAATTGTATAGGAGGGCAGATGAACTAGAGTGATCCTCTGACTATAAAGATCCTTTGACTGTCGTACTTATAGCATCGATCAGCTGGTGAACTATATCATTCACTATAAGTGAAAGCGGGAGTTGTTGAGTTCATGTATGTAGGTGAATCGGTGGAAGTGTGGTCATCTGGTATGGGGTTCAATGTGGTGAAGTGGTTGGTCATGTGCAGCAAGATCCAAGCCAACAGTATGAAGACCTAAAATTATGCGGAGGCATACGATTCCGGTTCTAGTTCTATGATGCATTTTTTCCATGTTCATATTAATGGGGTGAAGATTAACGATTAATAATGTTCATACTAAGGGGGTGAATGTTAGGAATGAATAGTGTTCACATTATTATTAGTGTGTGTAACTATATTATCAAATATAATATATATGAGTAAATTGTAATATTATTAATGATGAGTTAATATAATTCATATTAATAATATAGGATTAATAGTTGTTATATTAAACAAATTTAAATAATATTGTTTATACGTGAGATTTGGTTATACAACCAACTCACAAATGTAGGAGTTTATGGGGAGTGTTGTTGAATAGCCTCTATGAAAATAGGAGTAGACTCTCCTATAAATATGCAACGATGTATTACGCTGAAATAGGTTGAATAGAATATGTTTTGTTTTTTTAAATCTTGTGTTGTGCTCATAGTATGCCCATGCTCATTTAATGTCCTACCAACCACCAAGAAAATCACTGTTCTGAATCTCACCATGTTTTCAGAAAAATAAGCATAAAAAATTCATTAATTTCAACATTTTAATGTTTCTCTCCGTCCATCTCGGAATCACGATTCCAACAAGACCTTTTTGTGAAAATCAGTTGAGAATTGCAAAATTTATGGCTTTCTGAGTCTAAGTAACTATTTTGAGTCTGTGAGGACTTTCATGCATTTTACGGGAATGAGAATTTAATTTTTTTGAGATAGAGATGTTTATTTATTTTCACACATCTACCCTCATTAAAAATAAGAAATTTTTATTTTTACATCGTGCCCTTTCTGAAAAGTCAAATTTTGTGAAAAACAGAGCTCTGGGTCAAAAACTATGACCGTTTGAAGTTCAGGAGGTGGGAGTTACACTTTTCCTTTGAGTTGCGGGTATTGTGTGTTTTTGGGGAACTCGTGTCCCTGTAGTACTTGGGCCATCCGAACCTTCAAAGTCTGCCTTATCCACATCCATCTCTATTTCATTTGACATTCAACAATTTCTCCTCCATGGGGAACTAATGTCCCTGTGATACTTGGACCATTCGGGCCTCCTTCTTCTACATCGCTCGATTTGAGATTTTCTATCCCACACATCTGCCATTGGCCGGGCTATGAGGGTCGTTGAATTTCTCTCCACCCACTTTTCTTTGAGTGTGGCGATTTAAGATTTTCAGAGCCCTCGCGTACTTTTGTCCCAGTTGTCCCGCAGGACAGAACTTCCACCTTTTCCCCATTTCCCTTGCTTGCGCATATTTCAACTTTTTTGGGACCGACTGTCCTGGACACTTTTTTCCGCCATCTCCGCAATACACTAAGTTTCTTTCTTGTGCAACGAATCGGTGATTTTGGGCTCAACTGTCCCGCATGTTCCTGTGCAGCCTAGGACACATCAATTTGATTTTTCTACAAACCACTATTAGATTAGCATTTCAGCCTCAAACTTTGTATGACGAGCCTTGGTATGACCTGCATTAGTTCCATCCATAGCCTCTAGACCAAATTTTCACTAAAATAGGCCCTTGACTTCATTTTTTTGAAATTTTAACAAATTTTTCTAACTCCTTAGATTTTTCTTGGGTACGGAAGTTAGAGAAAAGCCAAGGGGTCCCCAAAAATTCAATTTTCTTTTTTGGCCTTTCACCATTTCTACCCCTCCACGTCTAAAGAAATTGTGCAAGTTATAAAAATTACCTTAGGGTCAATTTTGGATAACAGCTACTTTTCAGGTGAAATACCTTCTGAAAGCATGTTCAAATCCTTGGTTATCTCGGCAAGCACTCTACACAACATTATGATTGAGAGAATTCAAAACACGACAAAAAATTTCTTTCTTTTTTAGTTCTCTGACCCTTTGCATGCGCCAATCATTTTTAACCTTTCAGTGACCTGGTATATTTGAAACTCTTTGTTGGTGATCTCCCCTTATGTGCATGACTTTGTCATCTCTGAATTCACAACCCTCAAAGTTCCCATATAGGCTATTTTTTTTGGCCTCCCACTCCCTTGCATGTACTTCTTACACCAAATCACCTTTTCCATTAGGCAAGTTGTATATGTGGACCCATAATGTTTTTACAGTTCTTGGACCCAGAAATGGGTATGAGTCAAGCTAAACCTCTCGCAAGAGGTTAAAAGAGTTTGCACATTCAAATGAGTGATAATCACTATTCACAATACATTTTGTATATATCAACGTTCCTAATATTTGACTTCACTGTCAGGATATTACTCAAAATAACAAAGACTTCTTATTGTCTGTGTCATTTAATCACCTTACCACAAAGCATATGTTGAGAGCTCTAAATCCCAATAACAAGAAGGGTGGAAAATCGTAAGGGGGCGTAAAAATTAGCACAAGGCCGCTCATGCCAAAGTGATGCCAAACAATGCTCCTATAGAGCCAATTATTAAGGAACATACTTCGACATCCAGACATAACTAAGAGCCTACTTTTTTAGATACCACATGGATATTTCCTAAATTATCTAACATTCCAAAAGTGGATAACATCCTCATGGACCTTTCAAACTCCTTTTGGATTCCATCAACACATCTTACATCCTAGTCACTCTTGACTTCTAGATTACACGACCCTTAAAAATGGGTATTTAGGCCTACAAAACACCCCATGTATTGAATTAACGCAGGATGTGAGTTGACAGAGGATCAGTATGATATTAAATTTTTCCGAAGAAGGAAAGTGGTATTATAGGACTTCTATAAGAACAATAATGCTAAGTTCTTACAAAAAAATGAATGCCTTAGATGGCATAGATTTTGATGGTATGGCCCTTGACTCATGTCTCTCATATGACTTTTATCTCAAAGTATATGATGGGTCTTATCGACTCCAATCGCAAGTATATTTTTATAGATACTCTACAAAAGTTTGCATACTTGTATATTTTGTGTTTCTAGGAAGAAACGGTGATATGTTTTTAACTCTCACTAATTTGTAAAACCATTTGACTTGTATTTACAAGAAATAATGATATGGGGCATGGAGGATTAATTTATTTAATAGCCCCAAAATTATTTCCCTTCTTTATGGATCATGTCATAAACCCCACAAATAGGTCCATCCGATCCGTCTTTACTACTAAAAGACTCCCTTTTTGGGTCATCAACATTTATGCTTCGAATGATACAACTGAAAGCGTAAGTTTATTGTGGTGGATTACCAATGAGATCCCTGATGCATATTATGTCATATGCGGTGACTTGAATATGGTTGTGTGACCATGGATAAATACAGGCACTTACCCATGCGATGGACAACTACCAAAAGAGACGCTTGGTTATTTATGTGTAATAATTTTAGATTTTATGACCCGAACGCCTTATGCTGACCTAGCTCTCAGGCCTAGTTCACCTGATCTAATCTTTGATGTGGATAGAATTGATTTCTTAAACGACTTAATAGGGCTATGTTTTTGACTAATTTTTTATTTGATTTTGATAAAATTTATTCCCTTTATATGAAAATGATGCCATATTTTTTTCTATCTGACCAATTTCCCATCAGATTTCACATCACCTCGCAATCCAGACACACTTTTTGTCATAAATATCAATTCTTCCTCAACACAAACTTTATGGAACATTGTCCCATACTGAATCATATCAATTGAGTTTGGAACTTGGTGTTAAGACCACATCACATACATAGTCAAAATCCTCCTCTGTTGTCTATTTGACTAATTGGTGGTCCAATGTGTTCACTAGGACAACCCACTTAGAATTTATGGGTGACAAATGGACAACATCAGGTGTCACTCTTATTCTATTACCTCCTCCTCATAGTCAACAAGTTTAGGGATCGCCACTTACACCTGAGCCTCACTATCATTACTGGTGGAGCCTTCCTCTACCACATGACAAGTTTCCAAGGATGGAACTTTCCATCTCACCCTCTAAATCCCTTATTGAATATACTAAATAAGAAAGACATCATTCATCAGGCCGGGATGTGTTGGAATCTTGTGAAGACGTTCCTAGCTCTAGATGGCATTATCAAGACCCACCCCTAAAGGTCAACAATTTATAGTAACGACTTAGTTTCTTTACTTTTTGTGTTCTGATGTTTTTTTTCCGTCATGTTCTTAGGATTTTTTAGTCTAATTTATTTTGTATATTTGGGGCATGCTACCATACCTTTCACTTCTTTTTTAATTATCTTGTATCGTTTTGCTTGTTATTTTTATATAAGATATTATTCATTAAAACAAAAACTATTCAATATTTTGTATATTAGTTATATATTATTAAATTACACCATCTATAATTATATTTCTAATTTTTACACCTGATATTTTGAGCATTACATATCAAAGTTTTATGAGAATTATTATTTCACGTTGTTCCCTATGATTATAATTTTTTCCACTATTTTCATGCATTGGCACAATTCCCATACACTTCATCTATTACACTATTCTCTACTCTCACAGATATATCTCTTATATCCAAATCTGTACCACTTGGAACATTCAATACACTATTTAGATGACACCAATATCAGATAAATATTTCAATTTTTATTGGTTTAATAGATTAGATACTCTTATCCCTCTCATTAGAAGTTGAATGCAAAAAATAAGAGTACGAGATACAAAAATTTATTAATACAAGTGAAATTCAATCATACTTTGGATTATTTCCTAAACATGTAGATTTTTTATTAAGGGTAAAAGAGGGTTAAGGGGACCCTTCCTTGATACAACATGTTCCAATAGAGAAAAAGACATATGAATGATGATCTATTGGGGCTGCCTCTTCAAATGGAAATAAGAAATAACAAAAATAAAACCATTCAAACAAGATGAAAAAACACAAAAGAAAACAAGAGACTAACTTATCCCTCAGAAACCTTCCCATGGGATCTTAAATGCATCTTAAGGGAGAAAATTTTCCCTTTCCTAATTTTTCTCATTGTAGTCCAGTGCTCTCCAGATTGTAGCTTCACATTATCACAATCATGGAACAAAATGATAATTTTTGAATTCTCTTTGTTGACTAGAGTATGAAACTCTTTTGAAACAAAATGAAGAGAACGAGATTCCAAAATTGATTCAACACTTGAGGAAGAAAAATTTTATACATGGTTAGAAGAAGGAATGACCACCTCATCCTTAGAAGCAATAGTCTCATCCTTTGAATCAATATCTGAATCACTATCCAAGTGACTAGGATCTGAATTCTTCCACCAAAAATATCTACTAATATCTTGTGTCTTCTCTGATTGACAATCTGAAGATAAGTGACCAAGAGAAAAACGAATCTTGCATCTGAAGGATAACCCTTCATAGTATAAATTTTGAATCCACATTTTGTCCACAACTTTAAGGTCAATAGTAGTTGGGAAATCAAGAGAAGTATTCATATCCACCAAAATGTGAGAATATGAGGTGTAATCATATAAGTTCATCTTTGGGTCAATAGCTAAACAATTTCCCAAGGTATCCCCAATGAAAAGAAAAGAAAAATAGCACAACAATGGAAAGGAAAATATGACATCTGAAACAAAATTGGATTAAAATAGACAGTGTCAGTTGCAGGGTTAAACAGAGAGAATCCTGACATCATGAATAGAAAGTGAGATTGAAAATCCCAAAAAAATTCAAAAATCATTTCTTTATCTAAGGTATTATAAAAACAATAATAAAAAATCCTCTATCTGTAGGGTAAATGTCTAGTTTACCTTCTAAAACAGGCCTCCAATGAGTAAAGATCCATTCGTGGACTGTTGGAAGTCTCAAAAAGAAATTGTGAAATTTACATATAATCCCATTTTCCTATAAATAAGCTTCATATTTCAGAACCTCAGCTCCAAAAAATATATAAAAAGAGGTTTCCACATGATCCATAGGTTTTTAAGGGAGGTGGGTAGATAATTTAGTTGCATAAAGAAAACATTTACCTCATGTATGAAAGAATTAGTTAGCTATGCAAGTAAAATCAATACTAACACCTAATAGCCTCAATACAATGTGAAACTAAATTCTATGCATCATCATGCTAAGACCTAAACAAGTAATAGACATCAACGTTATGCATTAAAACCTTGAAAATGAACCTCAAGCTAACATGTAAACATTTATTACTCTACTCTTTAGAAATATAAATCTATGAAATGGATGTAGGTAGATCCTTTAGCTATCAAAGGGTTGATAGTTGTTGCTTGATCCAAGATGCTTGAGGATGGAGCTTCATCAATTCATGGCAACAAGGCCTTTCTCGATTAACTCTATTGATCTTCACAAAACTAGCTTGGATGATTGAATGCAAAGGGATGATTCTTAGCTCCACTCTAATGGAAAATGATCTAAGATGATGAAAAAGGTGATAACTTAAGCTCTAATCTCATTTAGGTGTAAATGTGTAAATATAAAGGTAGGAGGACGGATCCTTATATAGCCCAATGGATAAAATAATCTCTACATCCCTTTACATGTGGGATAATAGAGAGGTTGGGTTAGTTGTGGATAAGGATGATTGAAAGGGGGTTGAGTCAACCTTAGGAGAGTTAAATTTTTCCTTTAGTGACTCATGGGGATTGAGGGGGTTTATTAATTAACCAAAGTGATTAATTAATAGGTGTGCAAGCGTATATAAGTTTTTAGGATGAATAATTAGCATAATTTATACTATGGGAGGAATTTAATCTAATAAATGATGATTTATTGATTTAATGGAAGAGGAAGCTAACTAATTAATAATAATTAATAAGTCTAGATAGAAAGGGGGATTAATTAATAGAAGGTCATTAATTGGCATATTTGTTGGATAGATGAGTTAACTAATTAACGGTGATAGAAAATAAAATGAGATTTTATTGACAATATGTCATTAATTTGTAGGAAAGGATATAATTAGCGCAATTTAAGTATTTAAATTTCTCGAGATAAATTATAGGTGTCTACATTCTCCTTGATGATTGAAAAATAGGGACGGAAGCCTGATCACTTTATTAATCTCAATCAATCAACCATTACAGAGAATGGGCTGCAATATTTATAGATATTGCACAGCCAAATACACACAGGAGAATCAGTTGCACAGGTGCAACCAAATGCCAAAATGAATAAGCTTCCAATAACATCCGGGAAGCAGCAAATGAATAGATACAAATATATTGTTCACAACAATATAACAGTATGAAATAAAAGACAAATATGGTTGATTAACCATATAACAAAATAACAATTATTATTTAATTAATAAAATTAATTAAATAACTGAACTATGCATAATTAATATAATATTTTATCCTAACATTCCCCCCCTTAATTGTGCATTGTCTGAAGAGATGAGGAGAGAAATGCTCTGAACAACTCAAACTTGTCACGTGCAAGTGACTTTGTGAAAATATCTGCTCGTTGTTCAGCAGTTGGACAAAATTGAAGCTGGATGTTGTGCTTTAACACATGTTCACGTATGAAATGAACTTGAACCTCAATGTGCTTTGTTCTCTCGTGAAAAACTGGATTGCGAACAAGTTTGAGAACACCTTCATTGTCAACATACATGGTAGTAGGTTTTTCCTGTGGTATTCCAAGTCCTTCTAGTATGCGACGTAGCCAAATCGCTTCACAGACAGCTTCTCCTGCAGAATGATACTCGGCTTCTGTGGAAGAGCGAGAAACAAAGTGTTGTTTCTTACTTCCCCATGATATTGGTCCAGATCCCATAAAGAATACAAATCCAAAAGTGGATTTTCTATCATCAATGTTACCTGCATGATCTGAATCCGAATATCCAGTCAAGAAGAAGTTTTCATTCTTCTTGTATTCTAGACCAAGATCCACTGATCCTTTGAGATATCTCAAAATGCACTTTGCTGCTTTCCAATGACAAATTTTGGGTTCCTGCATGAACCTGGATAGATAGCTCACTGCAAAGCTGATATCTGGTCTAGTGTAGGTCAGGTAAATGAGATTCCCAATCAGCTGCCGATAGAGAGTGGCACTTACCTCAACAGATGGATCTGAACGAGATAACTGTAATCTGTTCTCCATAGGTGTAGCAATTGGTGTGCAATCCATCATCCTAAACTTCTCGAGCGTTGTCTTGGTATATTTCATCTGAGAAACAAAGATGTGACTCTCTTTCTACCATACTTCTAGTCCAAGACAGTAGTGCATAAGCCCAAGATCTGTCATGTCGAATGATCGCTTAAGATCTTTCTTCGTTTCATCAATCATCTTCACTGAACTTCCAGTGATGACTAGATCATCGACATAAACTACAACAATCACCATCTCCCCCCCTTGCTTTTTGAGGTAGAGATTGGGATCGTATGGATTTCTGACGAATCCATGTTATACAAGATGCTCATCAATCTTGATGTACCGTGGCCGGGGTGCCTGTTTGAGACCATACAGAGATTTCCTGAGTCTGCATACCTTTTATTCTTGACCAGGTACAACATATCCCTCAGGTTGAGTCATGTAGACTTCTTCTTGTAAATCTCCATTCAAGAAGGCACTTTTTACGTCCATTTGGTGAACTTTCCATCCAACTGTGCAGCTAGAGCAAAGATCATCCTGATCGTTTTGATCTTAGTTATGGGAGCAAATGTCTCCTCATAGTCAATGCCTTCTTTCTATGCATACCCCTTTGCTACAAGTCTTTATTTGCACTTGTCCACTGTCCCATCTGCTTTGTACTTAGTTTTGAATATCCATCTGCATCCAATGGGTTTCTTCCCTAGTGGAAGATCAACAAGCTGCCAAGTATTATTCTTCATCACTGATTGATATTCAGAATCCATGGCATCTTTCCAAGCTTTTGACTGTAGGGCTTCCTAGACTATAGAGGGCTCATCTGATTCAATAACTCTACTCATCAAAGAAAAGTTAATTTCTTCTCTTGCTTTACTGTGAGTCCATGGTCCAGGGGTGGATGTATCCGGTGGAGCATCCAATCTTGCATCTCGTAATGTACTTGTACACCATTTAGGCATATGTTGAACTGTTCCCATGGGTTGTGGTTCTATCTGATCAACACCATCATCCCCATCATCACTTTCATATTCTGAGGGAACATTAGCTTCAATTTTTACAGTAGGTGAAAAATCTACATCTTGCGGGTCTGGAGGAGTCTCTGCTTCCTTCTTCTCGAAAAACTCAACATCTCTGCTTGTGTAGACTTTTCTGGTCTTAGGATCCATCAATCTATACCCAAGAGTCTCTTCACTGTATCCAATGAAGATGAGATTTTGTGACTTCATATCCAATTTCTTTCTGTTCTGTTTGGGTATGTGCATGTTGGCTTTGCACCCGAATACTCTGAGGTGTGCAATGGATGGTTTCATTTTTAACCATGCTTCTTTTGGTGTAATTCCATCAAGAGAAGTTGTGGGCGCTCTGTTTAACAAATACACTGTTGTTTTTGCTGCTTCTGCCCAAAATGTCTTTGCGAGTCTGGAATCATCGATCATGCATCGCACCATTTCCATGATAGTACGATTTCTTCTCTCAACAACACCATTTTTCTGCGGTGTGTGTGGAGGAGGCATTTGTTGACGAATCCCATGAGTTTGTAGGTAGTCTCTGATTTCATCACTAGTGAATTCCCCCCCTCGATCTAAGTGGAGAGTTCTGATGTGATGACCAGTTTCTTTCTCAACTGTAACTTTGAACTTTTTGAATGTTTCAAAGGCTTCACTTTTCTTGCGAAGACAAAAAATCCACATTTTTCGTGAATAGTCGTCAACACAAAGCATGAAGTACTGGAACTCAGAATGACTTGGCTGCATCGGACCGCAAAGATCGGTATGAACCAGGTCAAGTTGACCATGAGCTCAAAAAGTACTCTTTTGGAATGAAACTCTGTGTTGTTTTCCTGCTAAGCAGTGAGAACACTTGTCGGTATCCTTCTGAAGAGATGGTAGCCCATGTACCATATTACACAGGCGAAGTGTTTCGAGATATTTGAAACTTACATGACCAAATCTCCTATGCCACAATTGGGCTGAGGTGGAGTTTTTAGCCACAAGTGCTTGATCATTTTTGTGAATGAAATCAAGTTGAAACATACGTGCCACATTTGAGGCTTTTGTAATTATTTTTGAGCCTCTGGATTTATCTCGAATCAAACACATTTTCTTGTCGGATTGACTATCAAAGTCAATTTTCAAGTTGTGATCTAGGAGTTGACTGACCGAAAGAAGATTCTTTGTCAACCCAGGGACATATAGAACATCTGATAATCTGCATTTGCATGAACCAAGGGGTAGAGAAATGTTTCCAATCCCCTGAACTGTATATGAATAATCATCTCCCAACGAAACATGATTTTTTGATGGCGTGTCCCTCATTGAAATAAACCAGTCTCTGTGGTCAGTCATGTGTCGAGTGGCTCCCGAATCAACATACCAGATGTCACTAGATGACGTGGATGGTTCACTTGATCGAGCAGTGAACAAGAAGTCTTCATTGTCTAATTGTTCTTGTTGCTCAGAAATATTACCTTGCTGGTGGGGTCTTCTTTTCCAGTTCCCCTTTTTCTGCCCATGATAGTTGTTTGAATGTCCTTTGTAAGATTGTTGTTGTTGTGGTCCAGAATTGCTTGATGAACCTTTCTTATAAGTGTTATACCAACAATCTTGTAAGTCATGTCCTCTTTTGCAAATTGGACATCGCTTCTTCTGTTGATTGTCCCCATGATACTGATTCTGATGTGGGGACTTCTGATAGGATTTAGCTTTTCCTTTACCTTTTCCTTTCCATTTTTGATGTGAAGACAGTGCCTGCTCCTCTTCATCATCCTTGTTGTGCATTGCTTCCTCTTGTTGCAGTAGGTTTACTAGCTTGTCAAAACTAATTGTCGTATCTGACAAGTTTAGAGTTGTGAAAAAAATGCGATAAGAAGAAGGGAGAGCTCTCAAAACAATGGGAACGAGAGATTCATCTTTGACCTCTTCTCCTAGGGCTAGAAGTGAAGCCCTCAACTCTGCAACTCTTCTTAGGAAAGCTTTAATTTTCTCATTCTGCTTGAACTTCAATGTATGTAACTGACTCTGCAAATTTAGTATGACATTCTTGTTCTTGGCCTCATATATTGTGCTCAGCTTATCCCATGCTTCTTTTGCTATTGTGGCATCTCGAATGTGGGCTTGCACATCGTCGAACACTCCAAACAAGATGATGAGTTTTGCTTTCTGATCTGCTCTATCAAACTGTCGTTGTTGTGTTGCATCAGTTGGTGATCTAGTTAGGGTACCAGTCACAACAGGACAGATTTCTTCAAACTCAAGCTGTGTCTTTATTTTTGTCTTCCATGCAGCATAGTTGCTTCCTCTGAGCAATTGTGAATCCGGAAGAAAAAAATTTGGGGCATTGGTGCCCATTTTGCAGAGATCACTGACAGGGTTTGGCTCTTATCACTCCAGGTATTAGGTATCCCAATCTATATACCGAACCTTTATATATACGCGCCCTTCCGATATACCCGTCGGTACGTGGAAGAAGCTCGCCCTTTCTATATACCCGGCGTTACTTGAAAGAGGCGTTAACATACGTGAAAGAATTCAATACGTGGTACCAAGACAGTACTGATGGGGTCTATGTGATTATTAACACTGGCTCAAAGAAATATCCTCATACACGTGCGTAACTTTGCTATATACTCAGATAATTTCTAAGTCCGGATTTATGTCTTGCAATCGTTCACAAACGGATGGGATGGTTCATAGTGTGTGCACTGTGACCTTATTACTCCCCGTCGATTTATAGTGACGATGCCCAGACGACGTTGTTGTAGCTATATTAGGTGTTAAGTGCAGTAGTAGTTGTGATGGATTTACCCGTAAGCGCTTCCTAGAGGCATTGTATATACCGAACGCTGCGAATGAGATCTAGGATCTCGTGAGTGTTACAGAACCAATTTTACTGTTTTTTAATTACAATTCTGCCAGTTTTTGAGCAGTTACAAAGTTTTGCAGTTGACTATGGCAACCTGTAAATTAGTACAACATGCAGCAGTATACAATTTACATTCAAAAAAATAGACAATTTGAATGGCAGGCAAAAATTTCTGTTTCGCGGGTCCTGATGGCCTCCTGAGCCCAATACGACCCAAAATGCTATAAATTGCAAAAAAATAGCTGAAAATGCAATTTTTAGATGGGTCTCCTTTTGTAAAAAATGTCTGGAATGAAAAAACAGACCAGATGGGAGAAAAAAAAAATTTACCCTAACTTAAGGGTTTCTCTGCTAAATTTAGTTAGTTATAACTAAATTCAAAAAACCTGCTAAATTTAGCAATTTCACCAAAAATTCCTCCAAATTTCAAAAAGGTGAGTTTTTGAGTGTTGTTGGTGGGATTTGACCCCCAGACCTCTCACTCCCAAGGCGCATGCAATAACCAACTTGGCCACTTAGGGCGCTTGAGCTATGAAAGGAAGAAACTTGTATTTATTGACAAGTATAATCGACTTACCTCTTTTAAAAAATGTGACCTGGCAGAGATTCCGCGTGTCGCATGCTGGTGAGAGGTGTTTTTAGGGTTTCATTGCTCAAAATCCGGATCTGAAGCTTGCTATTTCTTATTGTTTGCCTTTGTGAAGCCGCCTCCTTTGTTTTTCTCCGCCACTTCTCTCTTTCCACGCACTGTTTTGTTTTGTTGTGCAGGCTGAGGCGTCTTGTGCAGGCTGAGGAGGACTGGCCGCTTACCAAATGAGGTCGCTTTTGCTTTGTGCAGGTCGCTGGAGGCAGGATTTGGCGCAGGCAAGTGGAGAAGGCCGTTCTAGCTTTTCTTCCACCGTGTTTGGCCGCTGTTTTTTTTCCTTTGGCCGCATTTTTTTCTTGCTTCCTTTCTATGCTGCTCTGGCCGCGTTTGTCTTAGTACAGGTCGCAGAGCTTTGGTTTTACACAAGTCGCGGGGAGGATAGGCTAAAGCCGTTATTTTGTTTGTGCTTTCACCGTGTTGGGTGTGCAGGTCCGCATAGAGAGTGGAGAAGGTTGCGAGGAGGCGGATTTAGACTGTTGTTCTTTTTCTATGATTGTTGAGCCACTTCCTTTCTACTCTTACACCATTTCTATTGCTGATTTCTATGTGTGCAGGGTCGTTGTAAAGTAGCTCGGCCTCCAAATATAGCACACAATCCTCCAACACTAGCTATACCTCTAAATGTAGAGGTTGGATAAAAAAACAGAGACTAAAAACATCTCTAATATTTAGAGATAAAACCCCAAATGGGGAGAAAAATTATAATAATTTTTTTTTAAATTTTGAATACCTGCTGCAAATTTTGCCTGGTGCTGAGTGCACCAGTGCAAAAAAAAAATTACGTTCCAAACACCTAGAACTGAACAGGAGGTTGTGGGTTTGCAGGGGGTTCTGGGAAGCTGCAGGAGGCAGCACTGGCTCTCCTTCTGGTGCAGATTTCTTCTCCATGAATTCTCCTTCTTCTGCAACCTTCTCCAACCTTGCCAAGAGCTTCAATTCGCTCTGGTACCAAATGATGATTGAAAAATAGGGACGGAAGCCTGATCACTTTATTAATCTCAATCAATCAACCATTACAGAGAATGGGCTGCAATATTTATAGATATTGCACAGCCAAATACACACAGGAGAATAAGTTGCACAGGTGCAACCAAATGCAAAAATGAATAAGCTTCCAATAACATCTGGGAAGCAGCAAATGAATAGATACAAATATATTGTTCACAACAATATAACAGTATGAAATAAAAGACAAATATGGTTGATTAACCATATAACAAAATAACAATTATTATTTAATTAATAAAATTAATTAAATAACTGAACTATGCATAATTAATATAATATTTTATCCTAACACTCCCCTCTTTGCGGTGGCGTAAGTGCCACCACTTTAAATATAGTAAACCGGTACAATTTTGAAGGTGTAGAATAAAAATTAGTAGAAGTGAGAGATGCCCCCTCAAGTTTCTATGGGGAGATGAAAGAAGGAGATCGACGATCAAAAAAGGTGAGAGAAATGGATAGAAGAATGTGTAAGCACAGGATGGCCCAAGTGAATCAAAAGAATAGTGTTTATAGGAGAATTATGTAGAAGAGGAATGAAGACGGAAAGAAAAGAGCAATCTTTCATCCAGTGTATTGAAAAAACTTTAGTTTCATCATATTTCCAAGGATCTACATCATCGGTCCTTATTAAAAATATAAGCATGTGACAAAAGTAGAATGGCATGAAAATCCATACTACGAACAATTTTCCATTGTTGAAAACACTAACTCCATGCAACATACAAAATACAATGCAATACGAGAAAGTAAAAGATGCCTAACTCCCTGTAACATATATAAAGCAATGCTATACAAGAAATTAAAAAAGCTAACCTAACAGAGAAATTTAATGCAATGTTGTTGTTATCAACCTTTTATTCCGACCTATAAGAATTAATGACAAGGGTTAAAAGATGGTGGCCTAAGCAAGGATACATGGAAGGGGAATAACAAAGGACACTTGGGTCCTATGAAAAGTAGTGCACTATGAAATAGTACCAAGTAAATCATTGTGCCCTAAAGTACAGACATAGTTATAAAACCAACTTTGTTGATGGACGTAGATCAAGATGATACGTGATTCAAGCACAAGAACAGGCGAGAACAAAAGAGTGATGTTTTATAGGATTATTTTTATTACTTTTTATTTTTTAGAAACATATTTGAATGTTCTTAATTTTGAAAGGTTTATGAAACTATGTACAGGAAGACAAAGAATCATGGATTTTTCCAATGATAGATGAGATGTACAAGGATGAATTTCATGTGTATGCACAAGAAAGTGCCCCAGTGATTAGGTGGGAGTATTCAAATGTGAAGGGGGATCAAGGAAAATCTGAAATAGGTTCATTCATGAGGTAGAAAGGATGCCCCCAACATAAGCTAGCAAATAAACACATCAGAGAAAGGAAGTATAAAGTTTTCTTATTAAAAGGGGATAAAGCACCTGCAAACATGACAAAGAGGACATCTAATACACATGGATTTTCTAAACAATTTACGAAGAACAAAGGATTTTATAAAAATATTTAGAAGGCATTCTATGAAAAAGTGATTAGCCTAAGGCCCAAATCATAAGACAAGACATGTGCTAAAGTAAGAGTTTGAACAAGGTCCAAAAAGCAACACTTGGTAACATACTAATCTTGTGTACTCATCGAGATCCCATGTGTGCACATGGAAATGAATTACCTCTTAAAGGAAAGATTTTATAGATATCAAGTGAAGATACTAGCCAACGTGTAGGAATGATTAATATTGAAAGGTGATTTGTTAATGGAGGGTGGAAGGAGAGCCGTACATTGCTTCATTGCTAGCTAGGCGTCCATAGTGCCGATGGAGATCCATTTGATTCGAATTGCTACATTTATCTACTGTGAGTTAGGTGTCTATAGCCATGGTAGAGATTATTTGAAATGCCCCAAGAAAGAGTTATATATCAATTCACTTTTGATTTGTATCTTTTGCTTCGTTGATTGATTGATTGATTTTGAGTCTTTTATTTTTCTGAAAACTTATTTCAGCTCTCTTGTTTGACAAGGGGTTAAGAACCATAGATGGCTTGATGGAAGGATGTGTAAGTTATTGTGGTGACAACATAGGCTAGCATGATGTAGATAGTGATAATATCTCTAAGAGGTCAGTCATTCTTTAATTTACCAAGGTGATAAAAGACCAGGGTTAAAAAGATACCATAGAGATAAATGTCACAAAATGCGTGTGAATAGGCTAACCAAAAGAACATTGAAGGCATGAAAATGGTGAATGACTTGTAGAGGAATATGAAATGAAGGGAAGAAAAAGACTTCCATCTATACACAATAATTGATTGAAATGTTTGATCTTTATACCTCTTATTTTGTTTTTGTAATGTTTTAATGTTTTCTCATTGTTTTTTTTATTTTTGAACTCTTTATGATTGTTTCAATTTTTTAATGGTTATCGGAACGAAACATGTCACTCTACGTGATAGGATCCAACAAAAATGTTCATGATTTCTTTGATAAGAGAGATTAAGTGTGTTTGCTTATCAAGTATAATATTATCCCCGATCTCGATGATCGTGGTGAGCTCACTCTCAATAAATGATTGTGATTTGTTTTGAAACATTGGTTTCGTATGTGGGAGCTTGAGTTCCCTATCCATAGGATTTTGCACTTTGTGCCATACTTGATGGGTAAGTTGGTGTGCATTTTGGAATCATGTTTGATTTTGAATTTTATAATTGTTTCAATTGTTGGGAGCTTTGGAGTTCTACAATGTTTTGGTCTTTTCTTGGTAAAAAAATGTATAGGTTTCTTATGAGCTAATACTTGACTTGTTATATCCCGGTAAGTGAGAGAAGAACGTGGAAATTTAGATTTGTTGTGAGAAATGAAAGTGGTATTTCCACAATCTTTGGTAGAAGAATAATGTGATGGATGAAAAGGATACAATCTATGTATTGAAGAAGATGGAATACCGAGAGGTAAGCCACATATAGAAAATGAAGGGCTACTAGGATGTGGCCAAAGAATAGAAGAAGAAGGGTTGCTAAGATGCGACCCATAGATGGAAGAGGATGAGCTACTAGGATGTGGCCCAAGAATAGAAGATGATGGACTACCATGGGGTGACCCATACATAGAAGACAAGGGGTTAGTTAGACGTGCCCCAAGAATAGAAGATAGTGGACTACTCGAAAATGTCTCACAAATACCAAAGGGAAGGCTACTAGAAGGTGACCCACACCTAGAAGAAGATGAAGGGCTAGTTGGCATTGACCCCATAAGAGATTGTGATTGAGGAATTGTGATAGACAAAGATTAATTAGGAAATGAGAAGATAGGCCATGGCTCAATACTACACCTAGGAAGTTTATCATAGAATGAAGAATGTGAAGATGAAAGAATAAGAGGGGGATCAAGTTGCATGCTCTTAGGCTCTTCCTTTGTCTCTTGATAAAAGGAATCAACCTTTTCCCCACAATACATGAATGCATCAAGGTCTAAAGAGAATCATTGCTCATAATTTGTTAGATTAATATCTTCGTGTGCCCCTATAAATGCCCTCATTATTTCTTCATTCTGAAATATATCAATTAGTATGAGTTGATGATTGACCACCAGGGGTTGATTGGAAGAAATAGGTTCAATTGGTATAGAAGACTTATAATATGTTTGATGATGATTTATAGAAGAAGATGATGTGGGGGACGAAGAAGATGTGGAGCTATATGTCTCAGGAGTAGAAAAAGGTGGTGTGGACCTACCTATATAATGGTATATCATCTGTAAACTAGTAGGATTAGGTCAAAAGTCTACAGATTGCATCTCATGGGTTGATTCATACATTTGAATAGGACTTTGAGTCACACAAATATTCAAAGAAGGAAGAATTCATGGGGGTGATTGATAAAGAAGGTCCTACGAAGAAGGGGTAGACTATGATTCAAGAATCACATTAGATGAATAATAAAAAGGGTCCTATGAAGAAAGAGAGGACTGCAATTCAAGAATTGTATTAGATGTTTGATTGGATGGATTTGGAATCGCTTGTATCTTAAAAGTAAGAAGATGTTGCTAAGGATACTGATAAAAGAGGTCCTGTGAAGAAATGGAGGACCACGATGTAGGATTCGTATTAAAAGTATGATTAAGAGGGTCCTACAGAGATAGGGAGGACCATGACGTAAGAGTCACATTAGATGAATGATGAAGACAATTTGTAGTTACAAAAATATTTAGAGGAGAACGTTGTTTAGGTGACTGATAATATATTTCCTAAAAAGAAGGAGAGGGCCACAACTTAAGATTTGAATTAGATGAATCTGAATATTATTTTGGATCAGAATCATCAAAAGATTCAAAGGAAATATTTTGATTGGAATCCTGATAAGAAGAGGAAATGTTTGGATTAGAATTACAAGAACAGTGAGGGGAACCCAAATAATAATTTGGATCAGAAGTGTCCAAATCATACCACTGACTATGAGTTGAAGGTGGGGAATAGATTACCTGGATGGGTGATCTAGAGCGAAGAACCAATCAAGGTTTAGTCATGATGGGTGTCTTTTGATGTGAACACCGAAACTTTGATTCCTTATTGTCATATGTTTAAGGGACCTTGTGATAATCAATAATTATCAACACATGTTGGGTTCAAATTCCTACACCTAGATTGTATGATCAAACTTCTTCAAAGTGAAGAAGGTTTCATGTTGATTTGGGAAACATAACAATAACATAAATATTGAGATGTTTGTGTGATTTTCCAAAAGGGAAGCTAAGGAAAACATGCATTGTGATGAATAAATATTGATAATCCAACAAGGTTTGGAGGCATAAATTTCAAAGGATTGATCAAAACTTTAGCTAAATAAAGGATGCAAAGGAAATATTTCCAATGTTTAATTGATGCAAAAGTTGCTTTATAGGAAATGTTTTTTCCAAGGTTTGAAACATGTGTTCAAAAATGATCATGAACTTAGCAAAAAACAAGAAGATTAAGAGGATCAAAGACCTAAAGGATTGTCCTAGAAATGAGCTTATAAGGTGGATAAACAGAAGGAACAATCACACGAGTTCAAAACACAGACAATTAACGACCAAAGAATAATGAATGATAAAGAATCAATGGATTAAAGTGATTGTCCTAAATGGATAAGTCAATATGAATAATGAGACACAATCACACAAAGTTGTTTGTAAACCAATCAATCAAATGGAATAATTCCTAAGTGTCTGATCAATCAATAGTTTTACGCATAAGATTACCAAAAAAATGTCACAACTTATGCCAAATTCAAAAACAAACAAAACATAAGGAATAACAAAAGGCTAATACAATTTCCAAACAAGGTATCCTAAAAGAGAGTTTAAATCCAATCAAGACCTCAATCTTAAAAAGTAGAATTTACAAACATGAACGATGCAAAAATACCACTAAGATACATTAACCAAACTTTATAGAAAAGTAAGGTATTAGCATCAAAATAATATTATTACGATGCACACAAAGGTAACAACAACACTTTTCAAAATCAGTGTAATGTTTGAATGAAAACTAACACTAGAGTATACCAAGGAATTGTTATGATGCGTGTATCCTAACGTTACAATCTAGACACTTAGGTCAAGTTTGCAAGAAACAAGACATAGGTATACAAATTGTTGTGATATGATTGAAGCAAGATAACACCTCACAAGAGAATCAAGCCTAACTATGATGACGATCTTGACTTGGGTATTAGTATCAAATGGTTACCAATGATACAAGTACGTGCCCATACACTTTAGATGGTTAACCACCCAGCCGTAAACATGGATGAGCGTAAATGGACATAAAAGTGGTGACACCATTAGTTGGTAATACACGTGTGGTCACTCCTCTTTTGATAAAAAAAGGTGTCAAAAGAAAGTCAAGGTAGTAGTAAAAGTGAGGATGAAAAATGTTGGCCTCACTTTGGCAAAGTTTTGCTTCGACTTAGGATGAGTGAAAAACTAAGCAAAATTAACACTTCACATGTTTCGTGATAAATGATGCCTCTTTACAACAATTATTTAGTCAATTTGGCTCCAAATACTAAATGGCCTTCCTAGGTGGTTCACTCAACTAGGTGTCAAAAGTTATCTAAGAGCGACATTGATTTACCAATAAAGTCACACTGATTAATCTATGGTTATCTCATCTTTACTTTACCCCCTTCAAGGAAAATGGGTAATAAATGCGTCCATTTTGTACTCTAACTAGGGTCACGATACAGATAACTTTGATGCTAAATCTCACAAATGGTAATACTAGTCAAGTAGGTTATGTGGAGCACTTCCCATTTCGTCCACAAGGTTTCCTCTTGCGTTGATTACTTTGGGGTTACTAGCACCACCCCCATTTTTGTAGCTTAAGTCTTATGTCAAAGGGGTTATGTCCTAGTTTTATGTGGATAGGGCGTACCCTTATCCCAACCTAAAAATATAGTTTGATGTTTTTGGTGTGTTTTTTATCTTGTTTAATTTGATATGGTTTGCTTGAACACCTTTTAGCAACTTGCATGAAAAATATATTAGTAGTATTGTTTTGTCTTGACTCCTCCTTTCTTTGACAACCATTTTTAGTTTTCCATAACAGATCAGTAGTTTTCCATACATATAAAAAGAATAAATGTTGTTTTTGATTCTCAAGATCATCCTATAAATAAAGAGAAGTGCATACACGATGCAACAATCCAATTAAGAAATCAATAAATGGAAAATACTTAATTCAAACATAAAATACATACATCTTGACCCAATTTGGACATTCTAAACATTTTTCAAAGCATTGAAAGATATAAGAATCATTTCTGATTCCCAAGATCACCCCAAAATACACGACGGAAGAGAATACGCGACCTTACTCTTATGATTAAGCATACAAGGTGTATCGAATGTTTAATATAATCTAACAAAAGCATGAAAACATACCCCTATATAAAATGAAAATTAATTAGATTAAACCTGCAATAATGTTAGTATTTAATGAAACAAACCTTTATGAACATGGAATTGACATTCTAGTCTAGACCGAGGTACATGCATGTAGGTTAGGGTGTGTGCACGTCGGTTAGGGTGCCTACGACCCTTTTTGTAAACTTAGTGGCCGCAAAGTGCTTACACTACCCGAAAGATGATTGTGCTAAAGAATAGATGTTTGCTCGCAGAAAGCAAAACAAAAGGTACAAAAAGCTATGAAAGTGTGTGTGCATTGGCTGAGAGGTTCTTGCACTAACAAATGGTTGCATGTGCCACTAATATAGATAGAATCGTATGCACTAGCAGAAATATGGACCCACTACCTTTATGGTGCTTGCACTATCTTGACAGGTTTCTGCTAGCAGTAAAGGTACAATACTATAAAAGTGTGTGTGCACACTAGGATTAGTGTCTACATGTAGTTTATGGTGTTTGTGCCCCTCTGTGTAAAACTAGCAAGCCTGTAGAGCCCTTGCGCTACCCGAGAGATGTTTGTGGTAGGATATGTGTGTCTACGCTATAAAATAGGTGTGTGTTCATGAGAAGCAAAAAAGAAGGTACAAAAACTATGACAATGCATGTGTGTTGGCTGAGATGTGTTTGCACTAGGATAAGTGTGCATGAGCCACTAATACAAACACAAAGCATGTGCACTAGCAAAAGGGTGTGTGTGCCACATTTAGCATGCCTACACTAGCATGATAGGTTTCTGATATCAGTAAAGGTACAATACTACAACAATGCGTGTGCACAACGAGATTAGTGCCTATGCATGGTGTAGTGTGCCTACTCATGGTTTTGTGTTTCTGCGGCCCCCTAAAAAATAAGTACCTGGTGATGATGTTAAAATACGGCCTAATGACATAAAAAAGTTCAAAATGCTCTGAATTTTAACATGTTCGCTCAAAATGGACAATAACCCATCAAAATTAAACCTCTAAACAAGACTCCACACATGTAAGGTTAACAAAATCATTAGAATTTGAACATCATTTCACACATGTGCATATTAAGGGTTAGCCAAATGTTTAAATAACAACAAATTTTGAACTATAATACTAAGGGACAAAGGATCCGTCCCACCAGGTGTGCCAAATGTATGCAATAATTAGTTAGGTACGCAAGTAAAATCAAGACTAACACATAATAGCCTCGATACAATGCTAAACTAAATTCTAGACATCGTCATGCTAAGAGATAAACAAGTAATAAACATCAACATTATGCATTAAAACCTTGAAAATGAACCTCAAGCTAACATGTAAACATTTATTACTCTACTCTTTAAAAAACAAAATCTATGAAATGGACCTAGGCAGATACTTTAGCCATCAAAGGGTTGATAGTTGTTTCTTGATCAAAGAGGCTTGAGGATGGAGGTTCATCAAGTCATGGCAACAATGCCTTTCTTTATTAACTTCGTTGATCTTCACAAAACTATCTTGGATGATTGAATGTAAAGGGATGATGCTTAGCTCCAATCTAATGGAAAATAATCTAAGATGATGAAAATGAGTATAGCTTAGGCTCTATGCTCATTTAGGTGTAAAGGTGTAAATATAAAGGTAGGAGGACGTCCCTTTATATAGCCTAATGGATAAAAGAATCTTTACATCCCTTTACATGTGAGATAATAGAGAGGTTGGGTTAGTTGTGGATAAGGATGGTTGAAAGGGGGTTGATTCAACCTTAGGAGAGTTTATTTTGTCCTTTAGTGACTCAAGGGGATTTATGGGGTTTATTAATTAACCAACATGATTAATTAATAGGTGTGCAAGCTTATAGAAGTTTTTCAGAGGAATAATTAGCATGAGTTAGACCATGGGAGGAATTTAATCTAATAAATGATGATTTATTGATTGAATGGAAGAGGAAGCTAATTAATAAATAATAATTAGTTAGTCTAGCTAGAAATGGGGATTAATTAACGGAAGTTCATTAATTTGCGTATTTGTTTGATAGAAGATTTAACTAATTAACTGTGATAGAAAAGAAAATGAGCATTTATTGACAATATGTCGTCAATTTGTGGGAAAGGATATAATTAGTGTAATTTAAGTATTTAAATTTCTTAAGATAGAATATAGTTGTCAACACCTCCCAATCTACTATTAATCGGTCCAAAGGTTTTTTTTGATGATTTAAATTTATCCCCCGATGCCACATACTCTATCGCCTGGATAGAGGAGCAGAAAGGGTGACGCCCAGTGTTACATCAACTAATAGAGGCCTAAACATGTAGATATTTATAAAACAAGATAAGTGAAATTCAATCATACTTCGGATTATTTCCTACTATGTTTAGCAAATTCATGTGATTATAATTTTTTTTTGTTGATGTTAGTGACGTTGGAGCTCAAAATTACACCCTTTCCCGAGTCATAGAATACCCAAGATTTTGAGGCAATATCAGACTATTTCCAAGTTATGGGACTTGAAAATTGAGACAGACCTCTAAAGAATTATAGCATCCTTTTCTTATTCCTACTGCTAAACTACTATTAAGAAGTGATGCCCTACCTAGCTCTTTCCTTATTGTGATTTTGAAGAAAACATAGAGTTTACAATCTTTCAAAGTAGATCTAGTTTAGAACATTAGGTACACTCAATCAAAAGGAAATTATTATAGCCTTTAAAATATTTTAAACATTATATAAATACTCTAAAACATTATTAGTATCGATCCCAAGCCTTGAAACATGTAAATTATCCAAAATAGCATGAATTACCTCAATGTTTACTCGTTGTTTTGAGCCATGTTCCAGAAAATTTATGTCATTCATAAATTTTTCTGTGTATGTCCAATTAATCTAAAATTTTGAAATATTTTATATGACCCTTCAAATAAAACATACCGCTAATTTGGTTTCACACAAGAAAATTTACATCGATTTTCCCATCTATTCTTTTCATCTGACAATTCCCGTGCATTTGCATAATCTTTCTGGTAAAGAGATCTTCACGTATACTTTTCCATTCGAGTTGAAAATTTGTGGACTTCATACACATTGGGTCAGAGAAATTGGTGAATTTTTATAAAGAAAATAGAGATAAAATTGATTCCCTATCCATAGACTGCGTACCAAAGATCAGCTTAATAATAAAAACAATGGTTTAGATTTTCAAAGCCAATAAAATTTTAATGCATTTATATCACATTCTTAACATATTTCTTGCTGCAGTTAGGAATGTTGAGAAAATAAAAACATATGGAGAATTTTTGAATACTCCCCTATTAAAATCTTAAACACAGTCAATACCAAAGCAAGAAGCAATACGTGGAAGCTCAATATTATTATTCCCTTTACGTTGCTTACATACACCCTTGGAAAAATAATCATTTTCCCATAATTATTTCTCTACAATTCGATCCAAAATTTGATCTAATTCCTAGTATTACTCCTACATTGACTCCAAACAAACTTAACATCCCCCTATAAAAATTCAACTAAACTCCAATAAAGGAAATATGAGATAAATCTGATTTTAACAACTCGTGCATGGATTTTATCACTGGTTTCATTATTTTTATAATAATCATTATTTAGTATGGCAACTCAAATTTACACCTAAATACACCTACTTAAAAGCTCACTTACTCTTACTAGGCTTACTTACATTCACTAAGTTAATTCACACATAATTTGAATTCAAGCAACACAATATGGAGGGAAAATCAACTGTTTATCCCCCTAAATCACCTCTTTAGAAATGGAGCTGTGATGATGAATGAAGAATGTGATGCTCCTGTATCAGATTCCCCATCAAATAAATTTTTTAGCCCCTGCTCAAATGATGTTTATATTTTCTGCATTGTTTTCCAATTATACCAAAATAGTACATTTCCCCTTGGTTCATGATTGTTCTTAACTTGTCTCTCTTTTGTATTCATGGTGTCATCCTCCAAAATTAATTTTTCCTCTTGTAGATCCTCCATCTAAACTTTCTCAATAGCCCTTATTTCTATAATATTCACTTCTACATAAGAAAAATCAATTGTATCATAAATCATTAAGCATTGAAAACTTTAAATCTCATCAAGCTACTCCTACATTTGTATTTTTCCTCCATCATCTCCTTGAGTCTCTCTAGCCTTCATTCTTTCAAAATCATCTACAATATCCTTATAGAATAAGTTTTCAAAGTTTTCTATCTGAGATTCAAGTTGTTTTGGACCTTTATAAGTGAAAAAATTATCCACTTCTTCTGTGTTTGCTAACTCATCATCTAAACTTGCATTCACAGACACAAAATAAATGTTAGATGATTTTTTTTGCAAAAATTCCCTTCCATCAGCATATTCTTCATTCAAATATTCCATTAGTTCCATCTATTCTTCCTTCATGTCTTTTTCAACTTCTTTGAGGTTTAAATTCTCTCGCTTTCTCATATACTGCCACAAATTTTCTTTTTCTTCCATCATGTCTTGATTTAAGACTAATTTATCCTCTATTTGTGCCATATGCGACACCTCCTATTTCTTCATATCAGATTTTTCAACCACTTCTCCCATACATTCATTTCCCATTAGCATATTAAACAATTATATTGTTTTCTTATACAATTCATCTTCTTGAAAATTTACATTTTCAGCATCAAAAATAACATTAGAAAGTAAATATTTTTGACATTCAACTTTTTCAAAAGCTTCCTCATCTTCTCCTAACATTTTTCCTTTGGATAACATAATTCTACTTCTTCTTGCTCAAATAACTTGTACGTTTTCCCTTTCAAACAAATTTTTTGTTCTTTCTCATTTTCTGTCACCAATGTCACTTTTTCAAAGTGTTTTCTTTCATTCATCCTTACACCTGTATGCACACATGAAAAGAAATTATTAGAAATAAAAATTGGAGACTTATTTGGCTCCATTTTTTCCTTCTCAAACTACCTTGCAAACAATCTGATTTGACTTCTTAACTAATTGATCTCTTTCTTTCTCTTTCTCTATTCAATCTTCTTTTTGAGAGGCCATTGTACTATGCTCTTGATTCTTACAAAGAATCTATGTTTTGTCTCCTCTGAGGCTTCCTCTATACATGCCAATACTAGATTAATCTCAGCTATCTCTCTCTCAACACCTATCTCATCTTTCTTATGACTCTTCTATCCTCTAAGCCCTTCATCTCTTCTCTTATTTTTTATCAAACTTGAAAAAAATGATAAGAAGATTGTTCCAAGCTGCTATCTCAAATGATAATAGCACACCACATTATATTTTCAAAACAGAAGAGCTAAAATACCATATATGGAAATCCATCATAATCCATAATGGTCAATACATTACAATACAATGACTTGAATTACTCTATAAGAAAGATGTACATATATGAGGAGGGAAGTGCAACTACTACCTAAATCAGTGGTAAAGGTATCCCATTCAATGATACTAGAAGTTAACTTCAGAAGAATAGTACGCTAACTCCATATAACTGAGAAGCTAACTCAACACAACTAGTAAGCTAACTCGACACAACTAGTACACCTAAGAAAGATAACCCAACAAGTGTAGGGCTAACACAAGTGTAAGAATTATCTTAGTAAATAAATAAAAGGATAAAACATAACCTACCCTAACACCCTCTCGTAACTATAGCTTAGGTGGGAAAAAAATAAGGTGGGTCCCAGCTTAGAACAATCTTCTTATCGTTCATTTCATGGTATCAGAGCTACAGTTAAGCACGCCTGACCTGAAGTAGTACTAGGATGGGTGACTGTACGATAGAAAAGTGACATGCGAGCATGGAAATCTACAAGTAACTCTTCCTCGCACCCGACCTCCCGAGGTCATGCCGAGATAACTGGTAGGGATGGAATACACGTGGGGTGTAGATAAACTAGTTAGGTAATCTTATGTCTTCAACACGCAATAATGGGATCTGCGAATCTAAGGGAAAGAAGGCCCTCCTAACCTGAACCGGTGTGATAGATCGTTCAGTGAGGATAGCTGCTCGAAGGCTCCAGTCAATATCAAGCTTTGTCGTGATCCGATCTATGGGTTGTTGGATACGTGGAATATGACATGTGGGTGCTTCGTATATATCTCTCGACAAGGTCATGAAAATGGAATGGCTAAATGTGTAGTGGATCTTTTGGTGTTTTATGGACGATTCTCTGGTCTAGGCATGAAATCTTTAGCTTGATTAGCTGTTAAGTTTAATAATGATAGTTGTGTGATAATGTCTAGTGGGAGTGGAGAGGACCTAAACACTAGCATTCACAAGATGGTGTCAATACTTGATTGATTTGTACACCCATTGGGTTGTGCGACCTGTGGATCACAACCGTAAGTTCGTGGTTGCTGTGGACCTCCTATGGTCATATGAAGAGTCAATCCCTGATTCCGAGTATCCAGTAATCGTATGCCTTTTCAACCTCTACGTTTAGAACTAAAAGTTGCATGATTTTCTCAGAGTACCAAACAGGTGTTATGGCAACTTGGATACATAAGCTAGTGTCTATATCAACGAGGAGGTCTCTTGCATCTGGCTATGGGACTAGTGGATCACAACTGAATGTTTGCTCTCTTTCATGTCCTTCTACAGTCATATGGATATCTATCAAGGTAGTCTATAATTTGGTTGATTTGACCAGAACACGTGTGCTTTGTCATCTTCTATGTTTAATCCTCTTAGTTGTGTGTTGATTTCTTGTAGGTCTGTTGTTGTTCGGAAGACCTGAATTTTGAGATTTTGGTCTATGTCAGTTAATGCTGCAACAAGATTTGGTTGAGGCACGATTGGCTCAAAAACGTATTCCCTGGACTCCCTAGGTCCCATGATTATCATACAAGATCAATATAAACCTAACTGAAATGAAATAAACTAATTATGCAAGATATATCTACAACATATATATATATATTCTTCTATTTTTTGTATTTTTGATAGAATTTTTAAATAGAATTGAAAGAGAAACTAATCTAATAACAAAATTAAAATAAGCAAGGTAACCCGATGTAGCTACTTGCCTGTGCAGTTATGAGTTTATCCTAAATAACTAGATAGATGATTAAATTAATTGAAAGACTCTCGATCCTATCTTAGAAGTGAGGAATGAATCATAGTTTCTGAGAAACTATCAATCCCCATAGCTTCCCCAGCAATATCGAAAATGAAATATTTCACTACTCTATTTGATATGTTTTAACTAGAACTTTGACAGATAAAACCTGGAATTTGTAGAACAATGGCAAATCCAGTAGTGTATGAATTTGTCCCCTCAGAATGATCTCCTCATTCCTTCATGTTCACATGAATCCAGAAGAGCGTGTATATGCTAGCATCAATAGAAAAAGGTATTTGAACAATGGCAGCTTTGGATATAGACCGAATATAATGCGAGTAGGAGAGGGACAGCGCAAGTGACAGAGCTTGGCGTATGTAATTCCTAGTGGGATTTATTGTGGGAATACAACACAAGTGTACCGAGAGATTATAGAATCTACCTTCTATGAGGAACAAAACCTACAACTCTAATGAATTCAATCTACAAATGACACGACTCTGCTCTAAACTAATTTGTATAAACAACAATGAACAAGAATGAAGCAAGAAGATTGAATGGCTCCTAACAACAAAGGAAAAACTAGCATGGATGCAAACATGAAAACAAAATGAATTCTAAGCAAGAAATTAAAATACTAAACAATGGAAATGAGAAGTTGAGGGGCCATTTGCTTGAAAACAAGCTGGCTATTTATAGATTTCACATTCACCCAAAGGTGATTCCTATTAGAACTCTTTTACCATTAAACAATGAAGCAACACTATTCCAGGGAACATAAAACATTAATACAAGAAACACTATTCCACAAGATTTGAAGGATTTTTTAAAGAAAATTTGGACTTAGAAATTGCAGGTTTTACAATTTCAGATTTTTTCATCTTCCAGGCTGAATTCTGAAATTGATTTTTTCAAGGACTTAACTTGCTCAAAACAAGTCAAAATTTCACCAGTTGATAGATCGGGGGATAATCTTCAAAAGGGTATTCTTAGATTTTTGAGATTTTGACTTTCAAAATTTCATGGTTTTTAGTATTTCGGGTTTTCCCAGGTGTCAAGCCTGTCCCAAGTTCCGACGCGGTGCATTTCAGGTCTTATAAGTTACCTTGCATGACTTGAGTTTTGCCTGTACCTTTCAGGGATTAGTAGCTGCACAACAAGACCCGATAACTGAATTGAAGAACTATATCTTCTGAGTCCTTCAAAGTTTTAAATTATTTTTTAATATTGCCATGTTTGGGGTGTAACTTGGCAGAATCCAGCCTTTTGAGGCTCATTCCCCAACACATCTGGTGACTCCGAAGGGATAGAATTCAGTGGTATAGCAGCACAAGTTGCCCAGGTAAATGAGAAGAGTTCGAACCAGGTCTAATACTCGAGAAGAGGGGTTATTTGTCTACTTGCAGCTATCACCAGGTAGAGGAAGGAGAGGAAGAAGACCACAAAGGTCACCATCTCCACCTAATAGGACTTTATCAACCCCTCCACCTAGTAGACCTTTCATCCAATCAACAAGGGTTCTCAGGCCAATCAGAATGGCAGAATAAAACCCTTTTGTCAACTTCACTGGCAGCAGCCCACTTGCCCTTAATGCACAGAATCCAGTTCCAATTGCAGCATTGAAGAATATTCTATTTTTCACTGGAGAAAATCATACCACTCCTGGTGATCATGTCAAAGACATTGCTAATGTTTGTGCAATCCATGAGATAAATGAAATGGATGTTGCTGTCAAATTACTGGCATCTTCGTTCAAAGGGAAGGCATTGCAATGGTTTAGGAGCCTTAGAGCTGGTTCTATCCAAAATTGGAATCAGTTATGCATAGTTCTCCATGAGCAGTTTGAAAAAAAGGGAGACAATTTATCTCTACTAGAACAATTGACAACTATCAAGAGAGCTCCCAATGAGCAGCTGAGTGACTTCAACTTCAGATTTCAAAGGTCTTGGGATAGAATTCTAGTGGCCATTAGGCCAACAGCTGAAGGTGCTTTTCTATACTATCTTAAGGCTTTGAATTATGATATTTCTATGTTAATTCAATCTATGGGAGGCACAACCTTACCTACCCCTTATAGCATTGCCATTAGGGCTGAAAACTGTCTTATTCAAGCTGGTAAGCTGGCTCCTAGGCCTCTCATGCCCTTGTATCCAAACTTAGAAAATCCAAGCACTAGTCAAGCACCCACCTTGGCTCCTATTCCCACTCCTAGAAATCAAAGTTCAAATGAAACTTCTACTTCATCCTCTAGTGCTTCAAATGAACTCCAAGAGGTTATGAAACAATTGCAGAACCTTGGAAATGAGCTGGGGACTATCAAAAGGCATCAAGCTCAAAGTGCTAGACCGTATCAGCCTCAAGCGCAGTACCAGGCTAGGCCACCATACCAGCCCAATAGGCCACCCAATCCAGCTACAAATCAAAGCCAAGTAAGGCCTCCCACCAATAGACCATTTCAGCCCTATAACCCCAATGTTGCATCTGCTTCTAAAGCCTTAGTGCCAGTGCAAAACAACATAGCTCAAGAGTATGATTGGTGTTTCCCATGCAATGAACCTCACAACCAATCTATGTGCTTCAATGGTGCTTTGAACCAAGCCTTGATGGTGACAACTACAGGCGTAGAGGGTGAAGTGAGTCAAGAAACAAATCAGCAACAAGGGAAATCTCAGCAAAACACAACATCAAATGATACCGCACTTGTGAATTGGCAAGCTGAGGATTTTTGTGGCATGAATCAAATAATTTCTCAGAGTGTAGTAGCTAACACAAGATCAAAGAAGAGGAATATTGGTGAAGGGAAGTCATTGGCTCCAAGTGATCTACAACCTTCCATCACTCCGCAAGGTGTTGGTAAGCAAAATACAGCTCCAAACATGCAAGGACAGCCCAAACCACCTTCTAAACCAACTCAAATGCCAGTTGGTGTTTCCCATGCACAGACTAAAGGACAGCAAAGAGATGTTTCATCCCCTTTCAACATCATTGATCAAATGAAGAAGACACATGTGAATATATCAATGTGGGAATCTTTATCCATCCCAGGCCAAAGAGATCTTCTACAAGCTGCCATGAAGAATTGGTCAACTTCAAACCAACATGTCCATATGCAAGAGAAGGTCCTCACAAATGCTACGCAGCCTGAAGGGAATCATGGAGGACAACAAGGTAAAGTTTTTAAGCCCCCTCCATTCTATGTTTCATTAATCATTGGGGATAAACTAGTACACAATTGCATGATTGATTCTGGGGCAAGTAGTTCTGTCATGCCCAAGCAAATAGCTGATCAGCTGGGTCTCCAATATGAAGTCATATCAAAGGGGGTAGTGCAATTGGATGGGACAGCAGTAGCAACGGTGGGAGTGATTAAAGGTTTGAATCTTACCTTGCATGCATGCCCCAACGTTACCGTTTTGCAAGATGTGTCAGTGATAGATTTGCCACCACTCTTTGCCCTATGCTTATCAAGGGATTTCACAGCTAGAATTGGAGGCTACTTATCTGCTGACTAGTCTCACATGTTGTTCAGAACAAGATATGGTACTAAGGTCACAATCAGATCCGAGCCAATTGCAAACTTTCATATTGAGCCTCATACTCCAAGCCAAATCAATGCCAATTGTTCAGCATTTAATCAAGAAGATTATCCAAGCATAGATGAAGCTGACACCAAAGTTGGAAGTATCCCAGATTTGACTCTTGATGAATGGGTGAGCAAGGTACATGATTTTGATCCCTACCAAGAAGTAGAAGAATCTGAGCTAGGAGTCTATTGCATACATGAAGAAAACCATCCTATTCCTAGCATCACCAAATCAGACCATAAGGATGACAACGAGGTATGGCAGTTATTTTTCGATGGATCAAGGAGTAGGAAAGGTACAGGAGGAGGAACTATGCTTGTTTCACCTCAAGGCATCAAATATTATTCAGCTTTCCGTTTCCAGTTTTCCTGTTCAAACAACACAGCTGAATATGAGGCCTTGATTCATGGACTTCATTGGGCCAGGAAAAATGGCATAAAGAACTTGCAGGTGTTCGGGGATAGGGAGGTAACGTCAACCAAGTTAGGGGACAACATGCTACAAAAAATGACCTGCTGAAGAACTACAAGAACAAGGTATGGGACCTCATTGAGGATTTTGAAGCTTTCAACATTGTGTCCATACCCAGGGAAAAAAATGAAACCGCAGATAGGCTCACATCAATTGGAGCAATGTTTGATGTGGTTGACAACATCAGAAGGGAAAAAACACAGCCACATATCCATGTGATTGTGAGGCCAGCAGTTCCAGATAATAACACAAGCTGGCAGGTGTTTGAGAACGATCAACAGATTGTCAATTTTTTGCAAGAAGAGGCTGAATTCTCAGCTAGGAATCAGGACAGACTAGAGCAGCAGTACGGTGATCAAGTAGTGCAGCTGCGGACAAACAAGCTTCCTAAGGGTTTAGTAACATTAGATTCTATCTTCAACCCTAACGACCAGTTCCGTAAGGAAAAGGCTAACATACAGGTCAAGAGAGAAGATTCAGAGCCAATTCCGATTGGGGAAGGCAAAACACTTCAAATTGGTAAAGTGGTCACTGAGCAGGAGAAATCAGATTTCATACAGCTTTGCCAAGAATTTCCAGATGTCTTCGCATGGAGCTATGAAGACTTGAGAGGATTCAATCCGAAGTTGGCACAACATACCATAGAATTGGATCCAGATTTTAAGCCCATCAGGTAGAAGTAGAGACCAGTCAACCCTCACATTGAGCCTTTAATGAAGAAAGAGCTAAACAAGCTAATTGAGGCGAGCATTATATTCCCGATCAAACACTCAAGTTGGGTTGCAAACTTGGTTCCGGTCAGGAAGAAGAGCGGAGAAATCAAGTTGTGTGTGGACTTCTGAGACCTCAACAGGGCATCTCTCAAGGACCATTACCCACTTCCTTCAATGGAACAAATATTGCAAGTGGTATCCGGTTCGGAGAGATTCTCTCTCCTAGATGGCTACTCAGGGTATAATCAGGTAATGGTGAAAGAAGATGACCAGTTCAAGATGGCTTTCACCACCAAATGGGGCACCTATGCCTACAAGAAGATGCCATTTGGGCTATCAAATGCTGGAGCCACTTTCCAAAGGGCAATGGATATGGCCTTCAAGGGGTTGATCAATAAAATAGTTCTGATATATCTTGATGACATCACTATATTCTCCAAAAATGAAGT
Organism: Taxus chinensis; assembly: GCA_019776745.2. NCBI lineage: Eukaryota > Viridiplantae > Streptophyta > Pinopsida > Cupressales > Taxaceae > Taxus > Taxus chinensis. Next base: position 156,893,235 of record CM034151.1, on the reverse strand, counting down.
GGATTGCCTCTTTCATTTGAGGCAGGTATTTAAGAGGTGTAGAAGATTTGAGGTGTCACTGAATCCCAAAAAATGCATATTCTTGGCTCACGAGGGAAAACTTCTAGGCCATATTGTTTCAAAGGAGGGGTTGACGATTGACCCAGAAAGAGTTGAAGCAATTCAAGCGTTGTCATTTCCAAGTCACAAGAAGGCTCTTCAAAGCTTCTTAGGAAGGATCAATTTTGTCCACAGGTTTGTTCCAAACTTTGCAGCTCTCGTAAAGCCAATAACACTGATGTTAAAGAAGAGCATGGCATTTAAGTGGACATCTGAAGGCAAGGCAAGTTTTGAGGCAATAAAAGAGGCTATATCTCAAGCTCTGACTCTCGTCAATCCAGACTTCTCCAAGGACTTCATGCTATATGCCTTCGGTGGTGGAGACACAATTTCTGCAATCTTGGTACAACAAAACAAAGAGGGATTAGAACAACTAGTTGCTTTCTTTAGTCAAGGCTTGGAGGAATACGAAACTAGGTACTCTTTCATTGAAAAGCATGTCCTTGTAGTGATCAGGAGCTTAAAGAAATTCAAGCACCTAGTCTCAAACAATAAGATCCAATTATTGGTCTCTCATGCGGGAGTCAAGGACTTCCTTCTAAACAAGGATCTGAATGAGAAACGTGCAGGATGGATCACTCGTGTCATGGAATATGACATTGAAATTAAGGTCACTAAGCTGGTCCGTGGAAAGGGATTATGTGAACAACTAGCTTTGAGTCAGCAAGTTGAAGTAGGTGATGAAAAAGAGACTGTCTTGGTACTACAGGATGGTCAAGAACAAGAAAATGATGATGTGACCACTCCTTGTTGGACTCAGAATATGATACACTTCCTATAGGCAGGCCTATGCCCTCCAGAATTGAGTAAAGAAAAAAGGAGATACTTCAGATTACAAGCCATTCCATATGTGCTTGTTGATGGTGTTTTGTTTAAGAAAGACATCAATGGAGTTCTATTGAGGTGCATTGGGACAGGTCAAATTGAGAGAGTGTTACGATATTTTCATGATGGAGATTCCGGAGGACATTTTTCCCCATGAGTAACAGCTCTCAAGATAATGAAGGCAGGGTATTATTGGCCCATAGTGTTCAGTGATTGCTATACATGTATAAGAAAGTGTAAGAAATGTGCACTCTTCACAGGAAAAGAAAGACTAGCAGTGCTTCCATTGCACCCGATTTTGGTTGACCAACCATTTATGTGATGGGGATTGGACTTCGTCGGGGTCATAAATCCTAACTCAAGCCAAGGCCACAAGTGGATTCTCACGGCAACGGACTATTTCACCAAGTGGACTGAAGCAGTAGCGCTCAAAGAAGCAAATGAGTCTAACATACTAGACTTTTATGAAGGAATAGTGACCAGGTTTAGTGTGCCGGCCACTATCATATCAGACAATGCATTGGCATTCATAGGTTCCAAGATTACAGAATGGGCTATCGAGAATGGAATCTATTTGAGCACCTCTTCAAATTATTACCCGCAGGGTAATGGATAGGCAGAGTCCACGAACAAGAATTTACTAAGGATCATCAGAAGGACTCTGGATGAAAACCAAAGGACATGGCATACCAAGCTAAAATCAGCATTATGGGATGACAGAATAACACCAAAGAGGTCTACTGGTAATTCTCCCTACAAGTTGGTCTACGGGAAAGAGGTAGTATTACCGATATCATTAGAATTGCCAGCATTGAAGCTCATGAAGCAGTTGGAGTTGTATGAGTTCGAACCAATGGAGGCTAGGTATGCAGAGTTGATGGAATTAGAAGAAATCAGAGAACATGTAGTTCAGATGATTGAAAAGGATCAGGCCTTAGTAAAAAGATGGTTTGATAAGAAAGTAAGAGCAAGGACCTTCCAGGAAGGGGACCTAGTTCTAAAATGGGATGCAGATCGGGCAAAACCAGGAAGGCATTCCAAGTTTGATGCCATTTGGAGTGGCCCCTATATGGTCACGGGATGTAAAAGTAGTAATGCCTTCCAATTGTCTACATTGGATGGAGAAGAACTCTCGATTCCAGTTAACGGAATCTATCTTAAACATTGCTACTAAAAGGAAAAGGTTTACCCTTGTAAATATTAGCCTAGATTTCAAATTCCTCTAAGTGCATATGCACATTGTATTGTTGTAGTTAGGTTTCAGTTTCCCTAAGTGCTTCGGCACAGGTTTTGTTGCTCTCAAGTTGAATTTCTAAAGTTCAGCGTGCTCTTGAGGAAGGGGTTGCGATAATAGACTCGGGTTCAGATACCAGGTTTGTTTCAGGTTATTGCTTATGACTCCATACCCAATGGATTGCTAAAAGGCCACTGATCTTCTACCTAGCAGGCGGGTGATCCCGTTGAGTCACCAAATTGTTGTAAATATCTTCCCCTTGGGTAGATATAGACAAGCAGAAGAATATGGAAATCAAAGGAACTCAAAACTTGACATTTATGCATGACACAGAGTGTCGACATGACAAAATCTGCGCCTTGGCGCATGTAAAGGGCGCATGACACAGAGTGTCGACATGACAAAATTTGTGCCTGGGTGCACGTAAAGGGCGCATGACACAGAGTGTCGACATGACAAAATTCATGCCTTGGCGCACGTAAATGGCGCATGACACAGAGTGTCGACATGAAAAAATTTGTGCCTTGGCGCAAGTAAAGGGCGCATGACACAGAGTGTCGACATGAAAAAATTCGCACCTAGGCACACGTAAAGGGTGCATGACATAGAGTGTCGACATGACAAAATTTGAGCCTTGGCGCAGGCAAAGGGCACATGACACAGAGTGTCGACATGACAAAATTTGTTCCTGGGCGCACGTAAAGGGCGCATGACACAGAGTGTCGACATGATAAAATTCACGCCTTGGCACACGTAAGGGTATGTCGCCATGAAGATGGATGCGCCAAGGTGCATCTTCAGGAGGCACAACATTTTGGGTGCTGACAGGAAGTAGACCCTGACCCAGATATTCAAATGGCCATAAGTTTTCACAGGGAGCTCATATTCATGCCAGGTTGGACTTTTCAGAAATCTTACGAGGTCCTCTGTCCAACTACAACTAGATATCTTTAATTGGGTGGGAAAAAATTCTTGAAAAATTCAAAATACAGTTCGCCACTTTTGGGGTTTGCTAGGGTCCTCACCTACCACCATAATGAGATGAATTAAATGCAATCTGGAGGTGGTTGGGGTAGATTTGGAATTCCTCTCTCTTTTCTCTCTCATTCTTCCTATAAATTGTAAGGAGGGGCTTCTTTCTAAAGGTTGGACATTCTTGTTTTGCCCCTCCCTTCTTCTCTTTGGCAGGTGAATTTGTGGAGATCAAACCTCCCATTTAAAACTGTAATGCAACTTTGCCTCTTGGCATTTTGTAGTGTATTGTATCAATCTTCGGAGAAAATAATGCATGTCTGTGGATGATTCTCAACCCTCTCTGTGTTCATTTGCATCCTCTTGATCTTTCACTGCAAATCTGGTTATCTGTGCATGATCTTGCATTGCATTTTAATGGTTTGTGTTTATTGGCAAGACAGGTGTTTCTTCATTCCTCGGTGCATCACCTTTGTTAGTTTAGGTTTATTTTTATGCATCTTCTTACCCTGTCTCCTTGGTAAGTTAGATTAGGTTTTTAAGTAAACCCTCTACATTTTTATGTGTGCATCTGAACAGAGGAATAGGAACCAGCCTTCATCCGAAGAGCTTTTTCCGATTTCGCAAGGTCCCACATTTGGGAAAAGCTCCATGTTATGCAATCGCACTAAGAGTCTCAACACACCGAGGTACAGACATTTAGGGGTGCTGTGATTCGCCATCAATAGGACCCACAGAGATAGTTTTAGATGAGAGTATAGTCAAAATGTTCATAACGAGATAGTGATCATGCCTCGGCCAGCAGAACCTCGACCAACAAGATCCCAGGTTAGTTCTTCTTGATTTAATGTTTTTGCACCCAAAATGTTAAAATGATGAAATATTTGTTATGGGGGGGTTATTTTTAGAAATGTCAGTTTTAAATGTCTCTTAGGGGGGATGACTAATCGGTAGGCTTTCGTTTTAGCTAAAATGGTTGTTTTTGCTAAAATGGTCGATTTTTGTATTTTTAAGCATTTTTAGGGCATGCGACCCGTTTGTAGTCACGGGACAGGACCGCCGCCCTGAGTAGGGCAGCGGTTACAGGACCACCACATTTTAAGGTGGTGGTTATGAAACTGCCGCCCTACTCAGGGCAGTGGTTACGGAACCACCGCCTTTCTCATGGCGGCGGTCCTCTACAGAGTGTTAAAACAACACTATTTTGAGTTTATTTTTGCATTTTTAGTATTCCTACTTGCTTTAATTATTTTTCCAATGTAATCTTGACACTAACTTGCTTCTTTTTGTGTGTTTTTGGGTGTTTTGCAGAATAAGGAAGAGTACATTAGATGGAGCCGAGAGAGGGAGTGTGATTGGCTTCCAACAGTGTTAGATGCACTCTCTCAAGGTGAGCAGGATACTCTCCAGAGGGCAGGTATATTGAGGATTGCATAGGTCCCCCATGTTGCACCTGCTAGTCACATACTATGTGACTTATTTTCTTACTTGTATGCAGATCTGAACACCTTCTGATTTCCAGGTGTTAGGGGTGAGTGGACTATCACCGTAGAGGATGTCTACCACATTTTGGGAGTCCTGATTATTGGGAGGAGACTTTCATTTGATACAGCAGTATCCAGAGCTTAGGTGACTCAGTGGGCCACCTATATGGGAGACGCAGTTGTCTCCACTGGTTCAAAGAAGGGGGTGAAGGTCCGTTCTATTCATGGCTTGCCCATCCCTCTGATCTTCCAGGCCATTATGGGCATCCTTACTTTGAGATTGATCGGGGACAAGGGAGGGGATACTTTTCTCTACTGTTGGGCCCCTATCATCGCACAGATTGAGGCACATGGTCAGATTTATGCCTGGGGAGCCGATATACTCGGGACCACCTACCACGACTTATATAGGGTGGTTCGATTACAGGGATAGTTGCTAAGCCATCCGACCTTAGTTATGAGCTGGGTCTATGAGTGCATTTTCCCTTATGGGAGAGGTGGAGGATCCCGGGGCTGTGAGGGCAGCGAGGTGGACATGGATGACAGTTCTTAGAGCACCCCACCAGCTAGTTTCTTTCCTAACTACTGAGGATGTGGAGGCCACACCTTATCAGGCCATCATAGGGTTGTGGGGTGAGGAGACCTTTACTTTTATTTCCTACTCTACTACAAGGAAGCTTGTGGATAGGATGGGGAAGGTAGAGACACACCCCTTCAATCGAGTGCCTCAACAGTTTGGCCTTGCTTATATTGATATGCTTCCCCCAATGGTACTAGTGTTTAGATCAGTTTGGGAGGCTAGGGGAGGCCCTAGAGGCTGGGTTTGGACTGTTGTTACTCCTGGCTTCCCTATTACAGCTAGGAAGGTGGTACGCGCTCGAGAGAGAGCTGGTGCTCCTCAGGCACCTTTACTTCAGATTGCCACCAGTCCTACCCATAGCAGTGATGATCCCATTGATATAGACTCTGAGTCTAAGGAGTTTACAGGGGGGAGACAGAGGAGAAGACATAGGACATGGATATCAGTGAGTCAAATGGGGAAGAGGATAGCGATCTCGAGTGGCATGACACTCAGGAGATCCTACAGGCTGAGAGGGCAGAGCAGAGTGCGGAGAGGGTTACTCTAGTCTCAGAGGAGTTACTTTCTCAAGACCTAGGCGAAGAGGATGAGTCTGTGGTAGGATGACATGTTGCCCTAGATGTAGGATGGGGACACCAGTAAGCAGCAGCGTATGTGGCAGGCACGAATCCTAGAGATCCTTCTTGGAGGCCCGGAGATCCAAGTGAGTTATCACTCTTCTTTTGATATTTATTTTAGCTAGAATTGCCTTAGTTGCTATCTCTATTTTTGTTCATTCTTGGTTTCACCTTTTGATTATTTTCTAATTTGTTTTCTTCTTTTCTTGTAGAGACTGTTGATGAGTGGCAAGACTTTATTCTCCGAGTATGTACTGACACCCTATCACTCCCCAAGGAGAAGACTCGTGCTAAGCTATCTGTGAATGTATGGGAGCCTTCAGCAACCTATAGGCATACCGATGTTTTTGCCCCTGTCTGGCACGTGGGCAAGATGGTGACTTCCTTCCGTGCCAAGGTACCCGGGTATAGGGCTGCAGAGTGCCTGATGAGGAGGAGCCATTCTTATAGCGAGACTATATTTAGTGTTCGGGATCGCAAGTCCTTAGTGCACTCAGAGCACCGGTGTAGCCGGAGTCGTAGACATGATCGTGTGCCTTCTGAGGGATCCCATAGGGATTGAGAGGCCCCTTGGATCTTTTTGTAGTGACCTTTGTTAGGTTGTTTATACAATTATTTTTGTACTTTCCGGGTTCATTGAGCATTTTGACCATGCCTAGTGCATGATGGCATTGTATATGAAACCTTATTTTATATATATATATATATATATATATATATATATATATATCTTTTTAGATCTAGATCTCTTTGTACCTAGAGTTTTGTGACTCATTTTCTAAATATGTTTTTAGATGTTTTTAGAATATTTGCTTTTCATGTTTCCAGAATGTATGCAATGGACAACAAATGATAGTAAATAGAATGTTTTACTTTATATGTTTTTGTAGTGTTGATATGAGATGATACTAACATATGGTAGTACTGAACTTTTGAACTCTTTGGGAAATGTTTGTAATTCCTTCTTATATTGGCAAAACATGATGAATGCATAGTGATAAAGAGATGAACTTTCCCCAATCCCAAATCCACGCAACTAGTAAGATGCAAGGGCTCAACACCAAGAATTAGGAAGGGCACAAGTTGTATGAGTTTGATTGGATGGAATGATGAGAGACAGACAAACCAAGAACAAGAAACCAAATTTGGACCTACACACCCACCCTACTCAGAACTACTACCAAGCTTAGAAGGCCACTTACTTTTTAGTTTATCTAGACTTAGATTCATAAATGGCAACCTGGCTGACAAAATCTGGTTTTGAGGATTTGATCTCTTTGGAATTTGGATGTTTGGATATTGGCTTTCTCTTAACATAATTTGACTTGTGTTTTTAGCATACCAAGATTTGTTAGTTTGTGTGACTGGACCCCCCACACCCTGCCTCACACCACTAGTAAGAAGCATGGGTTTTATCACCAAAGGAAAGATACAGGCGAGAAAGGGCACTTCTTTCCTTTCCCAACCTCACATCACCAGTAAGAGATGTGATCTTATTACCGAAGGTTGATGGGGCAAAGAAGTGTGTAAAATAAAATATTTTGTTTGCTTGGTGCTTTTGATTTCTTTTGATTTTGACAGTTCTGATTTATGACTTTGGGATATCCTTTCATTCCAAGAGATTTTAAGAGGGATAGATGTGACACTAAGAAGCTTCTAGAACAGACCGTAGGCAAGGACAACTTGACCTAGTATAAAGAAAGAGAAAATCCAAGTATGCAGGTCGTGGTATGGCTTCCGTCAATGTTTGTCTGTCGAAATTGATGAGAAGATTTTGAAAATATTTGATGATGTTTGAAGAGATGTGATATGAATATTTTTGCCAATATCTTCAGAAATTTGTAACATTTTCATTTTAAGAGTAAGCTCTTGGACTATCATTTTTACAAGATGGACAGAATGAAGCAACTAAAAGACTAATGTAATGTAGGTAGCTATAATGTACTAGCAATGACATTGATGTTTAATGCATAAAACCGCTTAAGGTGTAAGGAATTGACAGTTTCACCAAATTCCTCACCTTCTAGTGTGCACAAGAGATACACACCATTTCCATAGTCCTTCATGACTCGGTATGGGCCCAACCATTTGGGCCAAAACTTTCTTCCTTTGCTGGTTTTCCTTATCGATCCGGCTATCTAGTCTTAGAACTAGGTCTCCTTCATATATTTCTTGCTCATAGACTTTTTTGTTATACTACCGACACATCTTTTCAGCATAGGCTCTGTGCCATTGTTTGGCATTTAACCTGGCCTCATCTAGGCTTTCTAGTTGGGAGAGGCGTGCCTCCCTATAAGCTTCTTCATCCAGAATCCCTTGTAGTGAGATGCAGAGATTGGGTATTTCAACCTCAAGCGGGAGAACTACTTTTGTGCCGAATACCAGTGAGAAAGGATTTGCTCCTGTTGGTGTTCTTATTGAGGTTCGATGGGCCCACAAGGCCGGATATAGTTTTAAATGCCAATCTTTCTTGTTCTCCTTGACTTTTTTGAGGAGAATAGCTTTCAACATTTTGTTTGTCACTTCATCATGCCCATTGGCTTGAGGGTAGTAAAGAGAGGCCATGTGATGGTTTATCTTGAACTTGCTACATAGCTCACGAACCTCATCATTCTTAAAGGACGTGCCATTATCTGAGATAATGACTTGTGGGAGACCATACCTAAAGATAATTTGGTTCAAAATGAATTTGGCAATCACCAAACCTAGTACGATGGTGAGAGGCATGGCCTCCACCCATTTGGTAAAATATTTCGTGGCTTTGATTATAAAATTATGGCCATCGGTTGATGAGGGAGAGAATTTCCCTATCAAGTCTAGACCCCACGTGGAAAAGGGCCACGGAGTCACTATTGGTTGCAAGGATTATGCTGGCATGTGAATCTCATGGGAGAATTCTTGGCATTTGTGGCACTTACCTACAAATTCCACTACGTCATGTTCGAGAGTGGGCCAAAAATAGCCCATCCGATGTATTTTGCGAGTGGTGGCATGACCACCGAAGTGTCCCCCACATATCTCACTGTGGGATTCATGAAGAATCCTCTTGGATTCTTCTATGTCGACGCATCTTAGAAGCATGCCATCGAAGGCTCTACGATAGAGTACTTTTTCTAAAATAACATATTTAGTGGTAATAATGTGTAACCGCCTTCTTTGTTGTGGCATGGCACTTTCTGGGTATGTATGGTCCATGATAAAATTGATGATATTAGTATACCAGGGACATGTAGAAATGGGGGGTCTGGTTTTGACAAAGTATACACATTCATCGGGAAAGTCTAGATTTACCAGCTCACCTCCATCGAGTGGATTATTAGCTAACTAGTCTGCAATGATTTTTCCTTTAACATATTTTTGGTTTACGAATGTTAACTCAAATTCTCCCATTAGGGTTACGAAATGGCCAACCTTTTTTGATAAAGATCCTTGTGTGAGAAATGTTCGTAAATGGTCTGTCTTTACAATGACTCTTGTTTCCTGGTTTAACATGTAATGTCTCAAACATTTTTTTGCAAAAATTATGGCAAGGCATTCTCTCTTTTCCTATATGTAATGTGTTTCATAATCAAGCAACGTTCGGCTAATGAAATAGATCACGTATTCTCGTTTGTCATTGTCTTTTTGAGCCAGCATGGAGGCCAGCGAGACATGAGTAGCTCGTGAGTATAGGATCAAAGGGCAGTCTGGCTTGGGAGGCATTAGCGTAGGTGGTGATAACAAGAAGCGCTTAACTGCTTCGAAGGCCTCATTGCAATCTTCAGTCCAATCGATTCTATAATCTTTCTTGAGTAGATTGTTGATTGGATGAATGGCAAAGCTGAAATCTGGGATGAACCTTTGGATTGCACCGAGTTTCCTAAGAAATGACCTGATTCTAGACTCGTCCAAAGGTGGGATCATTTCGAGAACAACCCGTATTTTGGCCGGATCAACATCAATCCCTCATGAAGATATAATGTATCCTAGAAGTTTGCCTCCTGTTACACTGAATATGCACTTCTCTGGGTTTAATGTGACACCATACTCAATTAGCTGTGAGAGGATGATATAGAGCACTTCGAGATGATCACAACATTTCGTGACCTTGGCCAACAAGTCATCCACATATGATTCCACAATCTTATGGATGAGATCATGGAATATATAAGTCATTGCCCGCTGATACGTAGTGATGGTGTTCTTAAGACCAAATGGCATGACAACATAATAATAAGTTCCCCAGGGAGTTATAAATGTGGTTTTGTCTTGATCTTGTTCAGATATTTTAATTTGATTGTACCCTGAGAACCCATCCATGAGGGACAATAATTCAAATCCAGTTGTTGTATTAACGATAACGTCAATGGATGGTAATGGGAAATCATCCTTGGGACAAGCCTTGTTAATATCCTGAAAATCTATACAAATGTGTATATTCCCATTATTTTTTAGGACGGGAACGATATTAGACACCCATTGTGAATATTCAATGGGCTTGATGAATCCTACTTGGAGAAGTTTTACTACTTCCTCTTTTACCATGAGAGCTAATTTTGGCTTCATTGGTCTTGACTTCTGTTTAATTGGCTTCGCATCTGGTTTAGTGATGAGATTATGTACCACAACTTGTGGTGAGATACCCGTCATTTCTTTATAATTAAATGCCAAATATTTTTGATGTTTTTTGAGGATTTGGGTGTGTATTTCTATTTCTTCTAGAGTTAACAAGGATCCCAACTTCAAAATTCTTGGTTCTTCCTCTGTTCCAATGTTTATGTCAATGGTTTCTTCTATCAAAGAAGCGTTACCTTCTTCAAATTCAGGTGGGGCTGGAGGTAGTTCCAAGCTTTCTCTGTTTTCTATCTCATAGATATCGAGATCCTTGTGTGGAGGAGACACTACCATGGGATTTCCAAAGTAGGAAGAGGAGTGTGGTATTAGGGAAAGATCAACTATATAGTGAGCAAGGTGTAGCTCTACATAGGTGTTTAGATATTCGAGAGTGACTTTATCACTATCAACATGATGTAAGATAGGAGACTCATTCTTAGTTATATGTGTTAGAAGAGGGTTCGTTGATATTTTCTTCAGCAATGGTTCAGTACGAAGTGATACCTTGAAATTGGTATCTTCAAACTCATTACTTGGGGTAAAACGTGAAGCTGAGGTTGTTATTGAATCTGCGAGAAGGTTCTGTTCTCGTGGGATTGCCTCGATGGATATGAAGTCGAATCCTTTGCTTAGATCTAATATCATTGTTTTATAGAGTTGTAAGTGCTCAGCTCTATTCTCATATACTCCAGAGTCTTGGTTTACAACTATTTGCAAGTCTCCTAACACTCTGATGTTATTAACACCGATCCTTTTGGCTATGAAGAGGCAAAGGAGGAGGGCTTCGTATTTAGTGTCGTTGTTTGTACATTCAAAGTTTAACCTAAAAGCAAAAGGTAGGATCTTTCCCTCAGGGGAAGTAAAGATCACACCTGCCCCGGCTCTATAGCGACATCTAGCTCCATTGAAGTGGAGAGTCTAATATTTACTAGGAAAAATAGATGTTGAGACATTCTTTGTGTATGTTTCTTCTGTTTCGGTTACTTCTACCATGCAAAGTTCCTCTGCTGGAAGAGAACCAACTCCTATGGTACATCCCATACCTGTGGCATCAAATTGTAGGAAAATTTGTAGATCTTGTTCCAGTAATTTGACAATTTTTTCCGTAGTTCCCAATGACATTGTTTCTACAAGGTTAGCTTCATCCTTGAGGGCTAGGATGCCCTTGACTAGGTTCATAATTTCTAGTTCTGTTGTAGGTATTCATTTTTCTTCTGGTTTTGAGTCGATTGGTTTGTTAAGTTGGTTTGTCGGGAGTTCAAACTCAGAGCGAACACCTGGTCTTTTCTTTAGGTCTGCTAGGTGTATGTCGAATGGTTTTGGGTCACCTTTTGCTACGAATATCTTTCCTAGGTGTAAGAATGTTATTTCTTGGAATAAGGTAGAAGGGATTGGTTTCAAGTGATGTATCCATGGTCGACCGAGGATCATACTTTAGTTGGTTTCCCAATCTATGATATAAAAATTGGTGAGGATTGTCTTGGGTCCTAAGGTGACTGGTAATATTATAGTCCCAATTGAAGTAGCCTTAAGGCTATCATAACCTCTTAGCGTATTTCTTGTTGTGGAACAGTTTGTTTCTCCATATCCTAGCTTTTGAAGGAAAGAGAAGGGGACAATGTTAATTGCTGCCCCATCATCAACCATTACGCATTTAACGTAATTATTGTAAACCCACACCTATAAATGCAAGGCCGGATCGCCTCTACATGTAATTTCAACATCTATTGGCATTTTTTTATGTCGAATATAAACTCGGTATCCCTATCTGGCTGCCCTAGAGGGTGGATATCAAAGTCTATATGGTTTACTTGTGTTTCGGGAGGTGGAGTGATGTTAATTAAATGACCTAGACCTAGTGCTTCTAAAAGAAAAGCCCTATGGCTAGGAGAGTTTTTCAATAAGTCCAAAAAGGAGATGTGAGAGAAGGTCTTTATTAAGTCATTAATTAAATCATAAGCACCTATGGGTTTTACCAACGTTTCTTGAATGTTATCTGGCTCTAGTGGATAGATTGGATTTGGTTGAGAAGAATATTCTCATGCTCTTGTTATGGCTTCTATGTGCAGCTCAGTATCTAACTCCACTAGACCAACTATCTTGGTTCGTGGCTGATTTCCTAATTGTGGTGCGACAGGTGGATTTAGTGAAGTTGAGGCTTCATGATCGTTATTTCCTATCATTACACCTTTGTTCGTCCCATTTGAATTTAATTTATTATTGTTATTGTGATTTGGAAATGGATCATTGAAGATCTTAAGAGGTGCGTTTTGAAGTGAAACTGCCCCTGTGAAAGTATTTGGCATGGGTGTCACAGAATCTGTCCGAACATATCTATGAAGAGTTGTCTTTGTTATTCTGGCAAACATTGCATGAACTTATTGTAATCACGGCAAGTCCTAGTGTCATGGCCTCGAATTTTGTTGAAACCACAATACGAGTTGGGATTATAACTCCTAGGTTGTTGGTTTGGCACGTGTTGTGGTCCAAAACTCTGATTAAACTGTTGACTATTAGGATTAAAGTTTTGTGTTTGTTGCCTTTGGTTTTGGTTTTGATATCCAGTTGAGTTTTAACTTGGACCATGTGTCTCGATCTGTCGTTGTTGTTGTTTTTGTTGTCATTGGGGACGATTAAAATCCACTGCATTGATTGTTGGGGTAAAATTGTTGTTTCGTTGATTGTTAACTGATGGTGGAATATTTACAATGTTTGCTTTTTTAGTTTGGTCAGTCACTCCATCTGTTGTCACTCTGTGGTTTTTGTTAAGGATTTTAGGTCCTTGATTGGCATTTTTGGTAGTAGGATAATTCGTAGTGTTTTGGTTGGGGATGATTAACCTCCCGTTTGTTCCATATGTCTTGCAACTGCTATCTATTACAACTTGATCTATTCGAAGAGTGCTCTCGAGAACTTCATCGTAAGTTCTTAGTGGGAACTTTTGGACTTCTTCCTTTCTCTCTCTGCTGAGAGAATGAAGGAATAAATTACATAGTTCCATCTGATCCATGTTTGGAGTGCTTGCTGAAGAATAGAGGACTGTACACCATCTTTGGATGAAATGAGAAACAAATTCATTGTGTTCTTGTTTAATATGCAAGAATTCTCTTATTCCTGTTCTCAACAATTTGTTCATGTCGAACACTTTGATGAACTCTGAAATGAGTTGTTTAAATGAATGTATTGAGGCTTCAGGTATTATGTAATACCAATCGAGGGCAATACCCTCTAAAGTTTTGGGGAATATTTTAGCAACAACTCCATCCTAAAGGAGCAGTTCTTGAATGGTTGTGGCATAGACCTTAATATGTGCATTCAGGTATCCCCCCCCCTTTATACTTGGGTAGATCGGGGAGACGTCTTGGAAGCATGACACTTCATATAGTGAAGTATAAAGGTTCTTTCAAATATTTTGAATAAGTCCCTATCGCATAGGTTTCGACCATTGATGGTGCTTGCTAAGGGAGTGGAGGTGGAATGGGTTGTTGATATGGTATAGCATATGTATTTACAGGGGCATAAGGGAGTCCCTAAGTTTGAGTAAACATGCTAGGAGAAGAGAACATATCTCCCTATGGTGATTTGGAATACATGTTTAAGTATGGAGAAGCATTGCTCAGGAATGGGTTATTTTGTAGTAAACTAGGAGGTATTATATTCTCAATTGGAGCGGTGTTAGAAAACGTGGTTCTAGTTGGCATTTGTTGTAAGTACTGAGGAGGCATACCCAACGTGCATGTTCCTGTGAGGAGGTGTGCTTGGCTGGGATGATGTGGAGGATTGGAAGTTCCTGCTTGTATGAACTGTGAATTTTGATTTTCTTGAGCAAGTTCTAACCCTCTAACCTTCTCAACTAAGGCTGAGATGACCTTGTTTGGTAAAGACATGGTATTTTGCCTTAGTGGCATTTTTTGTATATCTTGAGGTTGTATAGGCATATGGTACCCTACTATGAATTGATTGGTGTTGTGCCAATTTTCACAGAGGGCATTTCCTATAAGTGGAGGAATGGGGGTGTTTTCTTGGAATGATACCTCAGGTTGTGTTTGCAAACCTCCTATAGGTGGGTACATATTTTGAGAGCGTTGTTCACACCTAGCATAACGTGCTAAGTATTCGTCATCTAAAAACATATATGGATTTGACTGTCTACTAATTTTTGGTCTAAGCAACACCTGAGGAGATGAACCTGATTCTCTAGTGAGTGTCATGTTGTTTGAGCCTGAAGGCTCTGGTTGTTACGTTTGAGTGAGCTGATCCAAATCCTATATTTGGAAAGAAGAACTATATCTAGTCCTTTGAGGTGGAGTTTGTGTTGAAAATTAGTTAGTTGAATAGTTGTCACCCCATGCTGAGAGCAAGGGTGATGGTTGTCTATTTAATTGATCGTAGTATGCTTCAAGACCCAGGAGAGGTCTGTCATATGCATCGTATCCTGACATATTTGGGGGGTATATGAATACTTACAGAATAATGGGAAAGAGTGAAGGTGGATGAAACAAATGAAAACAAAAAGAGGAATGTTAGCTTGTTTCACGTTGGGTTCACCAATTTTGTTGGTGAAGCTGATGTGAAGGCTAAAAGGGGGGGAAAAGATGAAAAGTATATTAATTGGAAGAACAAGTATAAATCTGACTTTGAATCAAAAGGTTGTGTGTTTGTATCACGTCAGGTTCAAAAATTTTGTTGGTGAAGCTGATGTGAAGGCTAAAAGGGGTGGAAAAGATGAAAAGTATATTAATTGGAAGAATAAGTAGAAATATGACTCTGAATTAGAAGGTTGTGTGTTCATTTCACGTCAGGTTCACCAATTTTGTGACATGTGACATGTGACAAGTGACATGTGAGCATGGGAATCTACAAGTAACTCTTCCTCGCACCTGACCTCCGGAGTTCGTGCCGAGACAGCCAGTGGGGATGGAATACATGTGGGGTGCAGATAAACTAGTTAGGTAATCTTATGTCTTCAACATGCAATAATGGGATCTGCGAATCTAAGGCAAAGAAGGCCCTCCTAAACTGAACCAGTGTGATAGATCGTTTAGTGAGGATAGCTACTCGAAGGCTTCAATCAATATCGAGCTCTACCGTTATCCGATCTATAGGTTGTGGGATACGTGGAAGATGACTTATGGGTGCTTCGTATATATCTCCCAAAAAGGTCATGAAAATGGAATGGCTAAATGTGTAGTGGATATTTTGGTGTTTTATGGATGATTCTCTGGTCTAGTTAAGAAATATTTAGCTTGATTAGCTGCTACATTTAATAATGATAGTTGTGTGATAATGTCTGGTGGGAGTGGAGAGGACCTAAACACCAGCATTTGCAAGCTGGTGTCAATACTTGATTGATTTGTAGGCTCGTTGGGTTGTGGGACCTGTGGACCTCCTATGGTCATATGAAGATTCAATCCCTGATTCCGAGTATCCAGTAATCGTATGCCTTTTCAGCTTCTACGTTTAGAACTAGAAGTTGCATGATTTTCTCAGAGTACCTAACAAGTGTTCTAGCAACTTGGATACGTAAGCTAGTGTCTATATCAACGAGGAGGTCTCATTCATCTGGCTGTGGGACTAGTGGATCACAACCGAATGTTTGCTCTCTTTCAGGTCCTTCTAAAGTCATATGGATATCTATCAAGGCAGTCTATAATTTTCCTGATTTGACTAGAACGTGTGTGCTTTGTCATCTTCTATGTTTAATCCTCTTAGCTGTGTGTTGATTTCTTGTAGGTTTGTCGTTGTTCGGAAGACCTGAATTCTGAGACTTTGGTCTATGTCAGTTAATGTTGTAAAAAGATTTGGTTAAGGCACAATTGACTCAAAAACATATTCCTTGGGCTCCCTAGGTCCCGTGATTGTCATACAAGATCAATATAAACCTAACTAAAAATAAATAAACTAATTATGTAAGATATATCTCCATCATATACATATATTCCTCTATTTTTTGTATTTTTGATAGAATTTTTAAATAGAATTGAACGAGCAACTAATCTAATATTTTCAAAAAATGACAACTAATCTAATAACAAAATTAAAACAAACAAGGTAGCTCAGTGTAGCTACTTTCCTGTACAGTTGTGAGTTTAACCTAAATAACTAGATAGCTGATTAACTTAATTGAAAGACTCTCGATCCTACCTCAGAAGTGAGGAATGAATCATATTTTCTGAGAAACTATCAATCCCCACATCTTCCCTGGCAATATCAAAAATGAAATTTAATTGAAATGAAATATTTCACTACTTTATTTGATATGTTTTAACTAGAAATTTGACAGATAAAACCTGGAATTTGTAGAACAGTGGAAAATCCAGTAGTGTATGACTTTATCCCCTCAGAATGATATCCTCGTTCCTTCATGTTCACGTGAATCTAGAAGAGCATGTATATGCTAGCATCAACAGAAAAAGGTATTTGAACAATGGCAGCTTTGGATATAGACCAAATATAATGCGAGTAGGAGAGGGACAACGCAAGTGACAGAGCTTGACATATGCAATTCCTAGCGGGATTTATTGTGGGAATACAACACAAGTGTACCAAGAGATTCTAGAATCTACCTTCTGTGAAGAACACAACCTACAACTCTAATGAATTCAATCTACAAATGACACTACTCTGCTCTAAACTAATTTGTATGAACAACAATGAACAAGGCCAAAGCAAGAAGAGTGAATGGCTCCTAACAGCAAAGGAAAAACTAGCATGGATACAAACATGAAAACAAAATGAATTCTAAGCAAGAAATTAAAAGACTAAACAATGGAAATGAGAAGTTGAGGGGTCATTTTCTTGAAAACAAGCTGGCTATTTATAGATTTCACATTCACCGAAAGGTGATTCCTATTAGAACTCTTTTACCATTAAACAATGAAGAAACACTATTCCAGGGAACATAAAACATTAATACAAGCTAAGGCAGTTGAGAAAAGTTGGTAAATGTTGAAAAATTACATAAGTCGTGATCAAAATAACATGCTGGAGAATGCGTAAAGGACCGTCACCCTGAGTAGGGCAGCAGTTTCGTCACTGAAGGTCAAAAAGCTTAGAAAAAGAAAGGTAGAGGATAAAGCAAAGTACACAAAGCTTAGTCAAATTACTTGGGATGCTCACATACACTTGGTGAGCTTTCCTGGATTCTGAACACCTTGCGAGGTGACCTGTATCATCATTGGGGCATGTGTAACATCGTTTCGGTGGTACAGTACCCTACAATTTTGGGTACGTACAGTGACCTCTCGAGAAGTCCCGGTGTCATTACCCTAGAGCTCACGGGGTTGCATCTGGCTCCATCATGTGAGTGTGTGTTGGCATAACTTCTCGTTAGCATGATGATATCCCTCTCCACCACCAGTTTGAGCTTTTGGTGTGAGGTAAAATCATATATGGTATCAGAGCCAGGAAGTTAAGTTTTTTTTACGAATAAGGTTTTTATATATTCATATATTCGGGATTTGTTCATATTTTGTTTCTATGTGTGGTTTTGTGTAAGAAAGAGCCTTCCATTGGATTCTAAAGGTGGCAAAACCCTCACATCGACTATAAACTTGACCATTTCTAGAGGAAGTCATTTTTTTGGATTTTTTTGTTGTTGTAGAGATGCAGATTGGTTTGTCTTAGAATTCATGTCAATTAGGGAAAAACCCCCAAAAAAAAAATTGGGTTTTTTTGAAGTTTTTCAAGATCTGAACTAGGTTTTTTTTCTATGTCGCAACATTAGCAATTGGTATGAAACAATCAGTTTCAGAAAAGATGTTTCTTTAGTTTTCAAAAGGGGTCCATGGGTTGTTGTGCATGGCTTGCTATTTTGGGCAACAAAGGCCATTTTTGATACAATCCAGAAATGACTATTTTTACTAGAAATAGCAATTTCATGTAGCTTTCTTGAAAAAAAGCGGCACCCCACAGGATAGCAAGAACCCATTGAAATCCTTAGTCCTTGGGCATATGGTATGGTCATATGGGGGCTTAAAACTTATTATTCCTACTAGTAGGTGCTTAACTCGAGCCCTTTTTCATTTTATTTTTGTGGTGAAGGAAAGAGCATTTTATTTTTTTTAGTGGAAACAAAAATAAATAACATAGCATAAACTTGTAAATCTTGTATTTTTTTATCGGAAACTCGGATTTGACTGATGTTATTTGCAAAACTACTTATTTTTTCATGTTATTTCCATTGGAAATATTTATTTTAAGAATTTCAATATAATTATAAAGTGCCATATTGTAACACACACTCAATTATAAAGTGCCAAATTTGGGGGGGGGGGGGGTGTTGTAATCACTTATGGATGTAATTTCAGGAGTTGCAGTTTTGGATGTTGCATTCTTGTATCTATCCAAGATTCTGAGAATGATATTATTTTCTCTAAAGTGTGTGGACTTCAAGAGGATATTATAATTTTTTTGGAAGAAAATAGATCACTCAAGAAGTGAAATTCTCTTATACAAGCACTCATTTATGATAAGGATACACTAATACACTAACTACAACAAAATATTGCTAGCTAGTAGCATCACCATCATATTTTGGACTATCATATCTATACTCCTAGTCCACTTGAAGCTGTTTCTCTGGCACCCACTGACCTTGATCTATCATTTTTTGAGCCTATTCTTGCTCCTTATGCTCCTAAGCATATGAGGCTTTTTATTACATGCTCTTCCATATTTGTGCCTATTGTAGTAGCACATGATGTGTATCCTACTTCTACTCATATGAATGGATCTTTCGAGAAGTATACCATTGCATTTGGTTCTCAGATACTCCATTCTATGGGTTTTACTAGCAGAGATATTGGCAGACATTCACATGGTATTATTTCTCCTATTCCACATGTTAAGTGGAATTTTCACCATGGCATTGGTTTTTGAGTAGGTACTTCATTAGGATCACACATTGTCAAAGCTCCAAATTTTGTTCACTTGACTCTTACCGAGGATCTTAAGCTCCACATGATTTTTGCACCTTTACTCAGGCTTGAGAAACTTGAGATTTCAACTGTTAGACATAATCGACCTAACACACAGTCTGATGTTCCTTTACATGAACCCATTATCCATCTTGACAG
>CM034151.1:156746564-156873254 GCA_019776745.2 Taxus chinensis | reverse complement strand
AATAGGGCCATGCCAGAATTTTCCTTTCCTTTTTCCTATCCTCCTCTGATATGAAAAATCCCAAAAGCCAGACCTTCTGAAGGAATCTACACTTCTTTAAGTTTGCATATAGACTCTCTTTACGTGACAAGTCTAGCAACCAATTTCAGATGTAACAAGTTTTTCTTCCACTGGTCTTACTGATATCAAATAAGCATCAAAATAGAAAACAAAAAACGTACCATTTGTATGTCTCATAGTATGTGGTTTGGTGGTGGCTGTTGCATCAACCCTCATGAATGTACTGGGTCATTAGATAGCCCAAATGGCATCACCATCTAGTCGTATAATCCATCTTTTGTTTCGAAAGCCGTTTTTCCATTTGTTCCCCCTTCGCAGATTCAAGATCTGGTATAACCACTCCATATGTCATCTTGCTAAATATCAGGTGCCCACTACACATCCATCATTCATCCATCATGGAATTGGGAACTGAAAATATTAATTGTGGTATCTTGTATGGCTCTAACTGTCTACACACATTCTCCAGTCTCCATCTTTTAGGAGTCAATAACAAGAGTTGCACATGGACTCATGCTTTCTCTAACTAATCCCTTTCTGTAATTAGATTTGTCCACTTGATCTATCAACTCATCACTCCTGTGTAGACTCATCTAATAGGTTGCCTGGTTTGGAAGGGCCGATCCTGGAATCAATCAATATAGTGTTGAATATATCGGCTTTGGATAACCCATCTGGAGCTCATCTGGTATGACATCTTTGTAATTCTTGTTTGTATCTTTTCTACCACAACAGGTATATTAAGTCTCTTTCTCTAGCTTCTTTGACATTAGTGCATAACACACATCCATCTTTCTTCCATTTCTTTAACAAAACTCTTTTTGTAGCCAATAGTCCTCACATCTTCTCCTTCTTCTTGAAGGTACAAGACCACTTTACACCATCCTTCCAAGGTATATATATGGTATTTTTCCCTCCATCAATTTTAACCTTTCTATCGTAATTGCCAAGGCCTACCCAGTAAATATATGACACATCCATTGGGATAACATCACACCACACCTCATCCTTTAGGTCTTCCCAATTAAAACTTTATAAGGCATCTTTTATCTATGGTTTACTTCATTTTCCTTTCTTGAACCATGATATATATAGGGATATGGGGCTTCTCACATTTTAGATTTGTTTATCAACCCTTACAGTTAAAACCGATTTTTCACAACTACCACCATCAATTATAATTTTACATACCTTTCCTCCAAGTGCATCTTGTTTGAAATATATTTGTTCAACTCCTGAATCAGCTCTAACAACATCATGTTCTGTTCTTTCTCCTTCCTTGGGACAATCATCGTCCTCTCTTCTCATGATGGGTTCCACCACCCAGTTTCTGCAGCAACCACCTCCATTTCCTTTCTTCCTCTTCAGCCTCAACCAGATTAACTCGTGTTTTTTTCTCCGTGCCATCTACTGTGTAAGATAGTTGTCAATCACTCAAAAGCTCTGTGCTCTCTTCACCACATTCTGACATGTCTATTTGCCTTGGGGGCTATTCCAGCCCTGTCCTCCATTCTCACCTCTTCCCCTGTAAACCCCCTACCTCTTTGGTATTACCATGGCTTTGACCATAACTTCATGCCTTTATATTAGAGGATTCACTTTTAGATTCAAATCTAACCTCCCTGCCCCTCATTGGAATGGATGAATGACCCTCTTCCCACTCTTCTAAATTATTCCTCTTGTTATTTTCCTCTGCCTTTAATGCAAGTTGATAATGCATCATCTAGGCTAAGATCTGGAGCATACTCAACTCATCTTGGATGGTGTACCTCACTTCATTTATGTACCGTGTAGCCTTTGTCTCTCAGACTCCTCTCCCTGTTCCACCCTGATTGATAACTTATAAAATTCATTAGTATCCTCCTCAATGCTGAGATCCTTCTATTTTAGGTTTTGGAACCTTTGAAAGAGTGTTTGATCATAATCTATAGGAAGAAACTTTTCTTTCAGCTTCTTTACCATTTTATTCCAGTTTCGGATCTTTCCCTTTCCATTCCTTTGTCTTTTATTTTGTAGGTGATCCCACCAGATCAATGCATGTCCAGAAAACTTAGTGCGTGCAAACTTAACCTTCTTCTCCTCTGAAAGGGTTTTCCACTCAAATAATTTTTCCATTAGATTTAACCAGTCAAACAACTCCTCTAGTCGTAACCCTCCACCATAATTAGGAAGATTAATCTTGATGTCGTCATTCTTTCCCTCTAAAGCCTTGATCAATCTCTCCTCAAATGGTCTCTCATTCAAGGTTTCTTCATCTCTCTCATTTTCTTCTTCATCTCCTCCTTCATTCATTAATGGAGGCTCTTCTTCAATATCACTATCTAGGTTTGCATCCCCATTTGCATGTCTCCTTCTAAGGCGGGTAGCTTCTCCCGTGAGCTCAACAACTTGTCTCTTTAGCTCCTACATATGCCTATTCATTTGGGCATAACCTCCCCTCCCGCGTCTAGCCGTGGTTATATAAAATAGAGGTAAAAACTACACAAAAAACATAATATGTTACCTTAACTATTTCCGCAAGATCAAAATCTAGCTCTGATACCAATTAATGTGAATCCAGCTGCAAGAGGTTGAAATACCTCCAAAAACACACATAAACAACTTCGCAAATAAAACCAGGAGTTTTAAAATAGCTTACATCTCATTCTAGAATTCACACTGATCTATTACATCATTACAATCCTCCTTTTATTTCAAGACTACTCTAAAACCCTGAAATGCCAACAAACCCTAAAATGCCAAAAAACCCTAAAATGCAAAACAACTCGGATTGACCCCAAAATTTACATGCTAAATATGCATTCATTAATTAGGGATCACATAAAATTTGGACTTATTTTGACAATCACAACAAAATTTATTGAAGTTCTAAGACCTAGTCAAAAGCAGAAAAAACATTCAGAGCCAATTTTAGGCCATTAGATGAAGGAATTCGAGCCCAAAAACGTGCCAAAATGGGCACAACCTTGCAAGCAAATTGACCCCAACATAGTACTAATGTATATCTACCACCCTGTAAAATTTCAGGACGATCCAACGGTCGGATCAAAAGTTATGGTCTCTGTAAGTTATGCTCCCACATCATATATCTAGTATCACTTTATATTTATGTCATTTTCCATCTGCATTGTACTTGGTCTTGTACACCCACTTCACTCCTATCATTTCCTTTTCTTTTGGAAGATCCATCAACTCCCATGTCTAATTTTTATTTATAACTTCTATCTCATCATCCATAGATGGATCCAAAACTTCATAATTTATAGCCTCTTTAAATTATATTGGATCTACATCTTGAGAAAACAACGTAAATAATAAAAAAGAGTTAGTTGTATCAACATTATAAATCTCACTAAGACTCCTTGTTTTCTACTGTAAATGGATATCAAATGATGGAATATTTTGCGGTGAAGGAGTTTCTTCTACTGTTCTTTGTGGTGTCTCTTGCATGGCTAAAGACTAATGAAATATTAGAGAGCTCTTGACCATAGACGGAGGTGTATATTTTACTACAACATGATATGCATGTCTAAGATTTGAAGATATAATATATTTTTGTTCTAAATTTTCATCCGCCATATCATCATGAGGAATAGTTGTTACTATATTGACTATTTTCTCTATACTTCCATCCCATGCTTCATTTTCAATAAATTCTACATCTCTACTGATCACAACCTTCCTAGTGAACAAATTATACATCTTTTATGCTTTTGTATACCCGATTGAACCAAATACTTAGTCGTTGTATTTATAGTAGAAAGTATTTGAAAGTTTGAACTTGCTCCATCACTAGATGGCATTAGTGTTAGATCTTGTTAAATTTTCTTCTTCAGCATTAAAGTATTATTTTTCTTGTTTATAGTAACAAGCTTATGCTTCAAATCAATTGCTACAACTTAATTTATCCTTGCACTTTTCAAATGGACATCAATAATTATAGCCTCGTTATTAAAATATTTGTACTTGGATTGTATTTTTAAACAAAATTAATTAATAATACAGAAAATAAATTGTAAATCATATTTGAAAAATATTTAAAACTTATGATGGCATTATCCCTTTCTGCATTTGCAATAACAACAAGGCCTTTGTCTCATGGCCACATATTATTATATACTTTTGCTTTTGAATTCAAATTCTCTATTTTCTCCAACATAATATCTAATTAATCATCAGTATAAGTATTATTATAAGACATAGTACCATAAATAACCTAATTCATAAAAATATGAAGCTTACTTCATTTGTTCTGAACTAGAGAGTATAATAAATGTCTATGGGAGTCGTTCTTAAATCAAGAATTGATTTCTTTAATCAGAACTTGTTTCCTAAACTCCCACAGTCTTAATAGTTCAATATCCTTAGAAAAAATATCATTCATTTTTGCTAGACAATTTTCACCCAAAAGACTATTAAGTGAAAATCCATTCAAGGCATTTTCTCTAAGAGAATGTGTGTTTAAACGTTCTTCTCTAGTTGGAGAAGATTAAATTATCCCATGATGAATATATTATGCATTGAAAGTTCCATGCTCCTGATCATCGATAAGAATTTCAATGCCATGATATTTCTCATCCAAATCAATCTCATTCAAAATAGATAATCCATTCATACTAGTAACATTACCTAGAAAAATGTTGGAAAATCGACTCCAAAATTAAGTGTTCCCCTGATTGAAGTGTTATCCATTTTTGGCCCCTTGGTAAAAATGGATGAATGGAGAAAACCAAATTTGGGTAGTTGATATAGCTTCATCATTGATTTTGGGGTCCACAAAAAAAATATTGAGAAAAATCCGTAGAACAAAGTCCGTGGAAAAAGCCGAAGAAAAGACCGCAGTGTAAAGTCTGGAGAAAAAGCCGCAGAAAATTTTTTGTGAGAAAACTCATAAAACAAAGTCCACGAAAAATTCCGCCAAAAACCAAATCCACAAAATGTTGCAGAAAACAGGAAAATCCGTGAAACATAGGGGAGCGACAATTTTTCATGCGAAACTTCGGATGGGCATAACTTTTGATCCAGTGTTTGAAATTTAACATACATTATATAATTGGAAAGGTATCAATGTGATCTATGAAATGGGAATTGTATTACTCAATTTTATTGAGGTTATATGTGTAAAAATTTGGAAAAACATCTCCAGCATAGAAATACACAGCTCTAAGCCCAACCACCATAATTAATGAAGTATGGAACCCCATTTATTCTTCCAAAAGATAAAGTACATATGTCAGATGATTTTTAAGGGTGACCATGACATCTTCAGACCATTAAATGGTAGTTTTTGGTTGGAGAGAAAACAAATATGAGTTTCACTCTTTCTCTTTCTCTTATTGATTTTCTATATATTGTAAACACTTCTCATTTTGAGAAGGGTTATATTCTGGGATGTAGGGAAACTCTGTAAAAAACGTTTCTCAACATAATTGAGCTACAAAACCTCTCATGGACCTGACAAGTGTATTTATGCCTTTATTTCAACAATCTGATGGACTATGCATATTCCAAGAGCAATAAAATTTGTGTTCATGGTGTTCTTTCAACCCTTGCATTGTTTTGTTGTATCTCCTTGCCCCTCTATTTTTTTGTTTTTTTTTTTGTGCATGTATATCTCATTTTCAAGTGTGGGATGTTGTGTTTCATTGGGATTTAGTGGTAAATGAAGATCTGGGTCTCTTTCACATTGGTTTGACCTCTCTCAACTCCATTGTCTTTCTGTATTCTCCCTCAGCAAGATATTTCACACTCCTTTTCTTGTGTATCACCGATTTAGTATAAGTTTTGTTTTCATGCATCTCTCTCCCTGGTCCCTTAGAAATATAGATTAGGATAAGATAGTTTTACCTGCATTAGAGTAGATTGTGGCAGGTAGTTTAGGAGCAAAAACCACCCTTCTCTGGAGGATCATCTCAAGCCTGCAAGTCCCACAGCTTGAGAGAGGGTCCAATGTTACCCAAAAACACCAGTTACTCATTCACAGAGGCATGAAAAAATGGAGGGTGATTTTTTTGTGATACCAATTCTGGCATGCCTAATGGGACAATTTTGAATCACCTTACCACTTCATTTTAGTAGGTTGGTGTGTTCTTGTTTAAATTTCAGCTTTTGGAAGCATATGCAAGCACATATGGAAACTTCATTTGGTCCAAACAACCCACATATCTGAAATCACATACCTTCTACCCATCCATTTTCATCCATTTTTCTTCCATCTCTTACATTATCTTCCATTCTATGAAGTTATGCAATCATTGCGTCATTCCCATAGTGGAATTCAGACCTACAACAGTGCAATCAGCCTATAATGAGTTTCAAAACTCCACCAGATAAACATTATGATCAGATTCGTAACCATTATGCTTACCCATATGAGTAGTGTCAAAACTAGTTTGGCTATGGAGCTTATCAAGAGCGAGGGTCTACATATGATGATAACAATTATATGGAGAATGCTGATTTGCTAGATAAGATTCAAAGGATGGAGGCTAGCATGGTTCAGTCCAGGGTGACAACATAGATGAAAGATTTCTTAATTGGTTGCAGGGAATGATATTCATGGGAAGGCCCTTTGTAAGATATTATAGCCCACATGAGAAGCTTGACTTCATGGTTGAGATGTTGCATCAACTTGCACAGTGGAATGAGGATATTGAAGCACTCAAGAAAAATGCAAGAAAACCTTGTAAATGGGTAATTCAATCACAGGCTCCTTATGATCCTTTTTCTCTGTCCCAAGCTTTATTATTTCAACAGTGTCAAGATTCAAGCCCATTATATGCTACCCAAAGTGTTGGTTTCCCTTCTCCATCCCCTAGTCTTCTATCTCACCTCAATTACTCTTCCCTTTTCCCTTCCAAGTAGTCATCCCATCAAAATAAACAAGAAGTTCTATCTCCTCCTCCACCACAAGAAATTACAACATTTGTGGTAACCCAACCCATTCCTCCTATTGTTGTGTCAAGTTCATCTCAGGGAGAAAATAATCAAACAACCAGTCAAGGAGAGTAGTAGGAAGGAGAGCCAAATAGAGATGAAATGATCAAAATCTTGGTAAGCTTGATAAACTTAGCTCTTAGATTTGGGATAAAAAATCCCCTTAATGCTTAAACCTTTAGAGGAGGCTGGGGTCACACCACAGGTGATGGAACATGAGTTTGCAGTAGAAGGAGAACAAGAACAAGAACAATAAGATCAATGATTTGTTTACTCTGAATGCAGTGTCCATAATGACACTTTGTCTGAAGAGAACGTTATTCTAATCCAAGCTACACAATTATTCAAGACGGAGGAAGAATAATCAGCTCCAATTCCTATTGATGAGGAGCAACTGGAAGAGATCGAATACGAGTTGAAGCCACTTGATGAAGAAAGCATTACTGAATATTTTTTTCTTTCATTTGAAGGGCCTGATTTGATTGATGAATCCATGACAGAGGAGATCTATCAAAATAACTTGCTGCCCCAAATATTCCTCTAGAGCAGTGAATTGAAGATTTTGATTTGAAAAATTTCATGCTAGAGGAAGAGGTTGTCTAAGAGAAATTCATTCTTCAAGAAACAACAGAGGAACTCTAGAGTGAACAATGTGTTGTAAAAAATTATAATGATGTAAAAGTGACTTTATTGGATGTTGCATTCAATAAAAATGAGCTGTGGATTAGAGAGGAGTTCCATACTACCAAAGAGGAAGGAAAAGAGCATGAAGATCCCATCTCTTCCACACCGTCCACCTAGGAATGTCTACAAGAAGACTTCATTATTGAAGTTGGGCATCCATGCAATGGGAAAATTCAGTAGATCAAGACTTGCCCAATCAAGTACTTGGCTTCATTGGAGCAAGATTCAGAGTTTCTACCAGTCATGTTTATTTCTGACAATGAGGATGAGTTTCAAAGTTCCAAGGATCAGTTGAAATGCCTCTCAAAATCAAATGCAGAGTAACTAAAAGAGGTATTTGTCTTGTTTATAGTTGATACCTTGATGATTTGGGTGGAGGATCAATGTATTGTAAGTTTTTCACTCATAATAATATCCATGTTTAGATACAAATCATATACATGGCTGCCTATTTTGAGAAAGGGAAGTTACTTCTCCTTGCCAGTTGCAAGATTTGTTTGAGTTCCTTTTACTTCTGGTTAGTGTAGAGTAGTTAGGTTTGATTTCAGTAGAAGAAGTGCTTGTGCACACTCTGCATATCCCACATGGGGTATGTATGATTTTATCTTTTGTATATAGTGTTTGTTGTAGTGTTTTGTTGCTCATGCATAGTACATTGGAGGTAGCATTTGGTGAGATCAGCTCTAGTTCCAGTAGTGTTGCAAGTGGCTCAGGGACTAGATTTCATATTTTCATATCAGATTTATGTTTATCAGGTTGAATCCATGCCTAACGGATTATTCAAGGCCACTAATCAGATCATCTAACAGGTAGATGTCCCTGTGAGTCACCAAATTGTTATCCATTTTTACCCCATTGGTAAAAATGGATGACTGGAGAAAACTAAACCGGGGCAATTGATAGAGCTTCATGGTTGAGTCTGTGCTCTTCAGTGGAAAAATTTAGAAAAATCCAAAGAAAAAATTCTACCGAAAAATCCGTAGAAAATGGCACAGAACAAAGTCTGAGGAAAAATTTACAGAAAAGGACATAGAACAAAGTTCGTGTAAAAAGCCACAGAAAAACCCATAGAAAAAAGTGCACAAGAAAATACACAGAAAAAGCTGTAGAAAATTCCATAGAACAAAGTCTACAGAAAAGGACACAGAAAAAAGTCCATAGAAAAATCCACAGAAAATCAAATCCGCGAAACAAAGGGGAACAACATTTTTTTGTGTGAAAATTCAAATGGGCATAACTTTTGATTCAATGCTCAAAATTTGACAAACTTTATATCATTGGAAAGGTATCAATGTGCTCTATGAAATGGGAATTGTATTACTCAATTTTATTGAGGTTAGATGTGCGAAAATTTGGAAAACCTTCTCCAACATAGAAATACATAGTTCTAAGCCCAACCACAGTAATTAATGAAGTATGACACCCCATTTCTTCTTCTAGAAGCTAAAGTATATATATAAGATGATTTGTAATGGTGCCCATGCCATATTCATACCATTAAATGGTAGTTGTTGGTTGGTGAGAAAACAAATCTAAGTTTCACTCTTTCTCTTTCTCTCATTCATTTTCTATATATTGTAAACACTTCTCATTTTGAGAAGTGAGATATTTTGGGATGTGGGGAAACTATATAAATTTAATTTCTCAAAAATATTGACCTACAAACCCTCTCATAGGTTTGGCAAGTGTATTTTTGCTTCTATTTCAACAATGTAATGGACTGTACATATTCTAAGAGCAATAAAATTCATGTTCGTGGTGTTATTTCAACCCTTGCATTGTTTTGTTGTATCTCCTTGCCCCTCTATTGTGTTGTTGTTTTTCTACGCATGTATGTCTCATTTACAAGTGCAGGATATTGTGTTTCATTGAGATTTGGTGGTAAATGAAGATCTGGGTCTCTGTCACATTGGTCTGGCCTCTCTCAACTCCATTTTCTTTTTGTATTCTCCCTCAACAGGATATTTCACCCTCCTTTTTTGGTGTATCACCGCTTTAGTGTAGGCTTTTTTTTCATGCATCTCTCTCCCTGGTCCCTTTGAAAGATAGATTATGATAAGATAGTTTTGTCTGTATTAGAGTAGATTATGGTAGGTAGTTTAGGAGTAACCATCCTTCTCTCAAGGATCATCTCAAGCTCACTAGTCCCACATCTTGAGAGATGGTCCAATGTTACCCAAAAACACTGGTTTCTCATGCACACAGGAATGAAAAATCGGAGGGTGTTATTTTTTTATGATAACATGAAGATGGAGCACTAAATGATATCTATTTTCCACTACCCTTTTTCATGATATTTTGTTGTGGTAGTGGCCGTGATGGCATATTTTTCCTCAAATAGCCAAAAAAAAATTGAATTGGAGGAGGCACTGCAACAATCTATTGTAAAAAATATGAGAAATTGAAAGAAAAAACATAAATAAAAATGGAATAATAGAAAATTACATATCATATATGATTAAAAATATCACATATTGGTGGGGATTGCATCTAGGAGGCAGATGCTTCCTGTTGTAGTTTTTGTGGTGAGTGGGAGCGAGATTGGTGCTAGTATTGTTGATCTAAACATAATTACGTAATTTATCAGTTTCTTTGTTTAAAAAAATATAATTTGTAACAAACTAAAAATTAATTGAAATTGAAACATAAATGAGATACATACATTTTTGTAATGAAGATATATCTTTATCCTGTAATTCATATACAATTATTGTTTGGCTAGAATGAGCCTGATGAGATAAACCGAAGCTATTGTAATTTATTGCATGTAAGGAATGTAATAAGGTTGATTATATTTAGATGAAATTATATATATATATATATATATATATATATATGTTTAACATATTAAAATATAAAAATATTACAAACTTGGGATTACTGGTATGATGGATGTTTTAATTGGATGAGGAGTTATGGAACTCATCATCCATTACACAGGATAAGATATTATTCATCGAGGAGAATGAGTGTAGTCCTCAGTCTACCGATCTTCATAAACACTAATTGAATCTTTAGAATTTGGTTATAAAATCCCTCTTATGGAAGCATGTCTTTTGTATACAGCTACAATAACTATCCCCTATTATCATACACTTGTAAACTAAACATTAATTATAAATTTAATTTATAAACTAATAAGAAAATTAATTATAATGATTAAAATAAAATAATCATAAAATTGAGGCATGGGACTGACCTCCTACTATTCAATTGTTAAAAACATAACTGCAATCTTAGTGTTGAAAGAAGTAGGACTAGGGTTGCAACATAAATTCAAAAGAGATTCATAATGCAAAGAAAGAATATAATTTTTATAATTAATAGTAACTATCTCATTCACATTAACATTTCTTACATAATTTATTATCCAAGAGGGTAAGAAAGTGCACCAATCATATTTTTTGCCATCGATGGTGTGCACAATATATACAAGGGCCCAAAAGGAAATATCCATATATATTCCCTGTAATATGATTCTAGATTGGAAAAATTACACCATGCCTTGCAGAAAAGGGTTAGTGAAATCCTTGAGGGAAATTTCAATTTTGAAGGATTTGGGGAACATGTAAATGTAAGAAGATAATTTATCAATATTAAATAAGATAAAATAAGAATTTCTAAAATTAGAAGATGATAAAATAATAATATGATTATTTCAAACTTAGTTACTTACCTATAGTTGCATCAATGGATAATTGATAATGAGACTCCAAATACGTGTTATCTTCATTAGATAAAATGACCTTTATTGTGACATTATCCACATGTTAATTTGGTAGTTTTTTCAAACTATGAATTTCTTTAGGGGGCTCTATAATATAGTGTGTGTGACAAGATTTGAATGGAAAAAGTACAAGAGGAACTATAATAGGTTAATAGAAGGTTGTTGAGTGTTTTAGTATCTTTAGGAAGTAGTGGTATATAAACTAGCCATGTGAAACTAGAGGCGTCAATCCATTGCAAAAATGAATTCAAATCTGATAGGAGTTTGTATAGTTGACAAAATACAAGGCTCTTATAATAAAACTTATGGATATTAGGTTATTCAAACACTTTGGAAATGATCTTCTTTCATGACATTTGTGTAATAATTCAAATATATAGTAAGATGTTCATGTTTGGACTCTTGAGATAACACTCTTGTTTAGAGATCACCTAATTTCCTATATTTAGACTTTGGAGATGTAATTCTTGGTTTGGAGATAGCTTGGCTCGAGGGGTGGTTTTTTAGTGGATGGGAGGATATTTTCCCATTTTTTGTAAAGTGAATATGAATATGTAAGATAGTTTTAAATTGATAAATGACGAGATAGCCACTGGATGATAGACGTTTACATAGTACCGGATAGTAGCTTCCTATATGATACCAAACAATAACATCACACATGGCATCGGTTGGTGGCATTCATAATACTACTAGCCGATAGCATGCAGGATGCTACTGACTGGTATCATTTTGCATCCTACTGGCTGGAAACATTCAGAATTCTATTGGCTAGTATAAAACAAAATGTCATCATTTGGTAACATCCTTCATGCTACCATTTTATGTCATTAAGGATACTACTGGATAGTAGTGTACAAAAATGCTACATGTCGGTAGCATTCAAAATGCTACTTTTTGGTAGCATATAGGATTATATCAACTGGTGGAATGTAAGATACTATCACTTAGTAGCATGTAGAATGTTATCGGTTGCTAGTATACATAATTCTACCATCTAGTAGCATGCAAAATTTTTCTATCTGATAACATGCATAATGATGGTAGTTTGTAGTATTCTAAATGCTACTTATCGATAGCATTTGAAATGCTACCAACCACTGGAAGAATTTGAAACGATACCAGCCACTAGTAGCATTTGAAATACTATCACCACTAATAACAATTGAAATTCTACCGCCACCTGTAGCATTTGAAATAATACCTCTACCATTCACATTTGAAATGATACCGGCCACCTATAGCATTCTAGCCACTATTAACCAGTTTCATGGGAAATTTTTTTGTTGTTACATCATCAACCTTTCACTCAAATTTCCCAAAAATTTGTGATGCTCACAAATTTTTTTCCTTAAGATTATCCTTATATTCAAAATTCATTTTAATAAATTCTCTAAGCAATATCTACATTTTTTAAGGGGGTCTTAAAATACACCCTGATTATAGCAGTGTCATGTTGCAGATAATTTTTATGGATGAAGCAAACATTGATTTACATCAAGGTAGAGTTTTATTCCGCAATTCCCATACTTTATGATAACACTAGTGTAATAAATATATCTAAAAATCCAATTATGCAGTCTATAATAAAGCATATTCCTAACAAGTATCATTTTTTAGAGAGAAATTGTAGAACAAGTGAATAGTTGAAATATATTTCCACAGAAGAATAGATTGATGATATTTTCACTAAGTCTCTTCCAAAATAAATGTTTGGGTATCTCAAATACAATTTAGGAGTGATAAATATTTCATCCCATCACTAAATAAAAATCATATACTCAAGAGGGAGGTAAGAATTTCATATTTTAGGGCTCCATCATGAAAATAAGTCATAAAAGTGTCACCGAATGTATACTCCAAGGATAAGAGATAAAGTAAGGGGGAATACTATTGTGAGTCATTCTAGAAAGGTTTTTTTTTACAATTTTTTACGCCTTTTCCATTGATGTTAAATGGGGCAGTATAAGCAATGCATTACAGAAAATGAGAGTTTTATAGAAAGGGGAAGCATGCTATATTCAAAACTTATTCCTATGCAAGGTAATTGGTTTTGATTGGTTTCCATCAATGAAAAATGGGAAGATTGTTCGAATAATTGTCATTGATGTCAAAAAAAATTGAATGATAAAACATATTGTTGTAGTCATTAACGGTGATGATGAAGGATACTACAGAAAAAGTAAATTGTTGAAAAGTTGTTGTTTTTTTAGTTTGGGATAAAAAAAATTTAGCCAAATATAGTAATGCATTCATCATGTACTCTTATGAATATTTTACATCATACTTGAACAATATGTTCAAAGTAATAAGAATGTAGGATTCTGTGAGTACAAAGAAAGATATTTGTCAATACAAAGAATTTTAGTTGTGTGTTAGAGACCACTAATTGTTTTCCAAATAGAATCAACTTTTGAGTTTTGATTATTCAGTTGAAACTTCATCATTCCATGATAGAGAAGAAACTTTTGCGTGAAAAATAGGTTTATAATCTAAAAAGAGAAACTGCTGACCTCATGTGTTTAGCATTGATCTATTATTTTCCCTAATTATGGTTGACCTTCATCTTGTCTTGGTACCAATGTTAAGAATATGTATAAGTATAAAATGAGATGTAGAATTGTTATATGAGTGTGCTTGAGGGAAGAGAAATAGTAAGTTGATGAAATGAGAAGAGATGAGAAGAGTGTAGGAGAAATGAATACATCTCTCTAGGGGTCCCAACAAGAATTTGTAGCATGAAATAAAAACAAATCATAGAAGGAAGAGTAAACTCAAACAGACTATAATGAAGATTTTCTTAAGAAGCGAAAGGAAAAATTCATGCAGATTGAAATAGTGAATTACTGAAGAGGAAGGAGGGGAAAGAAAATCATGGAGATTTTATAATGGAGAAAGCTATGAATCTAAGAAAATGTGGATTTGCATTCTGAATAGAAACACAAGTGCACACAGATAAATCAAATGAAATTGTGAATATCAATGAACAACATATTATCTATCTATCTATCTATATATATATATATATATATATATATATCTTATTTAATTAATTGGACCAATGTTTATGTTGGAAGAATGATTTGCTCTATTTTTATGGAGAGTGTGATCTAATTTTCATTATCAAGTTAAAGAAAAATCAACAAAAGTTGGACCTATGTATTCCTGAGGTTAGTGCCTCGCAATTTGGGGATTGGTTTCTCCATTAAGTTGGCACTCACAAATCATTTAATTTGGTAGTCAGCATTTGGGGATTTATGCCCCTAATGAGTTAGTGCTC
Source organism: Taxus chinensis (assembly GCA_019776745.2). Taxonomy (NCBI): domain Eukaryota; kingdom Viridiplantae; phylum Streptophyta; class Pinopsida; order Cupressales; family Taxaceae; genus Taxus; species Taxus chinensis. The sequence continues at coordinate 156,858,567 of CM034151.1, read as the reverse complement.
ACAAATCACTCGAGTTGGTACTCAACATTTGGAAATTGGTGTATCGAGTGATTTAGTGCTCACAAATAAGTTGATTTGGTACTAAGTATTTTGGGATTGGTTTGTCTTGTAGGTTTTTGAGTATGAATATGTATTAATATTTTTTGGACTAGATTTAGAGAGTAGATCTAAGAATTTTTTTCTATGTGGTTTTCTCTGAAAATGGTTTCCACATAAATATTGTGTTTTATGGTTGTGTAATTGTTATATCTTATCTGATTGTTTTATTTATGGATGTTAATGTTTAAATAAAAAAATTATAATATTGATTTACTTCCCCTCTCAGTATTAGTGTGTGCTCTTCACCGTGGTTCTTGCTCAGAATAACCAAAAAGATATGGAGAATGTTGTGTCTTTCTTCAGTCAAACATTAAATTATTTTGAATTCAAGTATATTCATTTAGAAAAGTAAGTATTTGTCATACATTGGGCTATAAAAACATCAAACCTCTCTTATTCGCTAATCACATCAAACTTCTATTCTCAAATCATAGTGTGAGAGATTTCATTACGGGGAGGGAAATCAATGAAAAGAGAGTTAGATGTGTAACCAAAATAATGGAGTTCAATATCACCATAAGGCCACAAAGCTGTTAAGAGGAAGATAAATATGCGATAAACTGGTCTTCAAAGCTCGGAATTGTGAAGAAATTTCTTTCTGTATTGAGGAAGAAAAATAATAAACAACTAGAAATCAACAAGATAAAATAACAGAGAACCTATAAAAAAAGGAAAACCATAAGAAATAGGAGCTTAATAGAACCATGACAGTTGGATGAATGACATTATGATATTCCTAGCAAATAGTGGATATCCTCCTTTTTTTATACAAAAATTAGAATCCACCTCATGTTAATACAAATTACTTATGTTTTAACTTTGATGAAATTATTTTCAAAAGTAATTTTGATGGTGTCTTATTAAGGTGCATTAAGGGAGACCAAATAAATAAATTCTTGGTAGAGTTCCATGATGTTTTTTTGGCGGACATTTCTCATCCAAGGCCACAATAATCAAAATCCTTAGAGCATGATACTCTTGGCCCATATTATTCTTGGATGCACATCAATGGGTCAAAAAATTCAAGGAATGTGCGTTATTAATAGGAAATTAAAGGATGACATCCTTTCCTTTTCATCCTATTCAAGCGGATGAGCCGTTATCCCAATGGGGGCTATATTTCCTAATCATAATTAATCCTCCATCTTATGTGGGTCACAAATGAGTTTTGATAGTAACATATTATTTCACTAGGTGGACCAAGGCTATGCCATCCAAGGACGCTATTGATTCAGTCATCTTTTATTTTTTGGAGGACATTGTAACAAGGTTTGGGATTTCTTAAACCATCATTTCTGATAATGATAATTAATTGTTAGGATTCAAAGTATTTGTTTGGGCTCTGAGAAATGGATTTTACTAGAAAATGTCCTCCAATTATTACCCACTAGTTAATGGTTTGGAAAAATCAACTAACAAGAACCCAATCAGAATCATTAAGGAGACTACGTAGGTTAAAGAATGAAATTTAGACACAAAATCATGCACTTAACAGTGTAATTATACCACTAGGTATGTTGTTTTATATATGGATCTTACATAAGGAAATTATTCACTAATGACCCATCTTGTAGTCCATTTGTTTGTCTTGATGGTCATTGTTTCTTGTTGTCTTTAAAATTCGTCAGTCATACACAGAGGTCTCGTCAGGTGTTAGGGTTCCATGTATGCCAATTCTCAATCATTTGTCGTGAATTTTCTTTAGACACTAGTACCCAGGGATGGACATTATCACCAGGTGCTCCTGTTTGTCTTGGGTGCCCTCGTCCTCTTTGTGTTTGACTTGATTTTTGACATTTGAGGTCATATTTTTTGGTTTTTCCTTCCCATCTTGTGCGGTACTATTTGGAATTTCAGGTCATTAGTGTTGAAATACAAACAATATATCCCTATACAAACACAACATACACAGCATTATATGGGCAGACTATTCTTCTCAAGGGCTAACTATCTACATAGAGAAAGGGACTGCATTTGGGCTATTACTCTGTATATACATTGCATAGGAAGGGGATTTCATTCTATTCCATCCACCATTTTACATTTTTATCTAGTTATTTCCCCTTATCTTGTTGTCATTGGTGTGAGGGAGACCAAGGAGCATCATTACACACACAAGAACACATAACTACATTGGTTCTAAGATGTAGTTCAACACTTAGTTGTAACAACACCATTGTGGTGGTAGATAACAATCTAACCCCTTTATTTTCATCTTTATATTTTTAAGTTTTGATGCTTCATGTGTTATTTTGTAGGTAATTATTTATTACAGGTTTTGTGTTACATCACCAAACTAGATCCAACATATATGTGAAAATAAGCTAGCAAGTGTGAAGCTTTAGCGACTGTGTCGGAGCCAGGTTACAGTCATTTCTACAGACCAGGGTGCTCATAATTCATACCAAAACACTCTAGGTGCCCCAAGCACCCCAATCCTTTTCCAAGTGCCCCAGTCTATCCATTTCCACATCTGTTACATTTTTCAGTGGTCTGTTGTGACAGTTTATCATATTGTTTTATCACACTGCTTAATCCGAAGTCAATGTGAGGTATGAAAAGTTAAGGTAAGTACCTTATCCCTCTTATTTATTGTCATTTATAAAATCAAATAAATTATTTAGAAATTATAGTTAGTTACATTTCATTTATATCATTTCTATACATTTAGATTCATAATAAAATACAAATTTTATAGGAACATTTTGGCTAACCCGTAGCTTAGAACTATTTTTCGTAGGATCCACTAAAACTCTAATGGCTAAGGATGGATCTTCTCCTTCTCAACTAGCATGCCCCATGAGAGTGTACATCTTATCTATGATGACACAACCATAGCTGAGCTTTTTGCCCTCTATTGTAATTTGACTCTTCCAGATCATACTCAATAATAAATCCTAGCTATGGATACAATATGCCCACTAGCTTTGATAATTCTACTATTTGCATTTTTCTGAAAAGATTATATTTACTCAATGTACACATTACTATATAGTTAGTCACACTCCTAAAATTTCTAATGAAAATCAAGATAATTCTATTATCAGGTCCATGCTTGGACATGATGATATTAAACATGTGTTTAATGATTCACATACTAGTCATGATGCTACTTTAGATTCATCTCATACTTCTTCTATTCCTTAAAATACTTCTCATAATGCATCGCATACTTGTTCTCATACTCCTTTTTATGTATATGATGTGCTTAATGATATCCTTTTATATAAATATTTGTTTGAATTTGAGGAACCACTTAATATCCACGATTCTACTCATTTACATATTGTTCAGTGTGGATCCCCCTCTCTATTGTCATCTTCTTCTAAGATAATATCTAATAATATGCATGATTTGTCTCTAACTATATTTCACCTCTTGTTATCACTTTATCCCCATCTATCACTTCATCTCTTTAGGATGTTTCTGTTGCTATTCCTGATATTTCTATGGACATTCCATGTCCTTTAACACATGTTGATACTTCATCACCAATACCTAGCATGCTCTTAATACGAAATATCTTATTTCTTCTCTTCATATTCCTATGATTACTCATAATGGAAATTGCAACCTATTAACACATTATTTCTATCCTCTAATATTCCTTCATAGGATATATTTTCCCTCATGCATGTTACCGGTCATTTACAGTTTCAGGTCCGATCCCTCACATTAGAAAGAAATTCCTACTATGCATCCATTGATAATAATTCACTGCATGGAAATATTATTCCTAAAAAAAATCATAACTCAACATTTCCTAAGGATTTTGTTATGGCTACATTTACATGTTCTAATGGTACTGGGAATACATATTTGCATCTCAAGCATTATCATATGGCTATGGCTTCATATTATAATGATCGACTATTGCTTAAATCCTTTCGCCATAGTCTCACGTATGACACTCTCCAATGGTACAACCATCCACCCTTTGGATCTATCAATACCTATTGGGATATGGAAGAAATGTTTCTTGGGTGATTCGTAGTCAACAAGAGTCACCTATGATCATCTACAAAGCTTACATGAGGGAAAAACATAACCTATAATTTATTACATTGTAAAATTTAATGCTTGCATGCACCAGCTAGTTTTTAAACCTATTGACTTATAGAAGTAATTAATCTTCTTTCATGGTTTGATTCTTCCTTTAAAACGATGATTGCAATATGACACATGTGAATCATTCATGCTTTTATGTTGTAGGTTCATTGACTTAGAACAAGATCTCATCGGTACACATTTTATAGATCCTCCTCCTATTGCTACTACTCCTACATCATCTAGTTATTCTCTGCTCCCATCTGTTGAGTGTCCTATGAAATATACATATCATCCTTGCAAGAAATTCCAATCTTCTCCATTGCATAAGCATCCTTCACCTCCTCCTTCAGTCTCACAGGAACCATTACATTTTTCTCATCACACTCGTCCCTATGATGTGTTGCATATATGAATTGACAATTTTTTAATACGCTTATCCTTTAATTACCATCATCCACCTCATCACTTGCATAACTAGCGTGATGGACCTTATTGCAATTATCATCGTATTACTAGCCATTGCGATAATGATTGTTGCACCGTTCATGATATCTTACAACAATTAGAGGATAAGGTAATAATCTTCATTAGTTCTTGCTACCCTAAGCAGTCCATATCTTCAATCCCTATAGGTGTGTTGTTACTTTGGTTGAGTTATCTCCTTCATCTAGTTCTAAGGTCATTATTCATCCACTACCACAGGTTATTACTAATGCATGTTTTCCATCACATCCATCCATCGCTACAGCATCTCATCTACTACATCATACTACCACTACACATTGGCTTCCATAGCCATTGGAATCTCCACTTCCCACCACTTCTCCACTTGATATTCAGTTCAACATATACGCTCATGTTTTTTTCATTCCACATGCTCCCATCACTTCACGTAGGCGTGATATTTAGTAGGTGTTTTTTATCATCTTAGCCCCATATGACGTACTCATTTTCCTATGGTTCATACATTAATGTTGAGGGATCTATTACAATAATATTTTTTCTTCATTTTATGTTGTACACTTTATCGATAAATCTATCTCGCACACACTTTCATATCCCTTCCCGATGACATACTCTTTCTTTATAGTTAATTATTGACTGATGAGGGGTATTATCTAAATAAACCTCATCATCTATAAATTTAGGGGCTTCGTTAATCTCCCTCCCTCTATCCTCATCATACTAACATGCGATCATCTTCTACTCTTACACATTATTAATTTTGATGACAAGTCTATTCATAGATACAATGTAACTTTGTGCAATCACATTACATACATTATCCATCATCATACATTCTATATCATCATTTATCTATATATAATAACATTATTCCACATCGAAATTTACCTATTGCAAATCAATTTAACAAATGAAAGCGATATCCAAACACATCAAGCATCATATATAAGTAACAACAATCACATAAATCATACATCATCATCACATCAATAAACATCAAATACAAAAATCATACACAATCTAATCCATATATATATATATCCTTTTCAATCATAGTTACAAAATATATCATCACTTAGGGCATGTCCCGTACATAAATACATCAATACAACTCATAACTCATCATCGATATCACTCTCTGAAACTTCCATAGCCTTAGAACTAGAAGCCTCACCACTAATTCTACGTCATTGATCATGACCTCTATATCTGTCTAGCTTCCTCCACAGTAGTGTGTTCTCCATAGACTTCTCTACAAAATTACTCTGCAACTCCATAAACCGCATGAATACATCTTGAGCTAAAGGACCTCAATTGATGGCCTCTCTAGCTCAGCGTGTCTTCTTCAGTGCCTCATCTCTCTCACTCAGTAGCACTATACATGTCACTGCAGCTATCACACCTTTCTTGAACAAGTGAGCATGCTCTCCCATGATATCATCCATGTGTTTTAGCATCCATATGCCCATGAGTATGTCTATAGGCATATTCCATGTCAATGTTTGGATGGATTTATCCATGATCAATGACTAATGTGCGTCACCTACGTCTATATATCCATATGTTAGAAAACAATAACAATTCATAAACCATGTAACAAATCACACAACAACACCATACAAATACTTACTCTCTATTATCAGCACCTCTACACTGTCAAGGCTATGTGCTTTCCCCTCCACTCCTCCTTCTAGTGGAAATACTGTTTTATTTTCCAATACTGGATACAAAAAACCACCAATGTGAGGCCCACCATGCTTGATATGCCTTCGTACACGCCGCATCATCCACCTCTATCGGCTCTATTACCGCATCTAACTCGCTTGGCCCTGGAGGTACTAGCTTATCTCCTGTGGGCCCTGTTCGAGATCCTTCTCTCCTTAGTGACCTACTCACTCTCAACAATATATGGCTCTAGTGACACATCCTAGTCCATACAAAACTATCGTGAAACATGCTCAACATGAATTAAGTTGATCACCCCTAGAAATCCATCCTCTAACCACATCATTCGTCATATACATCGTAACTCTACGATATCTTATGTCCATCCTCCATATTCTCAGTTTGGCCTCCATACTACGACCTCTGGCCCCATGTAATCTATCATCAAAATATAGGCATCAATATCCATCCTCCTGCTATGTACACCTACCCATCGCCCAACAAATATGTCTGGCCTCGCCCAATCTCCACAACCCCCACCAATTAGCCTCAATATTACAATATGCTCGTAGGCCCATACATGTAACTATGTCATAGCTCTAATACAACCCCCATGATCATCCTGTGTAAATCCATATGGATCCTTGAAATGGTGGGCTAACAAACATATTTCCCAAGCTTACATGTTGCTCTCTTCCTCTATCTGGCAAAAGATATCATGCATTTTATATAAGATGCCTATGCCACCACCCTCCAAGTCTGGGTGAAACCATAATAGAGTGTCCCACAATTTGGCATTTGTTGTACCTTTATATACACAAATATTCAATTTCATTTATTTTCTAAAGGTAATATCCACAAAACCATACACATTCATGAAATTCCAAAAACTAACGAAATGTTGTGTTTAGAGTGTAGAAAACATGTAAATTTATTTTATTTGGAAAAAATATTGTTTTTTTGTTAATTTTATTCATATGTTGTTTTTTATTTTATACTGGAGAAACCAATGTCCAGTGTGGTGTTTTTAAATGAAAACATATTTTTCAGCATGAAATTTTAGATATATGTTATAGATTTGAATATCGAGTTCCTGAATTGTTTTTTGTATTTCTTAATTTATTTATTTTATTAATTTTTTAGTGAAGATATTTTCAGATTAAGGGTTTACATGTGTTTATGCCAATATATTTTCAGATTAATATCAAAATTAATTTTTTTCATAGCTATGAAGAAGACTTCAACAAATAGTACGTATATTATTTTCTATTTTTTAAATTTTGTTGAAAGTGTCTTACTGATTTTCATAAAATATAATATGTTGGGAAAATAAATTAAAAATTAATAGTAAAACACATTTTTTTTAAATGAAAAAATTATATTTTTACAAAGGTAATAAAAATTGTATTTTGGTGTAAAATTTTGTAAATTAACTAAATAATTTACCCTTAATATGTGACACGTATTTTGCACATTTTGACCAATAATTATCCTCCAAATGGATTTGGAGACAAAATGTGCCACATAGGTGCCACATAGGTTCCACGTAAGGGTCTTCGTGAAAAGAGGTGTTCGCGTGGACCCCTTCGCATGAACACCCCCTTCAAGCGAACACCCCTAAATCCTAAACCCACCACCCTAGTGCAACTAAGTACATATTCCTTTTTAAACTTTATTTGGTGGTGTAAATTTAGTTTTAAAAATTAATTTTTAATAAGTATAGTTTTAAAGTAAATATTTTTCCACTAGTATTATTTTTAAGTTATGTTTAGGTTGAATGATTTTAAGTTGAAAATATATTTTTCATATTATTTTTGTTTCTTTTTAATTAGAAGTATATTATGATTTTCTATTTATTTAAAAAAAGAAAAAAAAAAAAGCACTCTAGTATTTATAATAAAATTAACTTGAAAACATAGTTAACTTTATTAGAAAGATATTACAAAATTGAATAATTGTATATTTTATTTAAATTGTTTTAAAATTAGAAAATTATTTTTAAAGTCAGAAAAAACATGTAATTAAAAATTACCTAATTTATATTGAGATTTCTATATAATAAGAGTTACCTGTGTATAGATTTATATTCAATTTATTCTTAGATCGAGATCTAGCTCAATTTGTGTGTGCAGGTGAAAATTATCGAAGTGGAGGAATCATGGGAAATGAGAAGAATAACAAGAAAAATATAGCGAGGAAAAGAAAGGAGAGAAGAGTGTTGAAATATCACTTCATAGGAAGAAACAAAAAGAGAGAGAGAGATGGTTGATTAAAACACTGGTACATTTTTACTTGATGCATTTAATATTTTGAACTTTTTCCCTCCCCAAACTCATCTCTGATGTTGTTATGCTGCTGACCACACCTTCTAGCCAGATGACACCACCATACCTATAAATACAATGGAAAGATTAGTTCATATCTCCAAAAGCCCTCTATTGTGCAATTTGCATAAAATGTTTTTGAATATCAGTCTCTGATCTCAAAAATGTCCCTTTAACTCAGAGCTTGATATCCCTTAGACAAATTTGGCTATAAACCTATCCTGGTGACATGTAAAAAAATCTAATAGCTTACAAGAAATTATATTCAGCTTCATATGTACTATATCAATTCTTCAGATCTCACTAAGTTGACTAGGCGAGGTGACAAATCTCTAAACTTTAAAACCCTTTAGGTAGCAAAGCCCTCTTCTTGTGATCCCTACCCTCTCACTTTCTGAGACCTATTTTTTCATCCTATTTCACATGTCGATCAACGATGATTTTACCAACTTCTACAAATAGTTATAGGTCAGTGATTACCTCATGGTATTGAATTGTCTATATAAATAGTTAGTATGTAGAAAGCCAGGTCATTTTTTGGGTTTTCAATGCACTACTTTGCATATCAAGAACACTAAAAAGTGTTAATTTCAGGTAACTTACTAAAAATAAAGATCATTGGAATAGGATCTGCTAAAAATAGCAAGTGTTGGGGTTTACCTGGTCAAAACAATCACATACTCATAGGAGATGCTCCATTTCATGTCACTGGCCTAAATCCAACCATGGAGTCCTACAATCACTTAGGTACCAAGAGCCAATATTTTCCATTTCAAACATTGAGTATGGATCTAGATCACACCAAACCAAATATGGATGTTATCAAGTGATACACCATTTCAGAATACAAGGGGCAACCAGTTTCATCAGGTGGTCACATGTTTAGATGTTGGCTAAATGTCATCTTTGCAACCATATGTAATAGTTATTTCTACATCCTAAGTAGAAAAGAAATTACACTTGCAGACCCAAACACAAACCTTATGTATTGCAGGTGAATTATGTCACAAGTCCATAAATTAGTATGTCCATAGAGACAAGATGGTTTACATTCATCAATAGTGATCCACAGAAATAGGTATCAAACGATGATTAGGTTCATGCAGGCAGTCTAAAATCTTCAGGTTCCTACATAGTACTAGATGCTTAGAATGGTAGAAAGTGTTCCATCACTTATCACATGATTTGGATTATGTTCTCATCCTTTCTAGAAACTAGGAGGTTAACTCATCATGTTAGGTACAGTAAAGAGGTTGAAGGAAATAACTTACATTCTTGGAGTATTCTTGCATAGTGTTGGAATGCCTCAATCCAATTCCTTGGATCAACACTAGTCATCTTCTCCATGAACCGCCCCCATAAATGCAATTTTTCTTCTGTGTCAGCATGTTGTTCACTACGTGCCTCAAAGATCTTAGTCTACATATCAAGGAAAAATTGGGCCTAATCTTGACTATAAAATTGTTACCTGAATACGTACCCTTTCATTTTAAGTGAAAGGATTCAGTAGAAGTGTCGATAGGATTCTTTTTCTCACACTTGACTAGTTATAATCCTTAGTATAAATAGGCTTTGGGCTCACTTGCGATTGGGATTATGTTTATAGTTTCTCACAAGATATCTTGTAATCTAGCAAAAAAATGATCCAAATTTCTCCAGATAAGTTTGATACCCCTAACATCTATATAGGTTATACAAAGCAATTTACAACTCATGGTCTAGCAAAGGATGTTATAAGCTGCAGGAATGGTTAGAAAAGATGGTTAGTCTAATTAAGATGGACTTAGCCATTTTTAAAGGGGAAAATAGCTTCTTATATTTTTGGATATTGGTCATTTCGGGAAAATCACAAATTAGATCAAAGAACCTTATCATATTGGCGATTTAAAAGACCCATAATACTTACTAAGGACCTAATTCAATATAATTCTAGGTCATATTATAAAAAAATATCTTGGCATTGCATTTGGCTTCAAAGGCATTTGAAGATAACATCATTGCCACGTAGACATGATCCATGGTTCAAGGATATTTTACTAAATGGCATCATTCCGGCTATTTGCTCGTAGTACAATTTGACATACTGAGATTTTTATATTCATTGTTTACATACCATCCAATTCTAATCTACAATGTTTACATTTTTTTGGATCACTCCTCATCAAATCAGTTGAGCTAGGGTTACACAAGAGTCAACTAGGACTAGTGGCAAATGATTTGTCATACACACACACAATGGCACAAATCCATCTTAGGCACTTTAGGAATGTACACGTCGTAGCATTCATTTGAAAATAATGAGTGAATTTTCCTCTGGCAGATAACTCAAGTACCAAGAAATGAACCAAACAAAAATTATAGAGAATTTGCATGGTCTTATTTTATTAGGGTTTGAGTACAGTTCTTTTGATCACGTTACAGGTCTGAAGACTTTTTTACATCATGGATAGATCCAAATGGGACATAAGAGGGATGTTAGCATGTCAAAATTCCAGGAAAATTCATCAACATATAAAACAAGAAAGATTCAAATGGAAGTGTCAACCCCAAGGAATAATGCTCAGTGGGTTACAGAAACTTACAAGTCCGGATGCTGTAAATTGTAGAAACAGGGGCAGAAGCCTATAGTAGTTTTATTAATCTCAATGCAAATCAATTTACAATGGTGCAGGAATGCAATATTTATAGATATTGCTACAACAATAGACTATAAGTAAAAGGTTGCAAATGTAAACCATATGTTACAACAGGTTCCAAATACATCCGTGAACTAATACAAACAATACAACCACAATTAGTATTGTTAAAACAAATAATAGCATCCGTATGCTGGAATAAAATAAAATAGATGGTGCCTTAATTAAATATAACCATATTGGATGCAATTAATAATTAACCTAACTAATATGCAATAAAGCATAATTAATTATGGTAATAATATATTTTGTATCCTAACATTCCCCCCCGCCTTAATTTTGCATTGCCTAAAGGGATGAGGAGAGGAACTCTCTAAAAATCTCAAACTTATCACTTGCAAGTGACATTGTGAAGATATCTTCTTGTTGTTTAGCTATTAGACAAAATTGAAGTTGTATATTGTGCTTCAAGACATACTCACGTATAAAATGAAGCTATACCTCAATGTGTTTTGTTTTTTCATTAAAAAATGAATTGTGAATAAGTTTGAGAACATCTTCATTATCAACATATAAGGTGGTCAGTTTGTCCTATGGTATTCCAAGTCCTTCCAGTTTACGACGTAGCCATATCACTTCACAAAAAGCTTCTCCTGCAGAATGATACTTGGCTTTTGTGGAAGAGTGAGAAAAAAAGTGTTGTTTCTTGCTTCCCAATGATATTGGTCTAGATCCCATAAAGAATACAAACCCTAAAGTGGATTTTCTATCATCAATGTTACCTGCATTATCTGAATCTGAATATCCATGACAAGAAGAAGTTGTCATTCTTCTTGTATTCTAGACCAAGATCCACTAATCCCTTGAGATATCTTAAAATGCACCTTGTTGGCTTCCAATGACAAAAATTTGGGTTCCTACATGAACCTGGATAGATATCTTACTGCAAAGTTGATATCTAGTCTAGTGTAGGTTAGGTAAATGAGACTCCCAATCAATGATAATAGAGAGTGGCATTTACCGTGAAGGTCTATGGGTCTGAATGAGATAATTGTAAATTTTTTCTCCATAAGTGTAGCAATTGGTGTGCAATCCATCATCCTGAATTTCTCGAGCATTTTCTTGGTATATTTCATCTGAGAAACAAAGATGTTATTCTCTTTCTACCATACTTCCAATCCAAGACAATAATGCATCATCCTGAGATCTGTCATGTCGAATGATCGATTAAGATCTTTCTTCATTGCATCGATCATCCTCACTGAACTCCCAGTGATGACAAGATGATCATCAATATAGACAATGACAATCATAATCTCCCCCCCCCTTGCTTTTTGAGGTAAATATTGGGATCGTATGGATTTATAAAAAATCCATGTTGTACGAGATGCTCATCAATTTTGATGTATCATGTCTGGGGTTTCCTGTTTGAGGCCATACAAAGATATCCTGAGTCTGCATACCTTTGCTTCTTGACCAGGTATAGCATATCCATCAGGTTGAGTCATATAGACTTCTTCTTGTAAATAGATTCATTGTCGGAAAGGTGCTTTTTATGTCCATCTGATGGACTTTCCAGGTCCAAACTATGTAGCTAGAGAAAATATCATCCTGGTCATTTTGATCTTAGCTATGGGAGGTAAATGTGAGGGCCATCCTCATAGTTAATGCCTTCTTTTTGTGCATACCCCTTTGCTACAAAGTCTCAACTTTATACTTGTCCATGGTCCCATCTGCGTTGTACTTTGTTTTAGAATATCCATCTGCATCCAATGGGTTTCTTCCCTGGTGGAAGATCAACAAGATGCCAAGTGTTACTCTTTTCATCAAGTGAGTTGATATTCAACATCCATGGCATCTTTCCAAGCTTTTGACCGTAGGGCTTCCTAGGACTGTAGAGGGCTCATCACCATTCAATAACTCTACTCATTAAAGTAAAGTTTCACTTCTTCTCTTACTTTACTACAAGTTGATGTGGTCCAGGGGTGGATGTATCCAGTGGAGCATCCATTCTTGCATCTCATAACATGCTAGCGATACCACTTTAGCATATGTTGAGTAGTTCCCATGTGGGTCGTGGTTCTATCAGATCATCACTATCATCATCCCATCATCAACTTTCATCATCTGTGGTAACATCAGACTTTGTTTTTATAACAGGTGAAAGAATCTACATCTTGTGAGTCTAGAGGAGGAGAGTCTCTACTTCCTTCTTCTCAAAGAAACTCAACATCTCTGCTGGTGTAGACTCTCCTGGTCTTTAGATCCATCAATCTGTATCCAAGAGTTTCTTGACTATAGTCAATGAAAATGAGTTTTTGTGACTTCATGTCCAATTTATTTCCATTATTCTTGGGTATGTGCATACTTGCTTTACACCCGAATTGTTAGTGTAGGTTATTATTTATGCTTTTATTTATTTATTAGGATAATTCTTACACTTATGTTAGCCCTACACTTGTTAGGTTAGCTTGCTTAGGTGTACTAGATTATGTTGAGTTAGCTTCTTCCTAGTTATGTCTTTAGTTAGCTTACTAGTCTTTTGGAGTTAACTTAACTACCAGTATCAGTTAGTGGGAGTTCTTCACTCACTTATTTACTATAGTAGTTACACTTCCCTCCTCCTATATGTACATCTTTCTTATTGAATAATTCAAGTTCATTCTATTGTAATGTATTGAGCATTATGGATTATGATGGATTTCCATATATGGTATTTTAGCTCTTTTGAAGGTTTGCAAATCTAATGTGGTGTGTTATTATCATCTGAGATCGCAGCTTGGAACAATGAAGTCTTATCATTCCTTTCATGGTATCAGAGCTATAGATATATGTAGACATCTAGTAAGTTTTTCTTTGCAGCTCAAAGGGTTTATTTTTTCATGTATACTAGGAATTTGTTAGCAATTTTTTGCAGTATGCATTTTTATGCAAAACCCAGTGCGGTAATTAGATTTGGAAGGTGCCAAAACCCTAGAATCAACTATATACTCAACCAATGTCTTCGATGCCAGTCAACTCTGCAGAGGTAGCAGTTCTTTTAGCCATTTGATAGTAAGTTGATCATCTTTGTAGAGAATTCAAGTTGAAGCATCTCGGTGTTTTTGCTCAAAATGCAGTCTTTTATCCACTGAAAATATCGATTTACAGCCTCTGTCACTATTCTTTTATCCATCATGGATTTCCTAGTGCATACCTTCTAGTTACCATTTTTAACCCTCTGGGTATTTCAGTTTTCCATGGATGCAGTCTTTTATCCACTGGACGTAGATTTGTACCCTCTGGGTGCATTCTTTTTATCCATTGGATATAAGCTCATGTACCTTCCAGATGCATTCTTTTATTCTCTAAGGTATTTTGTTTTGGATGCAGTCTTTTATCTACTTGGACACAGATAGGATGTACCCTATGGGTGCATTCTTTTATCCATTGGATATAAGCGTGTACCTTCCGGATGCATTTTTTTACCCTCTGCGTATTTTTCTGGTTTTAGATGCAGTCTTTTATCCACTGGATGCAGATCTGTACCCTCTACATGCAGTGCATTCTTTTATCCATTGGATATCAGCGTGTACCTTCCGGATGCATTCTTTTACCCTCTGGATATTTCAGTTTTGCATGCAGTATTTTATCCACTGGAGGCACAGATCTGTACCCTCTGAGGTGCATTCTTTTATCCATTGGATATTAATGCGTGTACCCTTGTGGATGTAATGATTTACCCCTCTTAGACATTTTTAGGTTTTGGGAGCAGGCTTTTATCATTTGGTTGCAAGCATGTATCGTGTGGATGCACTCTTTTACCCTTTAAGGACATTTGGGTGTCATGTGTACCTTTTAAAAAAATCACATTAAAATATTATTTTAATAGGCCAAAAACCTTGTAGAGCTCATAACTTTTGATCCGTAGCTCGGATTAAGCATGATCTTTTTTTGAAATTGTGTATTTTTTCGAGATCTATGCATTGGTGACATTATTATACACATATTTCAAATATAAAAGGTATTTTTACTCATTGTAATATTTATATGCACTCAATTATAAAGTGTCAAATTCGGGAGGGTGTTGTGATCACTTGTGGACGCAAAAGGGTTTTCAAAAATGAGCCCGACGTCCTAAAATTTTGGGTATTAGCATTCTTGTATCTATGTGGTGTATACATTTATATCTCTCTTGTTTGTTGAGATATTTTGGATCTACATTTTTTACACTTTTTTTTGGCATGTTAACAGTTTCTCTTGTGGGGGAGCTATTCTGGTGGAGCCCAGTGTTAGTATGTTACTGTTCAAGTAGTTGATTTTGACAACTCATACAGATCTGTGGTGTCACTCTACCCATTCTACAGTATGAGAGGGTGTGGCAGTTGATACTACTTCTTCAAGGGTTTTATGTCCCTGCCTTGTTACCTTGATTTTTCTTCGATCTTGGCACTCCTATTTTTTTGAATCTCGTGACTTTGCCTTGTTTCCTTGGTTTTTCTTGGATCATGGCACACCTATTTGTAGCAATTGATCAAATTATGTTTGATGTTTGTTTTTCACTTTTCGACATCACTCCATTGACAATCTCCTTGAATGGAGTTATTCTGGTGAAGCCCAGTGTCAGTTGTTTTTGAGTTATATGATCGAGCAGTGGATTCTGACCATAGTGTGCACCACACTTCTTCAACATTTTACGAGTTTTTGAAGTTGAGATTCTGAGGATATCTTGATCAGTAGGATTTTTCTCTCTACTTTGTTATTACTAGTTTTGGGTACCTTGCAAGTGTCCATTTTTTCCCAGTTGTTGTACGTGGGTACCTCATCAGGGCTTGTTTTCAGGACCCACCTTATTTTCCACCCACCTAAGCTATGCTTACGGGAGGGTGTTATTGTAGGTTATTATTTATGCTTGTATTTATTTATTAGGATAATTCTTACACTTGTAAATGTTAGCCCTAAACTTATTGTGTTAGCTTGCTTAGAGTGTACTAGTTGTGTCAGGAGTTAGCTTCTCAGTTATGTATGAGTTAGCTTACTAGTCTTTTGGAGTTAACTTAACTACCAGTATCAGTTAGTGGGAGTTCTTAACCACTGATTTAGGTAGTAGTTACACTTCTCTCCTCTTATATGTATATCTTTCTTATTGAATAATTTAAAAATTCATTCTATTGTAATGTATTGGGAAAAATGTGATTATGTTTTATTTCTAAATGTATGTGAGTATTTTAGCTCTTCTGCTTTGCTAATCTACGATCTTGTATGCTAAATTTGATTCAATCTCATATCGCTCAATCCTTGTGATAGTTTAGTGGAATCTGTAATTTCATTCCTTTCATGAAGAGCTTTCATCTGGGATTGGAATAAAACAATTTAAAATCACTGGTTTCTTTAATCTATTGACAATACGTCATGTGTCATGTAAGTCTCTGTCAAGTGTACCTATAGGCACTGATTTGAATCAAATCTTGATGCTTTTTTGGATTTTCTAATTCTATCCTTCATGATAGAATATCAAATATTGTAGTGAAGAGTCAGTGATCATACATCTGGGCCATTTCCATTGATAGCACAATATTCTACTCTCAAGAACACCATTTTTCTGCTAGTGTATGTGGAGGAGGCATTTTATTGAGTTTAACCTTCCATTTTGTAAGATTATTCAAGGTAGTCTAGTGAACTCATTAGTGGTCATCCTACCCCACCTTGATCTGACCAAAGAATTGATTCATGTAACAACCAATCCTACTTCTCAACTACCCACTTTTTGTCATGTGTGCATACAAGGTTTTAAAATCTTCTATTACCAAAACATGCAGAAGCAATCAGGGTCACAAATGTCTTTTGTAACCTTTTCCTTTTTGTGAAAATAGTCATCCATCATCTAGAAGCATGACAGTACTCATGAGATTCATATTTGAGTTGTGTTGATCATATTTTCCGCAAGGTATTCCCTATAAAATAGTTCAAGCTTGTCAAAAGCTTGAATCTACCAGTATTCTTCTGGATATAAGAGGTTAGAAAATAGTTGTTCTCTTACCTTGGCAGTGAAAGGAACAACCTAAAATAGTGAGGATAGATCAAATCCTTCTTCAGGTATGCTCATCCATTCTCCACATATTGAGTGATCAGAGGGATAGTTAGATCTCATCCCAGATACTTTACAATTATATGACTCAAGTCTCTGATGCTACATTTGTCTCTAGGTAGAATTCCTGTCAAACCATGTGATGTTTCTTAGATCATCTCTGAGGGAGAATCAATTTAGATATGGAACATGCATCCCACATTGGAGGCTTTTGAAAATATTTTTGAGCCTCATGACTTGTCTCGAATTAGATAGAATTTATTGCCAGAATGAATATCAAAGTAAATTTTAAGGTCATGATCAGGGAGTGGACTGACTCACAACAAATTTTAATGGTCAATCCAGGGACATATAGAAAATTTGATAATCTATAATTGTGTGAACCAAGAGAAAGATAAATATTCCCAATCCCCTGAACTGTGTATGATGACTCATCACCTAACGAAACATGGTTTTCCAAAGGTGTGTCCCTCTATTGAAGTAAATTAGTATTTTTTGGTTGGTTATGTGTTGAGTGGATCCAGAATCAACATACTAGACATCACTAAGATGATGTGGAAGGTTCACTAGATCTGAGTAGTGTACAAGTAGTCTTCATTATCTAAATCTTCTTCTTGCTCAGACAATATTTCCTTGCTGATGGGGTCTTCTTTTCTAGTTCCCCTTTGTTCTACCCTTTATTGTAGTTTGAATTTCCCTTGTGAGATTTTTGGTGTTAAGCTCCATACTTGTCTTGATGAACCTTTCTTATAAGTGTTCTATCAACAATCTTTCAATTCATGTCCTCTTTTGCACAGATTGGACATTTCATCTTCTATTCCTTATCCCCTTGTTGATTTTGATTATGATATTGGGGTTTTTTTTTCTAGGAAATTAGGTTTGTCTTTTCCTTTTCATTTCCATTTTTGATGAGAAGATAGTTCCTACTCCTCTGTCATCATCCTTATTATATAGCACTTCCTCTTCTTTTAGAAGATTTACTAACTTATCAAAAATCACTTTTGTATCTAACAAGTTTAGGGTTGTCACAAAAATGTGGTATGAAGAAGGGAGAGCTCTCAAAATAATGGGAGTGAGAGCTTCATCAGTGATTGCTTCTCCCCATGGATAGAAGTGAAGCCCTCAACTCTATAATTCTTCTCAAGAAAGCTTTGATTTTATCATTTTTCTTAAACTTCAATGTTTTTAACCGACTCTACAAATTCAGAGTGACATTCTTGTTTTTGGCCTCATATACTTTGCTTAAATTATCCCATGCTTATATCGCTATTTTGGTACATCTCGATTGTGGGGTTGCACATCATCAGGACACTCCAAACAAGATGATGAGCTTGGATTTCTGATCCTGGTCTTTCAAACTATCAGGTGTTGTGTTATATTAGTAGTTGATCTAATGGTAGGAGTACCATTCACAACAGTTCTATATCTCTTCAAACTCAAGCTACGTTTCTTGATATTTAGTCTTCCATGTAGCATCGTTATTTCCTCTAGAGTAGTTATGAATCTAGAAGAAAGATATTTGAGGGCATTGGTGCCAATTTTGTAGAAATCATTTGATAAGAGTTAGGCTCTTATCACTTTAGGTAATAAGGTCTCCCAATCTATATACCATTAGTCTAAAATATTGAAACTATTCTATATGTGTGCCCTTCTGATATACTCGTCAGTACATGTGGAATAAGCTCGCCCTTTCTATAGACCTTAGTGGTACATGAAAGAGGCATTAACATACGTGAATGAATTCGATACGTTGGTACCAAGACAATACTGAAAAGGGGTCTATGTGATTATCCACACTAGGATAAAATAATATCATCATACGTGCGTGTAACTTCACTATATACTTGGATAATTTATCATTTTGGATCTATGTCGTGTAATTGATCACAGATAGATGGGAAGGCACATAGTGTGTGCATTGTTTCCTTATTACTTTTTGTCGATTTAAAGGAACGATGACCTAACAATGACATTGTTACAGCTATATTATGCATTTTTAGTGGAGTAGTAGTTACGACGGACTTTATCTCGTAAGTGCATCCTAGAGGAACTATTTATATACCAAATGCTACGAATGAGATCTAGGATCTCATGAGTGTTTTTAGAACCAAATGTCACTATTTTTTATTATAATTCTCTGCCAGGTTTTGAGTCAGTTACAATTTTTGTGTCATTGACTATGGTAACGTACAAATTAGTTTCAATATATTGAAGTCATACATTTAGATTTAAAAAAATCTGAAAAAGTGAATGGCAGGAAAAATGAATTTTATTTTTCGGGGCCCTGGTGGCCTCTGGAGCCCAATATGACCCTCTATGCAAAAAAATTGCAAAACAATAGTTGAAAATGCAATTTTTAGGTATACCTCCTTTAGTAAAAGTTACTCAGAATGAAAAAATTAGAGGTCTAGAAGAATTTTTTCCCCCTAAAATAGGGTTTCTCTCACTAAAATTAGTAGCCTGTTTAGCTATAATTAAGGATTTAGTGAAGTTTTTTCCTCTAGTTTTACCTCCAAGATTGGCGGTTTTGCCAAATTTTCCACTAAACTCAATGTTTATAAAAGCAAAGAAATGTGGTGGGGGTCGAACCTTGCACCTATTCCACCTAAACCCTTTGCACTATCCACCTTTGCGCTAAAGCACTTATACTATGAAACGGAGGTGTACATATTTATGCAAAGTAAAAAACTGACTAACCTTTTACACGCCTTCTCGTTATATGTCATTCCATGTGGTTGGAGGTGGGTCTGTGTGGCTGTGTGCTTGGAGGAGTCTTTTAGGGTTTGCGAATGAAAAAATGGATCAACATTCCTTGATATCCTCCATTTTGTGTTGACATGTATTTGTAATGTCTTTTATTCACTATCGTTGCTTTATTGTTCATTATTTCTGATTACAGGTCTACAGATATTTTCTCAGCCAAAATGTAGGACTCAACCCGCATGGATACGCCTCCAATTCTCCTTTTTGGGCTCCCTCAATCAGGATGGGACCGACTACAATGCCACAAGCTTCTAAACACAGCCATATATGTTTTTGTTCAACGAAGAAGATCAGTTATCAAAAAATGCAAGGTCGGTGGAGTCAAAATGGTTCAGAGTCTTCAAATGGAAATCACCTCCTTATTGTTTGCTAGTGTTGTGACTTTTCTTGGACAGTGGTTGGCCTAGTCATGGACTCCGCAATGAATTTCTCTCACTATGCAAAGTGCCTGACTCGTGTGATAATGTATTTGAAGAAGACATGGCTTGATTAAATGCAAACGTGACTCATCCATCAGTGTGGAGCTCCCAATTCACCTTTCCAAACTTAGATCGGTTGAAGATTAACCCGCTTTTTGGCTCAGTGATGAGTTATGCAGCTCATTCAACCTCCATATCCAAGGCTCAGCTCGGTCAAGGGATTTTTCATCTCGGTGTGACTCAGTCAAGAGCCAGTTGCTTAGAATCCTCCAAAACAAAATTCCTGGAGCAGGATGCACGAGTGTAAAAAAAATTGTGTTCCAAACACTTGGAACAAACATAAGGTTGTGGGGAGGCAACGATGGGGCTGGGAAGTTGTAGGAGGCTGCACATGCTCTCAATTACTCCAAATGCTTCTCCAATCTCCACTATATCTTCTACTCTCTCTTTCCACACCTTCTCTTCTCACAAATCCAGATTAACCAACTCTGGTACCAAATGTAAAATAGAGATGGAAGCCTATAGTATTTTATTAATCAACCAAATAAATTACAATGGTGCAGGATGCAATACTTATAGATATTACACAGTCAGATACAAATAATAAAATATGTTGCACATGTACAATCGTGAACTAATACAAATAATAGTATTGTTAAAACAATACAACAACTCCCGTATGCTGAAAATATACAACGCATAATTAATTAAGGTAATAATATATTTATCCTAACAATAATATTATTTCTCGTGGAGCAATATTAAATTTAGTTGGACATGAAGATAAAATAAAGAATCATCATGTTACCACTACTGCTCAAGTCTTGGGTGTTTCTAGTAAGACGATCGGTAGGTATGCAAAGTGGAGGAAGAAATTTTATAATTCTACTGTGGAAGAAAATTGGGCTCTAATGTGTAGAAATTCACGTTGTGATAAAATTGAGTATAATATTGTAAAAATAGTTTATGATTTTTAGAATGAGAGGAATCATCCTTCTCCAAATGTAAGGGATGTTTTAAAACATACAATAACTCGCAATAAATATTATGAACATATAAAATGTTGTCTCAAAATAGCTCAACATGATATGTTCATCAAGTTTAAAGAAGAACATCCACATGTTAATATTGTACAACGAATGTTTGATATTGTGAAGAATTTTTATGTGTGAGTTGATAAAGTCCTTAAAGCATGTTCTTTCCACTATCATGTCGATTTTAATTACTGCTATGAGGTACACAAAACATTATTACCTACATCGAGGTGTAATTTCATTTATGGGCTTATCAGAAATTTGAGTCAATTTTGTTTTATGAGGTGTGATTTAATTAATGTATTTCAAAATCTATATTTTTCGGGTATGTAGAAACTTATGAAAAGCATTAAATGGTCAAAAAAATGCCCCCTACGACTGTGAATGAATTCATAGATTCTATTCTTTGCACAATATTAGATGATCATGTGGAAAGTCCTATGGCTTGCATCAAAGGTGTTTATGACAAGTGTGGGGACTTGAAATTATTTATAGAAACAAATGAAGACATGGACACAAATCAAATGGTGACTTGGAAGAGGTGATTATTAAATAATGAAAAATTAGTTAATTTTAAATTTGGATATATAGAATTTATTTTGATTTTTATGTTTATTGTAAATGAATATAACAAGTTGTTCATTATCTATTGATTTTGTAGGTGCAAATAAACAAAATATTCAACAAAACTTGGAGAGGATGCAACCAGGTTGGACTTGCAAGAAGAGGAAATATGCATTACAACATTCATGCATAGTTTCCAAAGTTTGATCAGTCCATACATTAAACATTCTCACTATATAAAGTGGCAGGCTACGTAATTAAAGACCAATAAAAAGACATTCCCTATTGGTTTCATATTGTTTTTGGTTGATGTTGGTGAGAATTACTCATTTTCTCATCAAAAAGAGATTCAAACGCAATATTATCATACTGATCAGGTTACAATCATGGGTCACGTATTTTCTAGGCATGCACAATTGGATTTGGATGGGTTTAAAATTACATATGTGAAGTGAGTGATTAAGGGGTATCAGTTCTATATAAGTGATAACAAGTAACTTGACACCCACATCATAAAACATTGTTTTGATTTTATTTTCTAATAACTTAATCAATAAGGAGTATAAATAAACCAACATTTTGTTTGGTCAGATGGTTATGCATCGTAATTCGAATGCTCTCACCCTTTCTTTGCACTTAGACATTATCAGCGTTATCAAAAAATACCTCATTTATGGATTGTTTTTAGACTGGTCATGGGAAAGGAGAACATCATGGTATAGATTCATGTATCAAACATGATCTAAAGCAACAAAGCTTTGATTACGAGGGGGATCGAATGATTGATGCACACATTGTTGTTGAATGGTGTAAGATTTTTTTTTGTAATTTAGGCTTAAACCTCACATGATATTATCATGGCCCCACACATAGTGTTTTGGTAGATAACAGGTAAGCTCATTTAAAACATATGAATCTTGATGTGAAATTGATTAGAAGTTACACATAAACTTATGTACATGTACAAATATATTTTAATTAATATGATTTTTGTAAAACTTTATTACTATTTTTTATGATTAATCAGGTATTGATCCAAGGAAAAAACATGGATGTGAAAGAATTCCTAATTCTAGTTCTTTTCATTCTATAATGACTATGGATAGTAATAAGTGGACAATCTATACGAGAGTCAGATATTATTCTTGTTTTTGTTATGAATGCATGAATAAATAATATACAGACTACAATAGTCAAAAATATGGGTATGTAGGTGAGTGCAAGAGAGTTTCTTTAGTTATGTATGACTCATATGGATCAAATCATGATGATATTTTTGAAGATGTGACCTTGATTTCACCTAATTATGGCCACATATCTGGACTTGTTAAACATGGTATTTTTTGTTTAAAAGAATGGTATTTGATAATTGAATTAATATACATAATTTATATTATACATATCATTGAATATTTATTTGAATTTAATTATAACACAAAAAATTATTTGTACAATGATTTTTTGTAGGTGGTGTATTTATAATCATTGTAGAAGAAGACAATATTGAGAAAGTGGAGTACTACTATTACCGAAATATTGTTCATAGTGTGAACACTTAGGAGTGGTTTGTGTTATTTGGTAGTAATAGTTTTTAATATTTATAAAATAATATATGAGTGTGCACAATTAGTTATCATGCACAACTTATAGAGATAGGAATGTGTGAGAATATCTTGGGATTGAGATTAAGACTAGGGAATAAAGGAGAGATATTGGGATAAAATGATAAGACTTGACTCCATGATTTAAAGATCAAGAAATTGTATAAAATGCCCTCTCATATTCAATAGAAATTGCTCAATTCTATTTACATTTAGTTTCTATCTTTTGTAGTTTTCATTTCATGTGTTGATTTTAATTTATTATTGCTTAATTTATTTATGAAAATATAGAGATTTATCATCATCTGGTATCAGAGAAGGTTAGGAAGATTTATGAGAGTGATTACAAGACAAAACCGCGGCCTTAGGGATGCAGATATGAGATTTTTAAAGCTTCCATCGCCATTTTATGGATTCTGATCTTAAAAACAAATGACTGGTAATTTGTGTTTTTCTCAAAAACCCAGATTCAGAATTTTTTACAATTTTGTGGGTTTTTTTATTTGTATTATGGAAAACTTCTGTCAAAATATTACAGAAATTCATTTCGTATTTTAAGAGTAATCGTGGAAAAAATGCTGACGTTTCTAATTATTTTGTAAAAAAATAGTGAGTGATTTCCAGCAATAAAACTCTGATATGCTTTATTATTTCGGTTAAATATAAAGTTGGTTACTATTGTGAGGGTGCATTATTGGTTGAACCGACACCCAATATAATTGTAAAATGATCTTCAAAGAAAAATTTGGCTAAGTTAGCAACATCACGATGGAGGATGGAGGCATAGGAGGATGGAGGCAAATTGGCATCTCTTGTTAGTCACCAACAAAGAGATTGCTTCATGGTATTGGTGACCTTTTATTTTTGTTGTGTGGTGTGTTTACTTTATGTTGTAATAATGAACAAAAGTAACATTCATGTTTAAAGCTCCTACGTGAGCATAATTTCTATTTTGTAATCCCTCTAAGTTAGAAACAATGATGTGAGTAAAATAATGTACGTTGCTATGTAGTGGTTAGTTCCACTAGAAAACCATTTTCTAAGTTAGAGGTTCTATTTGAAAAACTCATATTGTTTGAGTTGTTTGTACTCATTGAAAACCTTCATTTCTTTTTATATCATGAGCATGTACAGGAGATAGATTTCTCCATGTTCACACTAAGGGGGTGACTATTACCGAAATATTGTTCATAGTGTGAACACTTAAGAGTGGTTTGGGTTATTTGGTAGTAATAGTTTTTAATATTTATAAAATAATATATGAGTGTGAACAATTAGTTATCATGCACAACTAATAGAGATAGGAATCTGTGAGAATATCTTGGGATTGAGAGTAAGACCAGGGAATAAAGGAGAGATATGGGGATAAAATGATAAGACTTGACTCCTTGATTTTAGGAGCAAACAATTATATAAAATGCCCTCTCATATTCAATATAAATTGCTCCATTATATTTACATTTGGTTTCTATCTTCTGTAATTTTCGTTTCATGTGTTGATTTTAATTAATTATTGCTTAATTTATTTATGCAAATCTAGAGATTTATCATCAACTACTTGTTCCATTACACAAAAGAGAGAACAAAGATAACAAGTTAGGAGACAATATTTTACATTAGCTCAATTGTAGTGCATGGAACATATTTATGGAAAGTGAAATCCCTCTAAAGTGGGATTTTCTTTGTTTATTATGAACCAAACAAGAAGGTATATCATTACACCCATAACATTGTTTCTAGCGGGTTACAATTGCATCAGGTGAAGAATGTACGTTCTCCACATAGAAATTGGTCACTAGATGTAGAAGATCATAAAAAAATTATAGTTTATTAAACAACGAGATGAGCCACTTGTTATTTTATATGTAGTCATAAAATAATTCACATTATACACTATTTAGTCTCGATATCATACTACTATTTAGAAGGTTTTTGAGTGAAGAAAGTAATAATTAACCCTTATCTTTTAGACATATTGATTTATTTTCATTTATCATTCCTAAACTCTTGCACTCACATACCCAGTCATCTTCCATCATTTCACATTATTTTATCCTTGACCGAGTTTCCTAGGCTAATACTAGGCCGCTTAAGGGGTCCATGGTCCCGCCAAGGGCGCCCCAATATTTTTTGAACTTTCCTTCCCCTTTTTGGGCTCTTTATAGCTGTTTCAGCTTCTTATCTTTTTGGTTACTGGACATTTTGGGGTTAATTATGAAATTAGATCAAGAGAACCCTATAAATATAAATTTTTGAGACCATAATGAGGGACAAGGCAATAGTCACTATTATCATCCACGTAGAGTTGCATCCATTTGGAGATCATTTGCATACATTAGCTCAATTATAAGGACATGTGTGGTTCATTTGCATCACGCAAGCATATGGGGAGGGATTCTTTTCTATTTTATGTAGCATTCTATTAAATTCCACATCTATTTATTGCTCAATACTTCATAAAGTGTGACTAACACAAGAACACCTATGACACATGACGCGCACACACACACACACACACCAGAACTAAATTTGGGTCAAAAATGTAGTGTAATGCTTAGTTAGTAATCCCACTGTTATGTTATCTAAGGTCAGTCCAACCCATTCATTATCATTCTTCTTTTTTAGGATTTTGATACTTTTTGTGGTTTCTTGCAAGTCTCTTCATCATGTTGAATTATCAACGAAACCTAGCGCAGTGCAGTGAATTTTATATGACCCAAAAAGAGGTTCTCAAACCACCTATCATATCTTTGAAACTCAGTTCCAAACCTTTTCTATAGAACAAGGCACCCATTATGTCTACCAGAGCACCCTTAAGTGCCCCCGTCCCACTCGATGCACTCTAGTCTAGCTAGATAGCTTGGATCCATCCTTTTTGGGGCCTCTGCATAGTTTTTCTTGCTTCATATTTCTCCATTCACTTCTGTGACACAATTTAGATATTCCTCTTAATCAAATAAGTCACTTAGATACTTCTCTTTCATGTTACAGTTTTTATTTTCATTAGATTCGTTTCTTGGGTAATTTTTGATAGTCATTTATTACATTTATTTACTATATTTACATGTCATTCTAGACTAGAGGAACTACACCATATCTTCTATATTTTAGTTAATCATTTTGGTGAACCCAACTTGATCATTCACACGTATAGAATCTTCATCCATCTCTTATCATTCTAGGGCTTACTTCATCTCTCTTTTCTTTTATGCCTATTTCTTGTAGCAATCATTTTGGATCCCTTTAATATTGTGATATCCCTTCATCTAAGCATCAAACTTCTAGGTCAATGGCTCATATAACTTCATCTATGGATGATAACCCTCTAGATCATTCCTATCACATTCCTCTCCATGAGATAAAATTAACTAATAGTGAGAAGTCCTATGATGAAGATGTCAATGTTGACCAAGACTAATTTAACGCTATAATTTACTTTCGCCAAGAGTTGTATGAAAACAATAATCATTTCCCTCATGTAGCATGCTCTAATCACCTCTAAGAGAGCTCAAGATGCTTCAAATTTTGTAGTTGATTATTCTTCTCCCATGCTCTCTACTCCACCTACTAATGTTTCTTCTACCATTACTATAACCACCACTCCCACCATTCACCTTGGTACTCCTCATTTGTACCTCAATTCTTCTTTGAATTCTCCATATTTTACCTCTTTATATCAATACTTACAAACACAAATTCATCAACTTCAGGTAGATAGCTCATGCACAACACCATCATTGGAATTTACAATAATGTTTCATACTCCTTTTGCACCTACCATATCGACCTATCCATTGCCACTTAATTTTGTCTCTCTGAAGATACCTATCTATAAAGGCCATGCACACCCACAAGAGAATATATGAGCATTTCATGTATAATGCCTTAACTATGTAGATGGTCACACTATACTAGCTAACATTTTCCCTTGAAAATTTATAGACTAAGCGATATGTTGGTCTTATGACATGCCCATAGATTTGATAGTCTCTTTCATGCATCTAGATGATTCCTTTCTCATGCATTTATCTATTACCATTTATCTATTAACATTGGCTCTAATATTTCCTATGCATATTCCAAAAATTGGGAATTATTCATTTAGGCTCTCTTGTCACCTCTTTAGGAGATTTTTATCTTTGAATCCTCCCCTTCGTTTGATAAAAGTTTTCAAACTCTCAAGCTTCATTAGACTAAACTCCTGGCAATAATTAATGTTATCTCTCAAAAGTGCATCCTTTTTTAGAGATGACAGCAAGGGTTCTAAGATTTCATTATCTCTCACTTCTGTAGAAACAATGGAAACACCTCATGTCTGTGGGTTTACTTATTTTTTAGGTGAGTCTTTGGTATCAAGGTCGGTTCCTTATTGATGTATCCCAAAAAAAAAATTGGGGGTTTTGAGAATAAAAATATTGTTTTAAATGAATTGAAATGGGGTGATAAAAAAAATTGATTTAGATATTTTATTGAGTATATGCATAATAAAATTGAGAAAAAAATTACAAATACACTAACCAATGGGTTTCAATTTGATCCTGAGGCAAAAATGTTGTGTATTGAGGGATAAATCAAAATAACACAGAGCTAACATGCACACTAAGAGTGAAAATAAAGTACCAAATTTGTAACAATGTAAGATGATTAATCAGAGAATTGAAATTCACAAGAATTAATGTAAAGATACACACCACTGCAAATAATTGGAAAGGCAATAATTGGTTCTCATTCAAGGAAAAAATGGCAAAAATATGCTTCAGCACTCCAGTGTCCAAAAATTCCTCCTTGTGCCTTGTTAGTGCACACAATATATAATAAAAATACTTCACCCAACCCCTCCTAAAAATAGATTGCAGTTTGTACTCTCCCATGCATGCTAATTTTACCCCTTTATCATGAATAAATAAAGGAATTAAAATAGATATGCTTATTACAATTTGGCATTAATAACCTTGGTTACAAAAATACACTCTACTCAAAGTGTATTTCATTGTTTTATTTTTAATACAATTAAAGTACTTGGGTGAATATTTCTGGCTAATATTAGCCACTTGCTTTTTATTCAAGTCTCCTCCAATGCAAGTGCATATTCTTTGTCTTCTTGTGTATGATGTGACATCTATTCATTATCCTCTTGCATGGTATTTTTTCTTTATCTCTGATTTTTCCTCTTACAGAATCATGCAAAAATTATATTCTGTGTAAGTAAATAATGTTTTTTCTTTTCCTTACTTATCAAAAATAATATTATCCCAATGTGGGGAACACTTGTGAACATGTGCAAAACATCTTCACCCTTTGTATAAGTTCTTTAGCAAATTTTCAGGTATTTTACAAGGTTTAAAGTATACAATTCTTTGGTAAGCAAATTAGCTTGACCTTCAATTAAATTATGGTGTCTTTGATTTTCCTTTTACCATGTGGTCTCAGCCCCTTCTGAATAATTATGTGGCATGGCATGTATAATAGCTCACAACACTTGAGCATCTTTCAAATTAGTCATGCATTGTTTAATAATCTCCCCATCATTTGATTTATCAAACAAAACCCATCATAATGTCAACCTTTTGCATAGTCTATGGAATATTCATTATATTTTATTCTAACCATTGGTAAGGTTAATCATTATTTGGGACAAAGTCCCCCTCCACGATGATCAAACCCTTTACGAGGTTGGTTGCATTTTGACCATGGTTAAAACAGGGTTTTACTGAGCATTGTTGATTTGTGTATTGTTTGATATCGATTGTTTAAGCCAAATCTGGGGAGTCCGGGGTTGGCATTGAATTTGATGACTTGATCCTCTAAAATTGTACTATGATTGATCTATGACCATTGGTGGTAATTACAAAAGTTGAGTTGTGGTTTGAATTATGAACCATTGATATTTGTACCATTTCATGTACACCATTAATCGTTGACAATGGGTGGCATAGTGGTGGGTTGGAGTTAGCAAAATACTCACAACCTAATTCTTTTCAATCATTTTGCACTTTAAAATTTTAGGGAGAATCATTAGAATTCATTGACCTAGACACTATTATTAGTGTTCTTTGAGTTCTCAAATACGAGATCATTTCACCATGTATTTTCAACTTTTGTTTCAAGTTGTATCTTGTCAAGTTATGTGGCTTGAATATCCTTGTGATTTATTTCTTGTTAAGTTTTTGGTGCCTTTACTGTAACCGTTTGTATTTTTTTACCTCGAAGGTGTGTGCATGACTCTGAGCACTGTAATTGTTTTCCTTTCTACCATTTTTGGATTTATTCACACTGAAACTTTGAAGTATTTGTTTTCTTCTGAGAGTAAAAATTCCTTCCGGGTCTTTAAATGTTTCTCTGTCTATGGCTTCATTTGAAGGTCTGGATGAGGGTTTGTTAATTTTTACTTATACTTAGTAATTTTCAACTGGGAACTCGTATTTTGGTCCAAAAATGCATAAATGTGGCACTTTGTTTGAGCTCTATGTATAACCCTTGATTTGTTTTAATGGGTATTCAAAATTTTAGTGTTAGATCTTTGTGTCATTCTTGTATTTAACATGGGTTTATCTACCTCTGTGCATGGTTTATTCCACTAGATTCATTACTTAGATAATATTTTTTATTACTTTTCCGTTATTTTATAGCTCAATTTTCTATGTTCTCCACGAGCTTTGTTTGTCTTCTATTAGAGTTAGTTTTATTTAGGGAATTTGTTACTTCATATTTAACTGAAAATGGTGTTCTAGGTTATTTGTCTCACCCCCAAAATATAGTTTCCTCTTGTGATTCAAGTTCTAGATTCTTTTGTGACCAACTGCTATATATTTTGTGTCATATTCTTGTATTATCTGAGTGTTCTTAGCTTCAAACCTTGACATTGTCATTCAGTTGAAGTCTTTTATTCTTCATTTTGGGCTCTATTGTTGATATCTTGATCTTGTTTGATATTTTCGGTGTTCTATTTCAATTTCCTTTGTAAAACTTGTGATTGAAAACCCTCTTATTTTCAAGATACTAATAGATCTATGTTTGACCTGAAACTTGCAAGTTGTCCTTGTTTGAGCTATCAGTGCTATGATGCTTTGAACTCTAATAATTCATGGGTATTTGCACTTTAGCTATGATTTTATTCATTGTTCAAGCTCTAGCTGTCATATTCTTGGCACTATTCTTTTCATGTGTGCTATGAAACTCATTATCTTTAAAAACAAGCTTGTTCTCTTACTAATATTGTGTGTATCTGCATGAGGGAGCTTATTTTGTTGATGTATCTTTGTTGTATGGTTGTTCTGCTTGAAGCTACTATGGAAGAAGGTGAGTTTATTTATTTTTTGGGTGCTTGGATTTTAGTTCCAAACTAGTAAGATATTATACGCTTGGAACTTTGATATTTTCATCCTCATCTGGTTGCTTTGAAAAAAAAATAAAAACTCCTCCATTTTTTATTTAATCTGAATATCATTCTTTTATTTTATGTTTCATAATGTTCTGAGACACTGATATCTTCTTTTGTTCTATTTATGTCATGCAAATTTATGGAAAACGTAAAGCTAGAAAATTCTTTTAACTTAGATTGAAATATGTGATTGTTCTATTTTAATTTAGTTGCATCTAAGTCATATATTTTAAAGGAAATTTTATTTTATATTCATCATGATTTACTTCCCTGTTAGCTTAGTCTAAAACTTACTGGAATGACAGCACATCAAATTTTTAAATGTTTTCCTGGAACTATCTATCTGGTCAAGTTGTAGTTTAAACTTCGAAAGTTCCTTGTGCATGTGTTTGATCTGAAGAATCGAACCTTTTGTTACTATATTATATAAAAATTGATTCTCGTGGTGGTTGTTAATTCTTCTGAGTTGTACCATGAGTTTGCAATTGATGACCTATTCTGGTTATAATTGAAACTCCATTTCAGATATTTTGTGCTTTATAATACAAATTCTTCTTACATTTTGTACTTCAAGACCATTTGTTCTTATTTTTGTACTTTTTTTAATCTCTTCACTTCATCACTGAATACTGTGAACGGAAATTTTGAGATTAATTTGTAGTTAAAGAAAAATTTCCTTATATGTGAAAGGAATTCATGATTCTCGTAGCCACATGACATTTGTACCTAAAAATTTACTATACTTTGCTAAGATGAAACATTCATTTTGATAATGATGTCTTAGGCTTCTATACTTATGAACAACTTTCATAAGTCTTTCCTCAACAGTTCCTAGAAATTCATGAACTTTGAATATTGGATATGTAATTTATTTTGTGTTGGTCTAAAATTTTTACTTTGATTGTATCATAATCGCATGCTCTTTCTTGTGAAGTTGTACCTTTTCAATGAAATCTATTTTTACAGTACAAAACTTTAAAACATGCATTTGTTTTCTTCTGCTGCAACATGTACCTAGTACTTAAGAAAATTATTAGAAAATAATTAAGATTTTTTGCCTCACTTATATTCCATAGCTTCTTTTCTTTCTTCTTCCTTTTCTATTGATTCTAATGAATCATTATGTGCTTTTACAAGATACTACGTTCTTAATTCTGCATCTATTACTTTATGTAATTTTATTGCTACTTTTGATCTCAAATTAATTATACATTTTCCTGAAACTAGAAAAACATGCATGTAGCCTGGATCCTGAGCTCAAATTTTCATGTTTTATATGTTTTCCTTTCAATCATGTTGCTACAATGGAGAGATGTAGAGAAGATGAAGCTTAAAATATGGAGCTCAAACAATATAGACTAAACGAAAAACCCAAGGCAATGACGGGTTTCTTCTTCATTCCTTTTCTTCTAGTTTTATACACATGTATCTCTTATTTTAGTAGTTGTAAGTTACATCCCATGGATTTTATTGGAAACATTGAATTTCCTTGATGAATAAATGATATTATTTCTGTAATTGAGTTGTGTACTTCCTTTTACTTTCAGCTTTTATGTTATGTAATGATGGTACAATGAATTAAACAACTCAATACATAATAAATAACACTTAATCATAGGAAATGATAAAACTGAAAACACCTGTAACTTAAAAATGAACTATTAGAAATGCAAACAACTACTATGTTTGTTTTTTTCGAGTCCAACTCCTCAAGTCTACTTCTATCTCCGCCTTCCTCAAAGTTGTGCTTTAGTTCTTAAGAGCTTTTGTACATCTTTGATGAAGGTGATCATTGAATAGCGGCATATGTGAGGTGTTGTATTCTACAACAACACACATAGCTGTAATTTTCCTTGTTCATTCACCTAACTGGAAACACAATTTAACTGTAAATTTCCCCTAGTTGGGTTCATTCATCAATTATTTCCATCGAAAAAATAGTTTCGAGTTGCCCATTTTTTCACAAGTGCAAAAATTGTCAACATTTCTGATGATCCTATGGGGAAAGATTCCTACTAGCTTGTAGACCAATGCCTTGCTCTAGTCCATTGGGCATGGAGTCAAAGCATATAACCAAAATCTATCCTTTTATGAAAAACTGACCCTTCTAAAAAACAAACTAAAGTTGTGAAACGATCTGGTAAACCAGATCACGTGCATGAATGAACTTATTAAATTGAAAAAAATTGTGATGTGCATGAATTTCACTTATTGAAGGGAAATCCTACTCTAACCAAAACTCTAGGATTTTTAATAATAGTGTTTAAGAAACATACCATTCATAGGAATGAGA
Source organism: Taxus chinensis (assembly GCA_019776745.2). NCBI lineage: Eukaryota > Viridiplantae > Streptophyta > Pinopsida > Cupressales > Taxaceae > Taxus > Taxus chinensis. The sequence goes on along the minus strand of CM034151.1, from coordinate 156,825,206 downwards.
AGTTCCTCTCCACTTAGCCTTAAAATATGAAATGCATTATGCTCTTTGTAAGCTGAAATAATTTAAGGACCACTCCAAATTGTATCAAACTTTGTGTGGTTTCTTGGCTTTGCACGATCAACATCCCATTTCAACACAATGTCTCCTTCATTAAAGACCCTGAACTTAGCCTTTTTATCAAATTTTCTCTTGATCTGTCTATGATTATTTTCCATCTTAAGATGAACTTTATCTCTTAGCTCTTACAACTCCATTATTTCTCCATAACAAACCTACATTGGTTCATTCTCAAGTAATTCCATTTTATGTAATAAATCCAATGTGGGTAGCTCAACTGAAATAGGCATTCTTGCCTCACGTCCATAAACAAGCTTGTACGGTGAATTGCCAACTGACCTTTTAGGAGTCACTCTATTAGCCCAAAGTGTTGAATTTAACATTAGATACCAAGCTCTTTGGTTGTCCTTGAGTGTTCTTCTGATAATCTTTAACATATTTTTGTTAGTACTTTTAGCTAAACCATTACCTTGAGGGTAATATTTCGACGAAGTACTCAATTACATACCATGCTTTACAGCCCAATTTGTTACCTTTGGACCAAGAAATACAAAGACATTATCTGAAATGATAGTTGCTAGAACACCAAATCTATAAACTATGCTTTCGTAAAATGATTTAAGATTGAAGACTCATTAGATTTTTTCAAGGCTATTACTTAAGTCCAATGTGTGAAATAATCCGTGGCAGTAAAGACCCACTTGTATCCATGTGATGAAGGAGGATTTATCATTCCAATGAATTCAAGACCCTAGTCCATGAAAGGCTTATCCACTGAAATAGGTTGCAAGCGCAGAGAAGCTAAACATTATTTTCCAACAAAGAATGCACATTTCTTACACCTTTTAATCCATTCAAAATAGTCCTTGAATATGTTGGGCCAACAATAACCATCTTTCATAATTTTTAAGGTTGTAGTACATGATGAGAAGTGGCCTCCTACAGGTCCTTCATGAAACTCGAATAATAATTTTTGCACTCTATCCTAATCAATACATCACAGAAAAATTCCATTTATATCTCTTTTGAACATCACACCATTGATGAAAACACAAGGTATAACTTGTAATATGAAATATCATGTAAGGTGTGTTGTAAGTATTTAATGAAATTAGTCGTCCAACCTGATATTTGAACCTCTAGATTGAATTTTGGTTGCCAAATTTTAGGTTATAATAACATTTTCTGATTGTTGATACCTAATTTCAGCATGTTGTAATGAATTTTCTGATTCTATAGCCTGTTGTTTTTCCATATCAGCAATCAGATGATCACATAATCCTTTGCCTCATACTAGTTTTGTAACATAGATGTCAACAATTTACTCCATAACCTTTGTAATCCAACCTTCTCTCTTCTCATTCAATTCTTTGTTCAACAAGAACACTTTAACACTTGAATGAGAGACTTACACATGTATCTTATTATTCGAAAGTAGGTACTTGAAAGTATTTACCCCTCTAACTCTAGTAAACACTTATTTTTAAAGAGAAGTGTACCTTTTCTCATAGTCATGTAAAGTTTTCCAAATGAAATAAATTGGCTACTCAATATTTTCATCATTAACCTAAGTTTATATGGTTGAAATGGTTTCAGCTCCTACAAGTACATACATCATGAAATCCATATCAAAATTTGGATTTTCCAAAGTAGGATCTTGTGAAATAGTTGTCTTAATAGCTTCAAATCCTTTTCTTCCTTTGTTAGTCTAAGAGAAGGTTTTATCTTTCTCTAACATGGTTTTTAATGGCTTGACTAATGTTGTAAAATCTAGAACAAATATTCTAACAAAGTTGATTTTTCCAAGAAAATTTTGTAATGATTTCTTATGATGAGGTAAGGATAGTTGTGAAATTGCTTCAATTCTGAAAGGATCAATAGCTAAACCTTGCCTAGAAACAATATGTCCAAGTAATTTACATTGATGGACTAAAAAGATAGACTTTTTGGGATTCAATGATATTCCAAACTACCTTCAAAGATGAAAAGTAATCCTTAAATGCATAAGATGATCATCAGAATTCTTTGAAAATATAGTAACATCATCTAAATAAACCTGTATGCATTTTTTAATAGGCTATGAAAATCCATATCCATTGCACGTTGAAATGTTTCACTAACATTAGAGAGTCCAAAAGCCATTCTTTTGTAAGCATAAGTACCCCACTTCATGGTGAAGGAAAATTTGTATTTGTCTTCTTCACACACAAGAATCTAATTGTATCCACTGTAACCACCTAACAAGGATATCCTATCTGAACCTATAACTGTTCTTAAAATTTGATCCATGATCGGCAGCTGATAATGATATTTTAATGAAGCTTTGTTAAGATCTGTAAAGTCAATGCATAGTTGGACTTTGCCATTCTTTTTCTGTACAGGCACAAAATTAGCTACCCAACGTGAATGCTTAACTGGAAAGATAATACCTGATTCAATCATCTTGGATAACTCTTTTCTCAGCAAGGGTTCAATCTTAGGATTTATAGGCCTTTGTTTCTTCCTAACTGGTTTTGAATTTGGTTGTAACTCTATGGTATGATAAGCAAAACTGGGGTTAAATCCTCTCAAATCTTGGTATTTCCAAAAAAAAACATCTTTAAATTCTTTGTATAAATTATTGAAAGACTATTTTTTAGCTACGGAAAATATATTTCTTATAAATAACTTCTTTTCATCATCAACTAAGATCCCTTCGTAGTTATATGCATGATTTGAGATCTTTCCTTTATCCTTTCTTAGTTGATCATCAGAACTGAAGATATATTCTAATGTGACCAGCCCTTGAGGCATCTTGTTTGTTTTTAGCTATATAATCTGATCACCATATAATTGCTACAATTTTTCTTGATTAATTGCAGAAAACTCAGCTTCTTACTACAGAAATCTACATATTTTCTCATCATCTTCTAAAAATTTCTAGTTTTCTTCATCATCAAGCAGTGAAGGTTTGATAATCATCTTTATATGTGGTTGTATTTGTTGTTCTCAATCTGTTCTAGCACTTCAAAGCTAGCACCAATTGCTATAAGTATGTCTGCATGTTTGTTTTCATCTCTTGGAACAAATTGCATATTAATAGCTTCAAAATCATCCATCAAGTCTGAAACTCTATGCTTGTAAGATTTCAACAATGAATTATTACACACATTAAAAAAAATTCTTGATTAATAACTAACTCTGAATCACCAAACACTTGTGACATGTTGATAACCATTTTCCTAGCCCATTGCACGCCATGAATTAATGCTTCATATTCAGCTACATTACAAGTACATGAGAATTATAGACTTAAATCTAAAAAAAAAAATCATTCGAAGGAGAAGTAAGCATCAAACCTACACCTTGTCTTGTTTTGGTCTTTTCTCCATCGAAATGAAGCTTCCATAAGCCTTCTGTTGTATTTTATGTACTAGATATCAAGGGAATAGGTGTATTTTCTTCATGTAAATAATAAAAACCAAATAAATCTTCTTCTACTTCCTTGAAGGGATCATAAGCATGTTCTTCCCGAGTTTTTCCATCCATAAAAATATTAAAAACACCATCTAATGCAAAAACATATGTTGTGATGTCAAAATCAGTATGATCTATAGTTGCATTTGATACAACATTTGAAGCATGAGGTTAAATATGAAATCTAGACAAAGCCTCTAAATAGAATGTATCTTTAGTTCCATAAATTATAGTAAAGAATAAGAATGACCAATATGAAGAAAGATAACGTCTTATCTTTGATGTAAAATCTCTTGATGAACATAAATCAAAGTAGGGAGGTAAATCTAGAACTGTTACATCTTGAAGAATATAAACATTTGGACGAGCACGTAACAATACCTCTAAATTTTTAATCACACCAAATGTGTTAGTTGTTGTCCCATCTATCGGCAACAAACTCTTTTCTGTAGGTTCATGCTACATGCCCAAGTTTTCTGTAATTACTTTAGGCATTAATTTGTTGCTTGCACAACTGTCAACCATGTTGTTATGAACTAAATGATCTCCAATAATCAAAGATATATAAAAGGGTGGTGGAGTTTTAATATCATGATCATTTAGAACATTTTGTACCATCCACTTAACCTGTTTCATGTGATCTTTCTAAATTGTACTAAGAACCATATCATCTTTCTGAGCTTCCTGTTTTGCTGGTTTTGAAGAAATGTGTAACTTAGCAAGCTCATAAGAATGTAACTCCTATTGTCCTAGAATACTCAAAGCATCCCATAAATAAATACTGGTGTTATGATTTTTCATTAGTTCAACGATATCAAAAGAAGTATTTTTTTTAGAAAAATCTTCGACAATTTTAGCATAAGCTTTAGCAAAAACTTACTCTTCTTCAACAAATTTTGAAATATGAGGTATGAACAATCTTCTACGATCAGGTTGCAATTATTTTTATTTCTCTTTAGGGGCTGAACTACTTCCTATTTTTGAAGGAACGACAGGACTGCTTTCTATTTCTAAAGGAACAACAGGACTGTTTGATGTTTTTTCACCTATATTTGCTGATTTTTCAGTAATTGTAGATAAAACAGGTCCTATTTGATGTTTTTCTTTATTTTGAGCTGTTTCTTGAGACCTAGTTGTAACAACAATAAAATATTCTTCTCCAAAAATGACTAAGTTCTATTCAGGTGATTTTTTATTCTAAGTATCTTACTTCCCACCCTCCATTTGAGGCATAAATAATGCTTCAAATTGAGGTTGTGAAACAAGGCTTATATTCATAAATGCATTTGGATAATTAGCATCTAAATGAGGATAGTTACAAGGTAAACACCATTCTTCTGAATCCATGTTGACAGGAAAAATAGTGTTAGATGAACTAGGAACTTTGTGATCAAATTTCCTTTGATGATAAGTCTTTCTATTTTGATGATTTTACCGATAAGTATTCTTATAAGGCCTGCTAGGTTGAGCTAGTTTATTCTCAATTGATGTTAATTTATTTCCGATATTTTGCAAGGAATTAAATAGGTCATCTGACGGTGTTGTAACAGTAGGATCTATTATGGTAATAGGTTGTGGTATAGGTGCTAAATCTTCCATAAGAGGAATAGAAGTCCTTGGGGATAATTTTTCAGCTTGAATAAGGTTGTTTTCAACCTTAATAGAAATATAATAAGCTATTGGGAGTGTAGTTCCTCCCATAGAATGTATCATGGCTTAAATTTCACTATTTAAAGATCTCAGATAGTATAAAAATGCATGATCAGCTTGAGGCTTAACACTAACTAAAATCCTTTCTCAAATTCTAGTAAATATGATATTAAAACTGGCCATAAATTTGTGAGTTATTTGTATTATAGATAATTGTTCTATGAGGGATAAATGATTAGAATTGTCTTGAAATTTCTTAAGTAGTTGATCCCCTAATTCATCCCAAGTTGTTATGCTCCCTATTGGTAAAGATCTATACCATTGCAAATCTTTTCCTTTAAATGATGTAACTAAGAGTATCAAGGCTACATCTTCATGAGTTATGTTCTGGACTGCACAAAGGGCTGCAATGTATTTAATATGTTTAGTAGAGGTAATATGAATTTTACTAGTAAATGAAGGTAAACCTTTCAAGGTAAAAATAGGTATATCATGATAGATTGGAATCACTAAAGGGTTTCCATTAGTAAAGGCAACAAAAATTCTGGGTGGTTATGGTGGTTGTTGCATGATTACAGGGATTTCAACAACAAGATTAACACATGGTGAAGGAAGTGTTGATGTTTAATCACACAACCCATGAATGTTTACAACTCAATGGGTTAGAAATTTCAATGTGATTGCATAACATGGATATTTTCCCAAAGTGTGGGACTTTGCAATCGAGAAAGCTCTTCGGATGAAGGTCGGTTCAATTCCTCTATTCTGATGCACGCATTCAAATTGTACAGGACATACTCTAAAAACTACTCTAACTTACCAAGGAGACATGGTTAAGAAGACTGCAAGAAATAAAACCTAAACTAAAAGAGGTGATGCATTAAAGGAATGCTAATAACTTGCCTTGTATGGAAATGAATGTGAAACAAGACTGAAGAGGATGAACACCAACACAGATCAATTTTTTGTCACCAATTTTTCACCATTAAACACAGATCATCAAATATGAAACACAATAACCATGCAAAGATAAACAAGATTGCAATGAGAGATATGATGAAAGCAATGTACACAAGAGAGGGTTGAAATTCATCCACAGACTTCTATTATTTCTCCACAGACTTGATACAGTGCATTACAATGGCCAAAAGGCAAGATTGTATTTTCAGTCTAGATGGGAGGTTTGAACTCCACAAATTCACTTACAGACCAGAGAAAAAGGGAGGGTCCAAAGAAAAATTATCCAACAGTAGAAAAATGCCCCTCCTTTCAATATATATGAAGAATGAGAGTAAGGGACAAAGAAAATTTTGAAAACTTGCTTCAACCACCCCAAAATGCATTGAATTATCCTACAACAATAATGGGTGCCACTACAAAACCCATGCCTCCTTATAGTTGGCCTCGTTGGGTAACAAAGGAAGCCCATACTTCATCATTGTGGTAGGTGAGAAACCCGAAACACCCTCTAAAAATGGCAGACTGTATTTCTTCATTTTGAATAACTTAGTCCAACTTAAATTAAAAGTCCTTTCTAAAAAGTCATTTCTTTTGAAAATTTGATCTCCCAGTCAAAAATTATGGCCATCTAAAGGTGTCATTGTGCAAAAATTGTGAACTCTTGATCTTCCTTCTTCGGAGTCCGAAATGCATGCAACCTCTGAAATCCTGAAATTCAGAACTTCAAACATTTTAAATTCATAATTCGGGTTACTGTTTACTTGTTTGAGTGCTTGAGAGCCCTGAAACTCTGAAAACCCGAAATCCAAAATTCACAGTTCGTGTTTCAGACCTTTACCTTTTCAGGCCTGAGGCACTGTTCACTAGAAAATCAACTTACGAGTTTCAAAACTCCAAAACCTGAAACTTTGAAACCCCAAATTCCAAAAGTCCAAAATTCCTGCCGCATTGACCCTAAAACCAAAGTTTGACCCCTAAATTTTGAACCCTTTCGAACTTTAGAATTTTAGGATTTCAGGCTTTTTGCTCTATTTTTCCGTTTGGTCATTTCCTATCTCTAAAACTCTGAAACCCAAAAGTCTGAAATTCATACTTTCAGGGTTTCAGACCTTTACCTTTCCGGGCCTAAGGAATTGTTCACCTACCCACACTCACCGAGATCTCCAAAACTCTGAAATCCCAAAGTCCAAAATTTAGACTTAAGGGTTTTAGAATTTGATGCTTCTTTTTTCCCTTTCCTTGTCTCTGAAATGTCGAATGCCCGAAGTTTGAAAAATTTTGGCCTTTGCCTCCATTCTACTGCTTGAGCTCTAATCTCCTTTGACATTCCCTTGGCCATTCATTTACTAACCTTGCATTTCCATTGCCTAGCCCACCTACAACTCGATTGTCAAATCCCTAAACACAAGCTCTTATGGCTGAATGAATCCCTTCATCTTCTTCGTGTGCAAGATTATGTTCATGCAATTTTACTTGAGGGGAAAAATTGGATAACAGGAAGGGGATGAGGGTTTCCAAAACTAGGCCTATTGTAAGGTAAGGTATTTCTGACTCTTCTTCTTCTTACTGAATTCAAAGGGAAATAAACAAAACTACGAGGAATACCTCTTACCATTGATCTTGTAGTAAACTTAAGCATCGAACATGCTACATGAAAAATTAGTCTTAAATTAGCCTTACTGAGTTTCCAAATAATTTCCTTTGATTTTCAATGGATTTTTATAGCTTTTTTCTTCCAAAAGTGATGTTCTTTCACTATAAATCTACTGTCAATTTTTGTAATTTGTAGTAGATTTGATCCGTGGTCCCATCAGGCATGCCAAAAATTGTTATCTCTTAGAAGTGCACCCTTGTTATGAGATAACAACATGGGTTCTAATCATGATTTATCTCTCACTTCTATAGATATAATGGAAACACCTCAGGTCTATGGATAAACTTACTATTGTGGTGAGTCTCTAGTATCAAGGACGGTTCCTTATTGATGTATCCTAAACTAATTGTTTAGGGTTTTGAGGGTAAAAGGATTGTTGTAACTAAATTGAAATGGGGTGATGCACCAAATTGATTAAGGGTTGTGACTGGGTATATGTACATTAAAATTGAGAAATAAATTATAGATACATGAACCAATGGGTTTCAATTTTATCCTAAGGTAAAACACATGTGTGTTGAGGGATAAATCACAACAACATAGAGCTAACATGCACACTAAGACTGAAAAGAAAGTACCAAATTGGTAGCAAGGTAAGATGATTAATTAGGGAATTAAAATTCACAAGAATTAATGTAAAAATACACACCACTACAAATAATTGGAAAGACAATAACTGGTTCTCATTCAAGGTAGAACTGGAAAAAATATGCTTCAGCAGTCCTATCCCAAAAGTCCTCCTTGTGCCTTGCTAGTGTACACAATATATAGCAAAAATACTTCACTCAACCCCTCATAAAAATAGACTATATTTTATACTCGCCCATGCAAGCTAATTTTACCCCTTTATCATGAATAAATAAAGGAATAAGAATAGACTTGCTGATTACAATTACGCATTAATAAGCTTGGTTACAAAAATACACTCTAGTCAAAGTGCAGTTGATTGTTCTATTTGTAATGTAATTAAAGTGCTTGGCTGAATATTTTTGGCTAATATAAGCCACTTTCTTGTTGTTCAAGTCTCCTCTAATATAAGTGCATATTATTTTTCTTCTTGTGCATGATGCGACACCTATTCATTATCCTCTTACATGGTATTTTGTCTTTATCTCTTATGTTTCCTCTTAAGGAGGCATGCAAAAAATTACATTCCATGTAATAAAATTATGCTTTTTCTTTTCCTTAGCCAAAATAATCTTATCCCACAGTGGGAACCACTTGTGAATACATGCAAAACATCTTCACCCTTTGTATAAAATCTTCAACAATTTTTAAGGTATTTTACAAGGTTTAAAGTATACAATTCTTTTGTAAGACCTTAGCTAAGGTAAATTGCAATTATAATGTCTTTTATTTTCCTTTCACCATGTGGTCTCATCCCCTTCTTAATAATTATGTGGCATGACATGTATAATAGATCACAATACTTGAGCATCTTTCAAATTAGACATGCATTGTTTAATAATCTCCCCATCATTTGATTTATCAAACGGAACCCATCATTGTGTAAACCTTTTACATAGTCTATGGAATATTCATTATAGTTTATTCTGACCTTTAGTAAGGTTGATGAAAATAATAATCATTATTCGGGATAAATTCCTCCTCCATGATGATCATACCCTTTACGAGGTTGGTGGTATTTTGACCATGGTTAGAATATGATTTTCGTGAGCACTACCGATCTGTGTACTATTTGATATGGTTTGTTTAAGCTAACTCTTGAGAGACTGGGGTTGGCATTGAATTTGATGACTTGATCCTCGACCATCGATTTTTGTACTATGATTGGTGGTAATTATGGTAGTTGAGTTTTTATTTGATTTCTGAACCATCAATATTTGTAACATTTCATCTACACCATTGATCGTTGACTCTGGTTATCATAGTGGTGGGTTGCAGTTAGAAAAATAATCGCAACCTAGTTCTTTTCAATCATTTTACACTTTGAAATTTTATGGCGAAGCCCTGACGAAATTTCACCTCGATGCCATTATTGATGTTCTCAAGCTTGAATACGAGATTTCTGTGTATTTTTGGTTTTATTTCAAGTTGTAGCTTCTCAAGTTTTGTGTCTTGAATCTCCTTTTGATTTCTTTCTTATTCAATTTATGGTGCATTTGTTTTGACTAATTTTTTGGTTGTTTGACCTCAAAGGTGTGTGTATGGATCCAATCCCTATAATTATTTTCCTTTCTGCCATTTATTTTGTTATGTGTTGTCTTGTATGAAAATGATTTCTGAGCATAAAAAGTCTTCTGGATCTTCGATCCTACAACATCTACTACGAGGGTTTGTTTAGTTTGACTTGTACCTAGTAAGTTTCAACTGAAAACTCTTATATTGCTCCAAAAATGCATAAAAATGGAACTCTGCTTGAGATTTGTTTGTAACCCTTTATTTGATTTAATGGGTATTCAAGCTTTTGGTGTTGGATCTTTGTTTCATTCTTGCATTTTGCATGAGTTCATATACCTCTGTGCATGGTTTCTTCTACTGGATTTGTTGTTTAGATAATATTTTCTATTGCCTTGCCACCATTTTATAGCTCCATTTTATGTGTTCTCCACGAGCTCTATTTTTCCGCCATTAGAGTTAGTTTGATTATGGGTGTTTCTTTCTTCATATTTAACCAAAAATGGTGTTTTAGGTTATCTGTTCTGCCCCACAAATATGGTTTCCTCTTGTGATTTGATCTCTAGATTATATTGTGGCCAACTGCTATATATTTCATACCATATTATTGTTTTATATGCGTGTTATTAGCTCTAAACCTTGACATTTTTGTTCAACTAAAGTCTTTTATTATGTGTTTTGGGTTGTATTGTTGATATCTTGAGCTTGTACGAGATTTTGGGTGTTTTATTTCACTTTCCTGTGTAAATATTGTGACTAAAAAACCCTCTTATTTTCGAGATACTAACAGATACATTCTCAACCTAGAACTTACAAAATATCTTTTTTTGAGCTATCAGTGATATCGTGCTTTGAACTCTACGAATACATGGGTATTTGTACTTTAGCTATGATTTTATTCATTGTTTGAGCTATGGATCTTGTATTCTTGGAAATTTTTATGTGTGCTCTGAAAACTCATAATCTTTATAAATGAGCTTGTGTTCTTGTTGCTATTATAGATTTCTGCATGAGGAAGCTTATTTTCTTGATTTATTTTCTTTGTATGGTTGTTTTGCTTGAATCCACTATGAAAGAAGATGAGTTTATTTCTTATTTGGGTGTTTGGTTTTTAGTTCCAAAGTAGTAAGATATTATACACTTAGAAATCTGCTATTTTCATACCCATCTAGGTGCTTTGAAAAAAAATCAAAACTCCTCCATTTTTTCTTTACTTTGATTTAGGGGATTTTCAAGCTTATTCTACTATAAGCCATGGATCTTATCATTATGATTTTTGCACTGAGCTCAATCTTTTTCAATTCTCTACCATTAAAATATTTGGAGCTCTATTTTCCTTGATGGCCTGGTGAACACCATTGTTGTAACCCTTAGCACTAAATTACTTGAAACTATGTTCAAATTTCTCTTTTGTTGGCGGAAATGGAGTATTATTTATTCCTTTAATTACCTTTCTGACATTGTTAGGTTTTATTTGAATAATGAAGGGTTTCTATTTTGTATCAGAGGACGTGATCCATCTTTTCTTCTACCCAAATATGTTTAGCTTCACCTAGTTTTTATCTCGAGGCTTTCACCGTAGATTTTACATGTTGCTCCTCTAATTTATAAACTTCACGAGTTTCTACCAAAATGGGAAACTGTTTGAATATGATGGCTTCATTTTATTTCAGAAAGAATAAACTTGCTTGATGTTTTGTATCCTTGAACTTTGAGCTCGAGTTTTTATTATCTCAACATTGATGCTTGTCTGTATTCAAATTGCATTATTTTCACTGTTTGTGTGAAATAACAAGTTGATTTGTAGGCTATCCTTATTTTGAGATGTATAACTAGTTTTATTTTCCAATCATGAGAGTGTAGCTGGCTTGGAAGCCTTGCATAACTATACTTATCTCAACTGTAATCTCTAAGTCCCTTTCTCTCTGATTTGTATTTGATGAACCTGTAAGACTTCTTTTCCTTAGGTTGATCATTGTATATTTCATCCATTGAAGTATTGGTTTTTGATGGAATTTGAATTCTTGTGGATTTTCTGTGTAGTTCTGATCTCTGATAACTTTTTATGAGTGTTGCTACAATTTTATCACAAAATGGATATAGTTTTTATGTTCACTACAAGGTTCATGATAATAGTACTTTGTTGTATGATAATATTTATAATGTAATTTAGAAATCCTGAAATCTTACTTAGTTGTTATTTTTCAATCTGCTCTATTGCTGTGATATCACTAATTCCTCTATTTCATGACCCTTCCCAGAATATCTTGATGCTTTTAATCATCTGTATAGCTCTTTGGATTCATGTATCCTTGATGCATTTGTTGAAGACTTCTTGGAATATCTACATTCTTTTATATTTTATTGCATCTTCGGAGTTAGTTAAATTGATACTTGCAAGTTGTTCTTTCTTGATTGAGATTGAATGAAACTTTCTAGAACTGAAACTCTAGAAAGTAAGAAAATATTCAAAAATCAGTTTTGAATTTTGAAATATATTCTCTTTTGCAAACCTCATTATCTCTTTTGATCATATCTTCTTGGCACTATAGGTAACCTTATCTCTTTAAATCATTTCTGATCTGAAAATGCTAAAATCACTTGCATGCTTCATTAGATGACTATACTGAATAATTTTACTATTTTCTTGAACTTTATGGTGTGTTTTGCAATTTTTAATTGAATTTGTACTTGGCACATATTATATGGATCCTAAACCTTCTTTAATTTCTATGCATATGTATTTTTTGTAGGCTGATAAAATATGATAAAGTCCTATGTGAAATGTACATCTTATCACCTAAAACTAAACCTATAATGAATGCATTTGAACTTAGTTTAATCCTGCAGTTCATACAACTCTTGATTCGGTAATATACTACAAGTATCTTTCTTTCTTTATTGCCTTCATGCTAAGGCTATAAACTAAGTTTCTTGTTCATCAATAGATCTTATGAAGTGAAAACATTTCTTAATTTCCTTGATTGTATGAATTTTTTTTCCCTTTCTCATTCTGAAAATGAAAACACGTTGGTCTTGTCACTTATGAATGATACTCATTATTTTATTTTATGTTCCATAATATTCTGAGACATTGATATCTTCTTGTGTTCTATTTATGTCATGCAAATTTCTAGAAGACTTAAAGCTAGAAAATGCTTTTAACTTAGATTGAAATTTTTGATTGTGCTCTTTTCATTTAGTTGAATCTTAGACATAGATTTTGATTGAACTTTGTTTTGATATTAAACATGATTTCCTTTCCTGTTAGCTTGATCTAAACTCATTGGAATGATAGCACATGAAATTTTAAAATGTTCTCTCAGAACTCTTTATCTGTTCAGGTTGTAGTTTAAACTTTGAAAGTTTCTTATGCATGTGTTTGATCTGAAGCATCAAGCCTTTTGTGACTATATCGTATAACAGTTGATTCTCATGGTTGTTGTTCTTTCTTCTAAGTTGTACCATGAGTTTACAATTGATGACCTGGTTCTAGTTATAATTGAAACTACATTTCAGATCTTTTGTCCTTTAAAATACAAATTCTGCTTACATGTTGTGCTTCTAGAGCATTTCCTCTTATTTTTGTACTTTTTGTAATCTCTTCACTTCATCACTGAATACTGTGAAGGAAATTTTGATATTAATTTGTTGTTGAAGATAAATTGGCTTAGATCTATAATGAATTCACAATTCTCATAGACACATGACCGTTGTAGCTAAAAATGTCTTACTTGGAGAGTTCATTTTCATTTTGATGCTTAGGCGCCTATACTTATTGATTGTTTCATAACTCTTCCGTGAACAGTGCCTTACAATTCGTGATGTTTGAATCCTAGAGAAGTAATTTATTTTGCATTGGTCTAAAAATTATACTTTGATTGTATCATAATCAAGTGCTTGTTATTGTAATGTTCTACCGTTTCAATGTAATTTGTTTGATAGTACATAATTTTAAAACATGCATTTGTTTTATTTTGTTGCAACCTTTACCTGAACACTTAAGAAATTTGTTAGAAAATAATTAGGATTTTTTCCCCTCTTATGTTGCATAGTTTCTTTTCTTTTTGCTTCCTTTTCTGCATGATTCTAGGAATCTTATATGCTACTACAAGATACTGATTTCTCAAATCTACATATGTTACCTTGATGTACCTTATACTTTTGATCTTAAGAGGTCCATTTGCCTAAAACTATAAACAAAAACATGTATACTGAATCTTGAGCTCAAATTTTGACATTTTATATGTTTTACTTTTAGTTATGTTGCTCCAATAGAGTGATGCAGAGAAGATGAAGCTCAAAATTTGGAGCCGAAACAATAAAGACCAAATGGAAAATCCAAGGCAATGATGGGTTCCTTCTTCATTCCTTTGCTTCTAGTTTTATACACATGTATCTCTTATTTCAGTAGTTGTAAGTTACATCCCACGGCTTGTGCGGGAAACATTGAATTTCCTTGATGAATAAATGATATTATTTTAGTAATTGAGTTGTGTAATTCCTTTTACATTCAACTTCTATGTTATGTAATGATATTAAAATGAATTAAACAAGTCAATACATACTTAATAACACTTAATCATAGGAAATGATCAAATTGAAAATACATGTAACTTAAAAATGCACTCTCAACAATGCAAACAACAACTATGTTTGTTATTTTTGAGTCCAACTCCTCAGGTCTGCCTCCATCTCCACCTTTATCAAGATTTTTCTTTAGTTATTTGGAGATTTTGTACATCTTTGATGAAGGTGATGATGGGATAGCAACATATGTGAGGTGAACTGTATTTTGCAAAAAACACATAGATGTAATTTTCCTTGTTGATTCACCTAACACGAAACATAATTTAACTGTAAATGCCCCCTAGTTAGGTTCATTCATCAATTCCTTCAATTGAAAACAATGTTTTGAGTTATCCATTTTTACACAAGTGTAAAAATTATCAACAGGTAAACCTATTGATCAATAGCAAACATCAACATCAACATGTTTTCAGGATAATCCAATATTGGACCCTATTACAACTAAACCCACAGACAATTAAACTAATGTAAATGGAGTATCTACTCATAATGAGCTTCAATCACAACTATAGAAATGTCCTTTTAATAATATTAGTATACCTCTCGGTGTACTCCTCCCACAGCTAATCGACAACAATCTTCTTACATTACCATCTCCTATTCAAATAGATCCATCATGGAAAAAAGGACACAATTTTGATTAACACTTAGATTATTGTAATTATTATCTATGCATCGGTCACATTACTGATTTTTGTTTCATATTGTTGGTGCTCAAAATAGTCTCACCCCATTTTTTCTTTGGAATCTATCAATTTACGGCCTCTGTTATATCCCCCCCCCCATGTTGTGCTTGAGAAGCCTTTACCTTCCTTTTGTTGCCATAATCAATTTGTTCCTGGGTCGAAGATCATGTATGGGTTCGTTTGTGTTTTTATGTTTCTCTGTCTCTCTGAAAGGTTCTATAATTTGTGTCTCCCATTCTCTGTTCATTCAAAAACTCAGGCCCTCTCATTCTTTCCATTTTTGACATACGGGATTTGTTTTCGTTGTCATTTGTGCCCTAAATAATTGAAGAAAAATGAATGGATGTAGCTCTGAGGAACGTATTTGAGCCTTGTAACATTTCTAAATCCTGTGTCCTTGGAAAAAAATTCATCTCCAAGTTTAAATGGTCGTGTTTCTACTTTTTACGGTTTGACGGGTGTTTCTCCCGGTCAAATTTACATCCTTGCATCGATAGGAAACGTGGCCTCTTTTGGTTGGATGCGGCTCAGCAAGGTACTTCATAAATTTTATGAATTAACTCAACTTATAAATTTGTCCACGTGGAGGAACGGCACTCATTTAAAGATTTACTTTTTTGTTTGGCCTTGGAGCAGTGCCAGGACGACACGTGGAGGTCTTCGCTACTTTGCTTTGACTTAGATAAATTTTTATGTAGCTGGATATAGTTTGGAGGGACAGAGACACGTGGATACTTCCATTTGGTCTTCCCATACTTAGTCTTTTTTCAAAAGGTTTTGGGATGTCTGGGACACATGGAGGAACCACGCATGTTTGGGGACCGGCCCTTGAGTTTCATTTTAAAGAAGCACCAGGATGACACGTGGAGGTCTCCGCTCACTTTGCATTTTACTTACACTTTTCAAGTGGCCAAAGGGGACTTACCTCGGACTCATGACATGTGGCACCTTCCGCTGAGCTTCAAGCATTTAGACAAACTATTCCAGAGCCACGACACATGGCGAGCCCATACTCTGTTCAAGGTATTAAATTTTTGGGAACCATCTCAAGGTGTGCCATGGTAACACGTGGCAATTTGAAAAGTTAAAAAGATGGACGGCGAAGCAGACCATCGAGAGGTAAATTGGAATTTTTTGCCTCTTATTCGTCAAAAGTATTAAAAACATCAAAAATGGCCCATAAGCCTGATAAAGGATCAGGGTCAAGGTCTTGCTCCAAAGTCAACGAAAATGGAGGTACGGAATTTGGAGGGAAATTTGGAAAAAAATCCTTTTAGGAAAAAAAGGGGTCAAAAGTGAAAAAGGGAAGCATGGTTCCGCTGTAATCCATATTTTGACACGTGTCAAGCCCATTTTTCAAGGGTAGAGCTACAGGGAAAACTTGGAAAAAATTTCCCCTTTCATAAAATGGGAGTGAGATAGTCAGAATTTGGTTGCACAGTCCCGCTGGGACCCACCTTAGGACACGTGTTAGGCTTGTTTCCCAAGGGTGGAGATGAGGAGAAAAATATGAAAATTTTAGATTTTTCCTAAGAGTTGTAAAAAAGTCAGAAGGAAGCCCCCAGGTTTGGCCATTTTAAGTTTGGATCTTCCATGTGGATAGCCAAAATTCAAAGAAAAAATCAACAGCAACTGAGAGTCTGAAATATGATTTTCCCCTCCCCCCATTTTTACTGCAACAGCGTCCTAAAAGTGTGATTTTTCATGATTTCTTTGGTTTTTCCTACACGCCAAAGTAGAGAAGAAAGTTAATGTTGATATTTGAAGTTTGGTGGGGGAGATCTGGAAGGTGTCTTTCATGCCATTAAAATGGTCTAACTTTCGTGCCCGATCAGATTTTAAGGTTTTCTTCTCCCAAGCATGCAAAGAGCTAGATTTGACAGATCAGGGGTGGAATTGGTTGGAAAATTGAAGGAAGAGTGATCTACTAGAGAAAGGATTTGAATGTGGGAGGTATTCGATGAAATCTACCCCCTCGAGCACCTGGAGACTTCTTACAAATTTGATTATGAGAATCATGAAAGGATCATGGCGAACACTGTTGCATTAAAAAAAATTATTTTTGGGAGAAGGGGCTCTGGTTTTAAATTTTATAAATGGCACAAATTTATTGTGCAAATGGTTGGGAGTTTTTGGAAAGATCAGGACTGATTCTCTCCAACAGAAAAAGCTTGACAGAGCCCATCCATTTTGAGAAGTCATCCAGAGAAGCCTATGTATTTCTCTTTGTATCAAATTTGATTGTGTCAAGGTGTTTGTAAGTGTACATCCATTGACAAGATTTGAGATTGTTCTGGAAACTTTCCCTTGCTGATAAATTTGATCAAACTTTGAGTTATTTTGTGTTAATCTTGAGTAAAGTGTATTTATTTCATCTCTGAATGCATACAAGTAGTTTTTCTTGTTTCTATTGCAATATTGTACAAAAATAGGGTCCAATCACATAGGTCTCAGTCCTTGTGATAGTTTAGTGGCATTTGTAATTTCATTTCTCAGAAGAGCCTTCATCTGGGAGTGGGATAAACGGTTTAAAATCACTTTTCTTTCATTTTGTTGATAGATATTCTCTGAAAGCCTCTATGTGTACCTCAGGCATGACTTGATTTAAATTTTGGTGCTTTATTGGGTTCTCTAACTCAAGACTTCGTGATAGAATCCCATAGGTTGTTTGAAAAGAGTGCTAATCTGGGCCTCCATTGAAGCACATATTCGAGTTGAGGAAACAATTTAACTTTTTATGGCATTTTGTTGATTGAATTTTTCCATTTTGCATAATCTCTCAAGGATCTGGTGAGTCAAGTCCATCCTATCTCCCCTCCCACCAAAATTCATTTTAAAAAAATCAATCCTACCCATAGTACCCCTATTTGTCATGTGTGTACACGAATGAATAATATTTATTACCAAAACATGCAGAAACAATCAGGGTCTCAAATGTCTTTAGTAACCTTTGCCTTGCTGTGAAAGTATCTTCATGATTTGGAAGTGAAAACTCGTGAGAGTTAGATCTAGTGTGTTGATCATATTTTTCCCAAGGTATTCTCTACAAAATTTATGCAAAAGAATGGTACCTGTATCTCCTTTCAAATAACAGAGGTTACAAAATAGGTTCTCTTACCTTGATTGAAAGGCACAACCTAAAATAGTTAGGATAAGATCATATCCTTTTAAGGTGCTACCCATCTCTCCACAAATCCAAGTAACAAAGGGACAGTCAAACCTCCTCCCCAGCTACAAAATGACATATATTTATGATCTAGCTGCCTCGAAGCTCCATGTTGAATCAATGTTGTTGCTTGGCTTGAAAAGGAGAAAAAATTCTGGTACTAACAGAACCCTTAGAGTACAAGAGGAGACTCATCATTTCTTACTTACCTACTTTAGAGTGAATCACCACATCTAAGGAAGGATTTGTGAAAAGGTCAAAGGTGATGGGGGAATGGAATTTTGTATGGTATCCTTATTACTCCCTGAATACTTATAGGAATGATGCCCAAAATTCATTGTTACAGATATATTAGATGTTACTCATAGTAGTCCTAATCATGACAACATCATTTGTAAGTGGGGACCAGAGGTGAGGTAATATACCAAACACTTTTTTTAGACTAGGTCTTAATGTGAAATGCAAATGAAAATGTTGGTGGTGTGTGGTAATGAATTCCATGTCACTGGTGTAGTATAGGTGGTGATCAAATCCACTTCCACTAGGTGCAAAGACAAATGATGATGTGATCAAAAACAAATTTCTTTCCAACTTGAAAGAAAAATCAATAGGGAAAAATGACAGTGTACCTGAGCATCGCCAATTTTTTTGGTTTCAGTAAATGTTCTTTGACTACGGTAATTTTGTGAGAAGGTTTAATTTTTTTTAGTAAACTTCTAGGAATGTGGTCCCAGCATGAAACAAATTATTATTTTTTCTATAGTAGAAGTGTTAGAAAATTATCATGCCCATTATTAATTTATAGATCACTCAAAGGTGTAAGAAAAGAGCATACTTTGTCACAATTGAGAAAATTATCATAAATGTAATTGTTATCCCAAATGTGCCCCCTCAGGAAAATTTGGTCAATACAACTCCTGCACATAAGGAAATAATGAAGGAAACAACTCAAACCCACGAGCTTGAGTTCTAGAACCAGGAAAAGTGAAAAAAAAGGCCCGAAAAATTCAAATTTGACCCTGCACAAGAAGAAATAGAAGAAACGGTTCTTCTAAATGTTTCCATATCTTAAATATATTTAAAGGGTCGAGGGAGGGCTCAACAATGGAATTACAGGGTTAGAAAAGAAGGGGAAATGCCACAAATGAACTGAGAAAAAAATGGGGAAGACCAAACGAGCGCCAAACTGACACTTGTCCCAAAGGAAAGCGGGGCATCAGGGGAAAAGTTAATTCTTTGCCACTTGTTATCATAAAAGTAAAAGTTGAAAAATGGCCCGCAAATCCATTAGGGGAAAAAGTCCAGCGTTAGAACCTGAGTTAAAGCCAAGGCGGGGAGTCAGGGGGAAAAGTGAAAATTTTCCTTTCATTCAAAGGGAAAAAAGATAAATTGCGGACCCGCAAGAATGATTTTTTGTTCTAATCTAGTTGCCACGTGTCCCATAACCAAAAGGGGGGACCATTTTTAAAACTATTTTCCCCCATCCATTCATATGGACCCAATACAAACTTCGAAGGTGCATATCTTTCTACTCAAGGCTTGAAATATTATAGATCTGACACCCATTGGAAAGATCTCAGCTTCACCCATGCCATGGAGGTCTAAGACTTTATTTTTGAGGAGGTTACGTGAAGGAAATGGAGAAAACATCTTCGGAGCCCTTTAATGCAGGATCCATTTATCTCAACAACCAGATCGGATTCGATCTATTTCTATCATTTCCTCTTCTTTCAAGGTGCCGAATCAAGGAATCATATAGTAAAGATGGATTTGGGGCATATTTTATCATAAGCATTAACAACAATGGTTGAGTTTCAACTCACTTCTCCCACTTCCCTTTCTATTTCTTCTCTCCGATCAAATCTATAAATACAGGGGCAAGATTTTATTGTAAAGGGTTGTTCATTCTTCTTCCCTGCCCCCCTTCTCTTTCTTCTCCAGGTTCGAATGTGGAGGTTAAGCCTCCTCCCTTGGATTTGTAATGGCATTTTCCTACCTCTTTCCTATTCATGGTGTATTGTGTGAAATCTTAGGGCAATAAAATATATTTTCATGATGCGTTTTTTCCATCCTTTTCTCATTTTGTTGTCTCTTCTCACTTCTCATCATTATAGGGTATATTGTGCATATCTCTAATGTCCATTGCAGGTTTTGGGAGATGTTTTTAAGGGGTTTGAAATGGTGTTCTATGTGAACTTTATCCTTGGTCTGTGATGCATCTGTCCATCCTCTCCATTTCTCACCTCTCTCCATTTCAGGCAGTTGGGTTTGTGATCAATAATTCCCATTTCTAGGTGTTATCACCTCTGTAGTGTAGGATTTCTTTATTTTTATGCTCTCTCTCTCTCTCTCTCTCTCTCTCTCTCTCTCTCTCCCTGGTCCCTTGGAATTGTTATATTAGGAGTAGATAGTCACATTTCCTTCCTTAGAAGTAGTTTAGTGCTAGGATTAGGAAGAGGAACCAGCCTTCTCTTGAGGATCATTCCCATTTGCAAGTCCCATAGCTTGTGGAATGATTCAATGTTGTCCAAATCACACCAAATGACCCCTTCCTTAAAAAATTAGATCCATAACATCATTTGGGGGTGCTATGATTTCACACTAACAGTTTTGGCATGCCATTGGGACAGGTCTGAAGTGCCTTACCACTTCACTTCATCAGGTTCGATGTGCTTTTGGTGAAGATTTCAGCCTTTGGAGGCACTTTCAGGCACATCTGGGGACTCCATCTAGTCAAAAACCCATTCTCTGAGTTGCAGAACTTTTCCCATCCATTTCCACTCATTTCATCCATTTTCTTCTTCCATATCTTTCATTTTCTCCCATTCCATGAGGTTGTGCAATCATGAACTTCATTCCCTTCATGGAACTCACACTTACAGCAATGCAATCCACCTCCAATACATTTCCCAACTCCTCCAAATTAGCATTATGATAAGATCCAAGACCATTATGCTTACCCATATGAGCAGAGTCAAAGCCAGTTTGGCCATGGAGCTTATCAAGAACAAGGGGGGCACATACAATGGTGACAATTATCTAGAGAATGTTGGTTATATTGGAGAAAATTCAAAAAATAGAGGCATGCATGGTTCAATCAAGGGGCGTAGCATGAATGGAAGGCATTCAAGATTGGTTGCAGGGAACCTTGTCCATGGGAAGGCCATTTTCCAAGACATTACAGCCCTCAAGAGAAGCTTGACTTGATGGTTAAAATGCTACCCCAACTTGCACAATGGACTGAGGAGATCGGGGCTTATGATTTGGATTCAAGACAACCTTGTCAATGGGTAAGTCCAAACATCTCATAGCTTTTCTTTTTCTCTTTCCAAAGTGGCACCATATCAACCCAAGCTCTAATTTCCAAGCTTCTCACTTGCTGCCCCAAGTGTTGATTTCATTTCTCCATCTCCTAATCTTCCACCTCATCTCAGTTCTTTTGTCCTTTTCCCTTCCAGATAGTCATCCCCCCTCTAAATAAACAAGAAGTTGTGCCTCCCATCCCACCACAAAAAATTGCAAATATGGTTGAACCCCAACCTTCCACTCTTGCTTTCCCCAATTCCATTTTGGGAGGAGACTCAAGAACCCATTCAAGGAGACTACAAGAAGAGGAGCCCAATAGAAAAGAAATGACATACAATCTAAAGAGTTGGGCTGCCAAATTTGGGTTTACAAATATCCCCTTGATGGTCAATCCAATAAAGGAGGTCAAGATTGAAGAACACAGTGGTGGCTAAGGCCGAGTTTAAAGTAGAAGAAGAGAAAGAACAAGAGGAGGAACAATTGGTCCCAAGCCCCATTGAAGAGGAGAAGATGGGAGAGATAAAATCAGTGTTAAGGCTACTCAATGAAGGCATCATTAAAGATTTTTTGCTTTCATTTCAAGGGCCTAATTTGATTGATGAACCCATGATGGAGGAGGACCATATAGTTTTAGAGGCTCCAAGTGCGGAGCAGGCCATAGAAGAACCTTCAGTTCTTCCTGGCATTTCATCCCCTTCAATATTCGATGTTGAAGAGAAGTTTGAGTTGTCAAACTTCATGTTTGAGGATGAAGGGAACCATGGAAAGCTAGTTACATATTAGGAAAACACCATGGAGGAGGTAGAGCACCAACAGTAGGGTAACGAGGAGACAGACTGTCTGTCAGACTTGGAAGATTGCTTTGATGGAGAGGAGCCTGAGGAGATAACATCATTTACTCCTCTATCACCCACCTTCCAAGCATATGATTTTGATGCCATAAAGAAGGTAATTCAAGAACAGTAGATTGTGTCTCACATCATCCCTCTAAAACCAAGGTTAGAAGATATGAGTCTTCCATGTTCTTCATAGTCGAAGGAAGAGAAAAGGTAGGAGGATGTCATCATCCCTCTCACACCACCCATCCAGGAAGGTCAGCAAGGAGACTCCATTCTTGGAGTTGAAATTTATAACCATGGGCACATTCAAAGAATTAGAATGTGCCAAATCAGATACTTGGCTTCATTGGATCCAAGAGAGAAGCCAAACCCAGTCATGCCTATTTCAGGGCATGAGGATGAGTACCAAAGTACCAAGGATCAACAAAAATACCTCTGGGAACCAAGTGAGCATCATAATGAAGAGTATTTGTCTTGTTTCTAGTTGATACCTTGATGATATGGGTGGAGGATAGGCTTAAAGTCAAATTTTCACTCATCAAAGCAGCCATATTTAATGACAAACCATTTACATGGCTTCCTCTTTTGAGAAAAGGAAGCTAGTTCTCCCTGTCAGTTGTAGGATTTGTTTGAGTCCCTTTCTCTCTTGTTAGTATAGGAGTAGGAGTAGATTTTGTTTTCAGCACAATACATTATTTTGCACACTTTGCATGTCTCATTTTAGGCATGTATGATTTTTGTATTTGTACATACGTTTTGTTTGTATTGCTCCAAAGGTATAGAGGCCAAGCCCTTCAGTATTCACGATGGAGAGACCATAGTTTCCTGTAGTAGTTGCTAGTCTCAAATAAAACATAAATACAGAGCAACTAAAATCATATTCGAGAGAGTCCATTCTCGGGAATAGGTAAAGACCCACTAAGGCGAGTTCAAGGTCAGTAGAATGTAGGAAATTGAGGAGAATTTTCAAAACAAAAAGGATCAATATCAGGCTATCATTCTTGTCTCCATTCCCAATGGATGCTTCAAGGCTACTGGTCCCTTCATCTAGTAGGTAGATGGCCCCGTGAGTCGCTAAATTGTTATCTCAATTTTCATCCCCCAGAAAAAATTGATCAACCACAACCTCGTGCTGAAGGAAATTCAAGGGATGGTTTCGTCGAATGAGCCCATGCTTCAAATCAAATAGACAAGTTACAGGCAGGCTCTATAATGGAGTAACAGGGTGAGGAAGAGAAAACAGTGTCAAAAAAACAAGAGCCTCAAAGGCTTTGGGCTTCACAAATGACTCAGAGTGGTCCCGAAAAATTGGCTAAGTATGGAGGAGACAGCGGAAGCTACCAAGTGTCCAAACAGTGCGCCTCCAGAGATTAAATCCAAAAGTGGTCCCCAAACTAGCGCAAGCTCGACACGTGGCCATGTTGAAAAGTCAAAGTGAGAAGTCGGGTCGTCGGAGGTAATTCAAACTTTTTGGCTCCAAATGCATAAAGTATAAAAATGAGCCAGACCTCCGCTGATGCCCAAGGAGCCACATGTCAAGCCTCAATTGCCAACAGGCCTTGGAGTGATTTTTTGCCCAAATGGAAAATGCGGACCATCGGGCCCGAAGTTGGTTTTTTGGAAACATAAATTGTTGGGCTATGGGGAAATGCTTACATTTTGTATTTTCGGTGCCAAAAGGTGCAAAGTGAATTTTGGACCCGCAAACCCGTTCTGCTAATTGGATTTTGCCATTTTTGTACGAACCCGAATCAAACATTCAAATGGACATATCTTTCAATCCAGTGCCCAAAATTCAACAAATTTGGCATTGTTGGAAAGGTCTTGACCTCGTCTATGTCATGGGAGCCTAAAACTTTAATTTTAATGTGGTTAGGTGGGTGAAAATGGGAAAACATCTATGAGGCCATTAATGCAGAATCTGATTTCTTCAACTACCAAATTTAATTTGATTTGATCCAGCGTTCTTACTTCTTCAACATGCCAAAGAGACATGGGGAACCAGACTTGAAATATTATGGGTGGATTGGTGGTGGGCATTGATGGTTGGTGGTTGGAATTTCGGATCAGAATTCATTTTTCCCTCCTCTCTCTCTTATTCTTTTTGTATATTGTACAGGATGGGCATATTCAAACATTGTTGTTCATCTTTTCTCTTTTACCCCCCTCTCTCTTTCTTCCTTAAGGTAGAATGTGGAGTCTAAGCCTCCTTCCATGGCTCTGTAATGGAATTTCCTTGCCTCTTTCTCACTGATGATGTACCATGTAACTTTTTGGAGCAATAGAATTTGTTTCGTGATGCATCTATCCATCCTTAACTCATTTTATTATCTCTTCTTACCTCTCATTATTGCAGGGTATATTGTGCATATTCTTATTTTTTTTACAGGTTCTAGGAGTTGTTCTTAATGGGTTTTGAAGTGGTGTTGTATGTGAATCTATCTCTGGTATGTGGTGCATCTTGTCCACCCTCTCTTCTACTCACCTCTCTCCGCTTCAGGTAGTACGATCTGTGATTCAACCACTTCCTTTTCTGGTGTATCACTGCTTAGTATAGGCTCTTTCACCCTCTCCCTCTCTCTCTATCACCTTAGAACGGTTAGATTAGGATTAGTTAGATACTTCCTGCACTGGAGTAGCTTATGGCAGGAAGATTAGGAAGCAATAACCGGCTTTCTCCGGAGGGCTATCTCAAGATTTGCAAGTCCCACATCTTGAGAGATGTTCCCATGTTGTGCAATCACACTGAATGCCCTACTCATAATCAAGCCATTCGGGGGTGCTTTGATTCTACGCTAACAATTACATGTTACGGTGGGCCATCTTAGCATGTTTGTGTGTTTCCTTATTGGCAACATAGTTGACAAATGTGACATGTTTTTTGGTCTTAAATAGATTTGTTGACCTCAATATATAATTTCTATGAATCATTTATGACTTAAATTTATTCACAAAAATGAGGTCATTTATATTGATAGTGTCCCTCCATCTACCCCATGGTCACCATTTCCTTGCATGGTAGTTGTTATGTCAAAAAAGTAGCACCCTGGGATTTGCACATTACAAAACCCTACTTTTGACTAACATGGGATTGATAAAAACCTCTAGAGAAGGCTACTTCCTAACTTATTCTAATGTTGATCTACTCCTAAACTACCAATTCCAAGGGACCAGAGGAAGAGAAATACATTAATGTAAATCCTAAACTAAGGGAGGCGATAGCACCAAAACAAGACTAGAGAGATTCCTAGTGAGTGAAAGTGGAGGGAAATGGGGAAGAAGAGGGCAGATAAAGTTCCTGAGTCCCAAAACACATTCAAACCTCCAATCTCGTGGAGCATAACACATTTAAGCCCTGCAAAGGAACAAAATATGCACAATATACCTACAAAATATAATAGAAGGCAAGAAATGAAATATAAATCAAGCAAGGGTAAGAAGAGCCATAAAAAACTTATTTTATTGCTTAAAATGATGCAAAATCCATTACAGTATAGGCACAAGGAGATAATCCTTCACAAAATGCATACATTTGAGGCTTACAGCTCACAAAACTGCTGGAACAATTTTGGAAGAGCTCCTTTACAATTTCAAAATCCCTTTTTCTTCAAATTAGGGGAATTTACATATATATAGAGAAAAGGAGCTACCAACCAAAATCCTTCATTAAATGCATGTACTTAGGTATAGGTGGCCATGATGGTTCAGTTTTCAATGGTACTTTTCTTACATAGAGAATAGGGGTGCCATACCTCATTAAATCAGTTGTTGAGATACCTTTTACGATGTGATTAATGTCTAGCCGTATCTGAAACTCTTTTTTGTCACCTGACGAAAACTACTGGCTAACACACGTCAAGAAGGGAAGAGTCGC
Organism: Taxus chinensis; assembly: GCA_019776745.2. NCBI lineage: Eukaryota > Viridiplantae > Streptophyta > Pinopsida > Cupressales > Taxaceae > Taxus > Taxus chinensis. Next base: position 156,798,829 of record CM034151.1, on the reverse strand, counting down.
CACTGACGAGGAAAATACTTGTTAAGTGAAAAGAAGAAATGTTGTGACACGACTGTGAGGGGAGGTTGACATGAGACAATAAAAATAGGTTGATGCACAACAAGAAACAAGCATTGATGTGTGACAAGAAGAGCGGCGTTGACATGGGACAGGAAGCATGGTTGATGCACGATAGGAAGAGGGGGTTGACACATGAAAAAAATGTGTGGTTGACATAAGACAGGTGGAAGAGACTAACGCATGATAGGAGGAAGTGGTTTACATTTGACAACAAGGCATGGTTGACGTGCGATAGGAAGAGGGGGTTGAAGCACAAAAGGAAGAAACCGTTGACGCGCAAAATAGGTGTGGTTGACATGTGACAAGAAGCATGGTTGACACATGATAGGAAGAGGGGCTTGACATGCAATAGGAAGCATGGGGTTGATGTGTGACAACAAGGTGTGGTTGACATGTGATAGGAGGAAGAGGTTAACACGCGATAACAAGGTGACAATCTGTACATTTTTCTAGTTTGACCATTAATGCAAATCCTACTCTAAACCTTATCTATGGTGAGCAAGCTTGCCACAAGATACCTTGTAAACTACTCCCATTAACTATCAATACCTAGACCTGTAGGTTGATCCATGTTGTAAGGGGGGTGCAAAAATGGATAACAATTGGCGACTTACTGGGTGATCTACCCGCTAGATCTGAAAGACCATTGATTTTACATCCATTGGGAATGGAATCATTTTGATTGCTTAAACTGATCTAATGTCCAAAACCTCTTATTTCTCTGGAACACTTCTGAGACATTATTTCATCATCAGATCTTTCCTAAAACTTGAAAGTGCAACAACAACAAAGCACAACCATGTACAAAAAAATCATACATATCCCAAAATGGAACATGCAGAAAGTGCACAAGCACTTATCTGAAAGAACACCTAGATACAAAAGAATGATGTGCTGCATGCACTTGGAGGAATTATAAACTCTAAGATAATATATACAAGAAAGATAATCCCATCAGTAACAATGATTGAGATAGATGTCATTGAATGGAATTTTTAATTCTTCTTCATGTAACTTTGTCAATTGGAAAGCATTGTTTTCTTTGTATCCTTAAATCAAGTAGGGGCCACTCCATATTGCATCAAACTTGGAGTGCCTTCCGGGTTTAGCTTTATCTGCATCCCATTTTAGAACCAGGTCTCCTTCTTGAACAGTTCTATTTTTATCTTGTCTGTCAAAACTCATCTTGATTTGAGATTGGTCCTTCTCCTTTGTTTTAATGGCCTGTTTTCTTAGATCTTCCACTTCCATGAGATGTGCATATCTGAATTCCATGGCTGGAAACTCAAATAACTCCAACTTCTTGATAAGCTCCAAGGTTGGTAATTCAAGGGATATTGGCAACCTTGCTTCCCTTCCATAAACCAACTTGAAAGGGGAATAACTAGTTGACTTCTTGGGAGTGATTGTATTATCCCATAAGGTTGATTTCAATTTTGTATGCCAAGTCCTCTGATTTTCATCGAGGGTTCTTCTTATAATCCTGAGAAGCATTTTTCTCGTGAACTCTGCTTGCCCATTACCCTAGGGGTAGTAGTTAGAATAAGTGCTCAAATAGATGTCATTTCTGATAACCCAATTATATATATTTTCTCCAATGAAAGCTAAGGAATTATCTAATGTTATAGTGGAAGGAAAACCAAACCTTGTTGCAAAACCTATTATCTCAATTTTTCCCCCCAGAAAAATTGATCAAACATGACCCCGCACACAAGAAAATCAAAGGGTTGGATTAGTCATGCGAGCTCACATTTCAAATCCAACAGTTAGGTTACATGCAGGACTTTACAATGGAGGAGGGTCAGCGAAGGATCAAACAACGTCAAAGGAGGCCAGAGGCTCAAAGGAGGAAAATGGGGAAAGGCTCAAAGTTTTCAGACTTAGCCACATACAAATTGACTCGAGGCCGAACAACAAACTTGCGGAAGGTGCCACGCATAAGTTGGGTGCAATTCCAAAAGGGAACATCAAAATGGAAACCCCAAATTTGCGTAGATCTTCCACATGTCCCAGGTCCGAAAAGGGATAGAGTCAGCTATTGAGAAGTAAAAATGAGTGGACAAAACCACGTGTCATCTCGGCACAATTTTAAAGGAAGAATCAAAGGTGGAGACTCAAACTAGTGCTAGCCCTCCATGTGTCCAAGGTATGAAAAAAGGGATAGAGGAGGCCGTTTAATTGGCTAAGTATCGAAGGGACGGTAAAAGCCTCCACGTGTCATCTCAGCGTAACTTCAAAGGAAGAATCAAGAGTGGGTTCTCGAATGAGCGTGGGTTCACCACGTGGTCAGAGTCAAAGAATGGGGTAGAGCAAGCCCAAATCAGCTAAGTATACAGGGATTAGAGTAAGCCTCCACGTGTCGGCTCGGCACAATTTCAAAGGGAAAATCTAGAGGCAGGTCCCAAATATGCGTTGAGCCTCCATGTCTCCAAGGTCAGACATATGGCCCTGCCAAACAAAAGGGACTTAGCTAAAACATAAAGAAATAAAGCAAAGCTGCAGAAGGAGCCACGTGTCTCTTCGCTGCAACTTCAAAGGAAAAAAACAACAGCGGTCGCCAAACGTGCGCCAGCTCTACATGTGGCCATGTTTCAAGTCAAAGCGGGAAGGTGGGCCTTGGAGGGACATTTTGCCAAAAGCGGGCCGACGGGCTTGAGGAAGACTTTTTGCCAAAGTGGAAAATGTGGGTCGGTGGGCCCGGAGATGGATTTTTGGAAATGTAAAGTTGCGGATCCGTGGGAGTTTTTTTACATTTTTTTTAACTTTTGTAAAAGCATAGTTTGCAAGTGCGGGCCCGCGAGCCCGAGGAGGTTTGTTCGCCAAATGGAAAATGAGAAGGTTGTGGGCTTGCAGGGGCTTTTGGGAAAAAGTGAATTTCGGGCTTGCGGGGCTGTGGGGAGTTTTTGCACTTTTGTATTTTTTGTGCAAAAGGCACAAAGTGAATTTCGAGCCCGCGGATCCATTTTGCAAAACTGGTTTTTTTCCATTTGTGTATGGATTCGATTCAAATATTCAAATGGGCATATCTTTCAAACTAGTGCTCGAAATTCAACAAATTTGGTACCATTAGAAAGATCTCAACCTCCTCTACGCCATGAAAGTATAAAATATTATTTTCAGTAAGCCTTGAATAGTGAAAATTAGGAAAACTTCTTTCATTCCATTAATGAAGGATCTGATTACTTCAACTACCCATATCTGATTTAGATTTGCCATCTTTCCTTCTCCAACACACTAAATAGACATAGGGAACCAGAATTGACATATTGTAGGTGGATTTGTAGGACATTGATGGTTGGTGGTTGAGATTTAAGAGAAAGATCCATTTTTTCCTTCTTTCTCTCTTGTTTTCATCATCTATATATTGTAAAGACTTCTCATTTGAGAGGGGAGACATTCTGGGTGTGGGGAAACTCTATAAAATTTGTTTCCCGACTCCATTTTGAGTTGTAAGACTTCTCCTATGCCTAGAACGCGGATTTTATGCTTTTGATCATCCATGTAATGGTCCAGGCACCTCATAGAGTAATAAAATAATATTTTTGGGGTGTTCTTCAACCCTTTCTCATGTTTTGTTGTTTCTTTGTGCCTCTCCATTTCGTGTTTGTTTCTTGTGCATGTATTTCACGTTTGTAAGTGTGGGATGTCGTGTTTCATGGAGTTTCGATGGTGGATTAGGATATGCGGTTTGTGTCACTTCTTTGTGGCCTCCCTCAACTCTTCTTTCCCATGTTTTATCCTCCCTCAATAGATTATCTCACCTCTTTCCTTCTCTAGTGTATCACTACTTTAGTGTAGGCTCTCTTTCACTCTCTCTTTCTCTCCGGTTCCTTGGGATGGATAGATTAGGATAGATTAGCTTTGCCTACATTAGAGTAAATTTTTCCAGGTAGATTAGGAATAAGAACCAGCTTTCTCTGGAGGTCCATCTCAAGTTTGCAAGTCCCACAACTTGAGAGATGGTCCAATGTTATGCAGATCACACTGAATGCTCCACACAACACTAGGCCATTCAAGGGTGTTGTGATTTGGCACTAAGAGTTTTGGCACACCTAGTGGTACACCATAGAAGTTAGAGTTCCCTATTTCAGAGGTGTCTCATTATCAAACAACAAATCTTAAGCCATCGTGCTACCACACTAACAGTTTTGGCACGCCTGGTTGGACAGGTATGAAGCACCTTACCACTTCATTTCATCAAGCTGATGTGTTCTTGGTGAGATTCGGCCTTTTGAGGCACATACAAAGCACATCTAGTGACTCCATCTAGTCAACAACCCATCTCTGAAGTTGCAGACCTTCTCCCACCCATCTTCATTCATATTCCTTTCCACATCTCCCATTTTCTTCAATTCAATGAAGTTGTGCAATCAGGACTTCATTCCCAACTTAGAACTCACACTTGTAGCAACAAAAGTTCATTTCACCTCTAATGTATTTCACGACTCCTCCAGATCAGCATTATGATCAGATTCAGAATCACTATGGCTACCCCTATGAGCAGTAGTAGAATCAGTTCGGCTATGGAACCTACCAAGAGGGATATGCATGTAGTGAAATCAACTACATGGAAAATGTTTACTCACAGGAGGAGATTCAAAAATTGAAGGCGCACATGGTGCATTCAAGGGCTATAGCATAGATGAAAGCAGTCAAAATTGGTTGCAGGGCACCTTGTCCATGGGGTGGCCCTATGCCAAGACATTACATCCCTCAAAGAATCTTTACTTCACGATTGAGATACTGCCCTAACTTACATAGTGGGCTGAGGAGATAGAGGCTTACAAATTTTGTGTAAGGGAGCCTTATCAATGGGTAAGTTGTGCACCATCATCTAGTGATTTCCTCCCCATTCCCCAAATAACACCATCTCAACTTGGGATTCAATTTCCAAGCTTCCCATCTACGGCCCTAAGTGTTGGTTTCCCTTCTGCATCTTCTAGTCTTCCATCTCATATTTTTCATCTTCCGTTTTCCCTTCCAAATCTAACTCCCCTCCACAAGAGCCAAAATCAATGCCTTCCCCTCCACCACAAACAAGGAAACAATTAGTGGAGACCCCATCCACCACTCCTCCTACTCTCCCAAGTCCATTTCAGTGAGATACTCCAAAAACCAGTCAAGGAGAACAACAAGAAGAGGAACCCAGTAGAAAATAAATGATAGAAAATATGAAGAGTTGGGCTGGTAGATTTGGGTTTACAAAGATTCCCTTGTTAGTTAAGCCTATAGAGGAGGCTGAGGTCAAGACACAAGTGGTAGAAGCTTCAACTACAATGCAAATGTGGGAAGAAGAAGCTACTGCAAATCCAAAAGAAGAGTACATTATGGTTCTAGAGGAGAACCATATAGTTTGAGAGACTTCATGTACAAAGCAGGCCACAGAAGAACCTTCAGTTCTTCCTCCCACTTCATCCCCTTCAAGCTCTAATGTCGAAGAAGAGTTTGAGATTTCAAAATTCATGTTTAAATATGAGGGGAACCATGGTGGGCAAGTTGCAGATCAGGAGGACACCATGGAGGAGGTCGAGTACATGCAGCAGGAGAGCAAGGAGGCAAATTATTTATCAGACTTGGAAGATTAATTTGATGGAGAGGAGCCTGAGGAGATCATATCATTTTCTCCTCCATAATCCACCTTCCAAGAACATGATTTTACTGCCATGGAGGAGAGAATCCAAGGACAACAACCTGCATCTCACAACAACCCTCTGAAACAAAGATTGGAGGATCATGATCTTCTATGTTCTTCTCAAGAGGAGGAAGGAAAAGAGCATGAGGATGTTCCCATCTCTCTCACACCATCCATCCAGGAAGGTCCACAAAAAGAATCCATATGTGGAGTTGAAATTCAAAACTGTGTGCATATTCAAAGGACTAGACTGTGCCCAATCAGGTACTTGGCTTCATTGGAGCTAAGGGAGAAGCCAAAACCATTCATGTTGTCGACACTAAAATTTTCCTCCGTAATTTCTATTTCATTAATGTATGTATTAGGAATATGATGTTGTTAAGTATAATTAGTAGTAGCATCCGATAGAAGATAATGACGCTACCGGTACGACGCCACCAATAATGTACAGTACGGTAATAGTCAAAAGTACAATAGGAATGTTGTGGTAAAAAGTAAATATTTTTCGTAAGTGGTCCAGTAATGTTAAAATGTCAAAGTTGGGGTAAGTAGAGAAATAGGGTCTACATGATTAGGAATTAGAAATATTATATTGGTAATAAGGAAAAGGAGTGAGGTCATAAATATTTTGTGTATTTTATTTGTAAAAAGTCTAAAAATGTGGAACCCATGTGAAATGATAAGGTTTATCTTATCTTAAAAGATAAGCTTACATGTACAGATAAGAGTTAAGGTATGGAATATGATTCGTTAGAGTGGATTTCTTATCCTATCTTAAAGATAAGATAGATAAGCCTGGAAGTTCTATAAATAGAGAGGCCACCCCCCTCATTTAGCATAGAAGGAAGTAGTGAGAAATATTGTATGAGTAAGTGTGTAAAGGAAGCCATCATTTTGAAGGTGTGTTAAAGAAGCCATTAAGAGGATTAATTGTGAAGTTTCTCCCATAGTATTCGTGGAAGGCAAGTGAAGTTAGTAACACTTGAAGTACCTCATGGGTGAGATTGTAACAATTTCATGTTAATTTACACTGATATTTCAGATTTATCATCATTCCTTCTTATCATAGTCTATGGTATTCTTGTGTTATGTTTGTTGTTGTGTTTCTAGATTACATCCACCAAACTAAAAGTTGTGCATTAGTAAATAATCATAGCATGAGGAGTTACCAGTGAAGAATTATCATAGTGCCGGATTGGTGATGACATTTTGGTTCTGTTGCCGGGACCATTCCTCATTGGTGGATTTTTTGGAGAGATATTCCCACTTAGAAAAAATTTGGAGGGTAACCTTGTTTTTACTATGCATAGTAGTTACCATGGTAAAGTCACTTTTTGCCATGAATAGTATTTACCACAGTAAAGTCACTTTTTACTGTGAATAGTATTTACCGCAGTAACTTCACTCTTTACTGTGAATAGTGTTTACCATAGTAAAGTCAGTTTTTACAGCAGTAAGTCAAGTTTTACCATAGTTTACTGTGGTCATTTCTATTTTCTATTATAGTGATTCCAATTATTTGAGCACATAAGTTTTGTTGATTGTACTTGTGGGTTGGTATTTCACTGTGGTTACTTTTGAAAATGCGGAAGATTCCTGTTTTTTCAGCCGAATCTAATGAAGATGCTTCCTCTTTCATTCAAGAGTTTAAACGATCTTGTATTTGTAATGGCCTTATAAGAAGGGAACAATGGACTGAATTTTTTCCTACCTTTTTGGATGGTTCAGCCCTTAGGTAGTTTAAAACACTAGGTGATAATGTGAAAAACTCATGGGATTTATTAACTGAAAGTTTTCTTGAAGAATTTGGTGAACAACAAAAATATGCAGATCTCATGATCGATATCACAAAGCTATCCCAAGGAGAGAAGGAGAAGATAATGGATTATCATGCTCATGTTTTAGAGCTAAGGAGGAAGCTCGATGCCCAAATCTGGAAGGAAGGATTAGTGGATGGGTTAATGAATGGCGTGAATAACCTCCTCTATAAGCACTTCATTCTTGGGATGAAGCCAGAGATCAGACAACGAGTAAAGTATGACCACCCAGCTACCATTGAACAAGCAAAGGAGATTGCAAGAAGGCAAGAAGAAAGCATGGAAGAGGAGCCCAAAGAAATTGTTGCTAAAGTAGAGCCTACACCAACACCTTTGGTCCAGAATCCACAACCACTCTCGGTGAGAACAAATATTTCTCCTAGTACATCTACTGAGTATGAAGATCTACTCAGGAAGATGGGCCAGTTAACTATTAATCTTCTTTAAGGAAAAGAATTTAATTCTCAGGGAGGAGATAGAGGTCCAAAAAGAAATATTTTTGAAGTTGTATGTTATGGTTGTTATAAAAAGGGTCATGATAAGTATAATTGTCCAGATAGAGCTTCTAAATCTGGTACAAGAGATAATGATAAAGGAAAAGCACCTGTGAATTCTTTTGGTGTAGTAGATAAGAGCATAAATAATGAAGTAGACGTGTTTATAACAAAAATAAAGAAAGAAAAGGATAACCAAGATGGAAATGATCCTAAGAAGATGAAAGGAGAAACTAGTAAGAAACATAGGAGAAGAAAGTTGGGTTTGCAGGATTTTCTGATTTCACAGGGACAAGGACCATACTCCATCTTAGAAGATCTGTCCAAAAGGCATGTAAATATTACATATGGTCAACTCTTGGCTATGTCTTCTGAGAAGAGGCAGGAGCTGCTAAGTGGACTCAATGCTCGACGAAGGAAGGAGGTTGAGGTCCCTATTTTGGAGGCAGAGGTAGATCCCTATGCTCTATAAGCTGAGGTATTATGTAATGGTATTTCAATTCATGATGTCTTAGTTGATAGAGGTGATGCAGTTAATGTAATGACCGAGTCTGTAATGAATATGTTGGGTTTAAACATTAATCGCCCCTCAACACTTATGTTAAGGTCATTAAATAAGGGAAAAACTAAACCAGAAGGTGTTGTTTCAAATGTGGCAATATCTGTTATGGGTGTTGTATGTGTGGTAGACTTTCAGGTGATGAAAAATAGTATTGTTGCGTACCCAATGTTGTTGGGAAGACCATGGCTAAGGAGAGTTCATGCAAGAAACTACTAGAATAAAGGCTTCATGACACTTGAACATGGTAGAGAGAGGGTGAAGATAAGCGTGATCCCTCGACATCATAAAACAAAACCTGCGGATTCAAGTGATGAAATTGATGATTGGACATCCTCTGATTACTCTAGTACTAGCGAAGTGGACATAGAAGATGAAGAAAGTGAGGTTGATGTTTCCGTCATGGATATCCTTCCAGTCACACCGACTCATGAACCTATAAATTTATCTGAAGAAGAAATTGATGATCATCTCCAACAAATAAAGATTGGTGATGTTGTGATGGAGAGTGAGAAGGAATCCTACCTCCAGCTCTTTTGAAGGTACATACACGTATTCACTTTTGATTACAAGGAACTCCATCAAGTAATTTGTGTAGAACATTCTATTGAGCTGGTAGATGGTGCTAAGCCCATAAAGAAAATGCCATATAGAATGAATCCTAAATTTTCCAAGACTGTAAAAGAAGAAGTAGATAAGTTGCTTGATGTAGGATTCATATTTGTTGTGGAGAATTCAGAATGGGTTTCTCCCATTGTGATCTCAATAAAAAAGAATGGGAAGCTACGCATTTGTGTTGATTATAGGAAGCTTAATAAGGCAACAAAGAAGGATCATTACCCTCTTCCATTCTCAGATCAGATCTTGGATGAAGTAGTTGGCCAGGAGTGTTATAGTTTTACTAATGGATATAGCGGATACAACCAAGTTCGTATAGAAGAGAAAGATCAAATGAAGACCACACTCACCACTCCTTGGGGAACGTTTGCTTTCAGGGTTATGCCTTTTGGGTTATGTAATGCTTCGACAACATTCCAGCGTTTGATGAATAGGGTGTTCGAACCCTACATTGGGAACTTTATCAGAGTATTTTTGGATGATTTTTGTATCTATGGGAGCAAGATGGACCACCTGCACCAGATGGAGACCGCATTTCAAAGGTTAGATGAAGCACAAGCCTCACTAAACCCTACAAAGTGTGTCTTTGGATGTTCTAAAGGCATTTTGTTAGGGCATGTTGTATCCAGAGATGGTATTGGTACTGATCCTAATAAAGTTTCAAAAATTAAAGAGTTACCATTTCCTATGAATAGAAGTAAGTTGAGATCATTTTTAGGCCATGTGGGTTACTATAGAAGGTTCATCAAGAATTTCTTAAAGATTACATAGCCACTAACCCAGTTCTTGAAGAAGGATGTTACTTATGAACCAGGAAATAAGGCGCATGAAGCTTTTGAACAGCTGAAGGATGCCCTGGTGTCTTCACTTGTTTTAAAGAATCCAAATTGGAGCAATCCATTCATTGTGTATACTGATGCCTTAGATGTAGCACTAGGAAGTACTCTGAGCCAAAAGGATGAAAATGGGAATGAACATCCAGTTTACTTTGGGAGCAGACAAATGAGTAGTACTGAGGTAAATTATACTGTAACTGAAAAAAAGGCTCTAGCTATCATTTTTGCTATAAATAAGTTTAGAAATTACTTACTAGGGAAAAAATTTATAGTTGTAACAGATCACCAGGCTCTAAAATATATTGTAAATAAGCCTAACCCATCAAAAAGGATAGCAAAATGGATAATTTTTCTACAAGAATTTGAATTTGATATTATAGATAGGCCACGAAAGAAGCATGTCAATGCAGATGCACTCTCTCGAGCCTATGATGGTTTAGGTTCATCTTGTGATGATGATGATTTCCCAGATGCAACATTGTTATCCCTTGACACAATCCCTAGTGAATACATAGATATTTGGAATTATCTGAATGAATTCAAGTTTCCTAATGGTGCCAATGCAAAGACTAAGAGGAAGAATACTCAATCCATTTGTCCATATTCTATTTTGCATGGAGTATTATTTTGAATAGGACCTGATGGATAGTATAAGAGGGCGGTTGGACGTGATCAAGGGAAGGAGTTGATAGAAAAATTCCATAATGGTACATGTGGAGGGCACTTCTCTGGAAAACTTACAACAAGAAGGATCTTGGATGCAGGTTATCACTGGCCCACTCTTTTTAAAGTTTGTTATAATTGTAAGACATGTGATATTTGTCAAACACATGGTAACCGTAAGACTTCATCCGCTCCATTATGCCCTATTCTTCCACTTGGTCCCTTTGAAAAGTGGGGAATAAACATTGTAGGTCCACTTCTAACTACCCCACACCAAAATAAGTATATTGTAGTTGCCACATATTATTTAACCAAGTGGGTTGAAGCTAGGCCATTGAAAATAGCTTCCATGGATGAAGTGGCAAGGTTCATATATAAATGCATTGTCACCAAATTTGGTTTTCCATTAGAAATTGTAACAGATCAAGGAAGCCACTTCATTAATGAGGTTGTAGAAGCCCTAGTCAATAAGTTTTCTATTAAGCACAGGAAGACAATAACATACAAGCCAAGCACAAATGGACAGGTGGAACGAATTTTTTTTGTGTTGTGTCAAATTCTAGCAAAAGATGTAGCCTTGTAGGTACATAAGTGGGATAAAAGGATTCATGCAGCATTGTGGGAATATAGGGCAATATCAAAGTCATCAATAGGATACTACCCATTTCAGTTGGCTTATGGCATTGATCCAGTTCTTCCTATTGAGTTTGATATTCCCACTGTGAGAGTTATGAAAAATGAAAGGATGGATGAAAGTGATTCAGTAAAAGAAAGGTTGGTACATCTTCATTTGCTAGAGGAAATGAGGGAAATAGTGAAGGATAGAAGCTATAAGAAGAAAATGAAGCAGAAGGAATACTTTGATTAAAAGATTTATTGGTCTCCATTTCATGTGAATGACTTGGTCCTAGTATATGATTCGAGATACAAAAAAAGAAGACAGAGAAAATTTCTTCCAAAATGGATGGGGCCCTACAAAATAGCAGTTGTGCATGAAAATGGTACATACCGACTGGAGGAATTGGATGGCACTCTCATTACGAAATGGGTCAACCATGACAAGCTAAAGATTTTCCAAGCATCAGACTAGTCTACTCTGAGGAGGGAGTAAAATCTAGGAAGGGGGAAGATGTCGACTTCTATTTCATTAATGTATGTATTAGGAATAGGATGTTGTTAAATGTAATTAGTAGTAGCATCTGATAGAAGATAACGACGCTGCCGGTATGACGCCGCCAATAATGTATAGTACGGTAATAGTCAAAAGTACAATAGGAATGTTGTGGTAAAAAGTAAATATTTGTCGTAAGTGGTCCAGTAATGTTAAAATGTCAAAGTTGGAGTAAGTAGAGAAGTAGGGTCTACATGATTAGGAATTAGAAATATTATATTGGTAATAAGGACAAGGAGTGAGGTCATAAATATTTTGTGTATTTTATTTGTAAAAGTCTAAAAATTTGGAACCCATGTGAAATGATAAGGTTTATCTTATCTTAAAAGATAAACTTACATGTACAGATAAGAGTTAAGGTATGGAATATGATTCGTCAGAGTGGATTTCTTATCCTATCTTAGAGATAAGATGGATAAGCCTGGAAGTTATATAAATAGAGAGGCCACCCCCCTCATTTAGCATAGAAGGAATTAGTGAGAAATATTGTATGAGTAAGTGTGTAAAGGAAGCCATCATTTTGAAGGTGTGTTAAAGAAGCCATTAAGAGGTGTAATTGTGAAGTTTCTCCCATAGTATTGGTGGAAGGCAAGTGCAGTCAGTAACACTTGAAGTACCTCATGGGTGAGATTGTAACAATTTCATGTTAATTTACACTGATATTTAAGATTTATCATCATTCCTTCTAATCATAGTCTATGGTATTCTTGTGTTATGTTTGTTATTGTGTTTCTAGATTACATCCACCAAACTAAAATATGTGCATTAGTAAATAATCATAGCACGAGGAGTTCCTGGTGAAGAATTATCATAGTGCCAAATTGGTGATGACAATGCCCACTTCAAGGCTTGAGGATGAGTATCAAAGTATTAAGGATCAGCTACCATGCCTCTTCAATCCAAATGCAAAGAAACTAAAAGAGGAATTTGTCTTGTTTCTAGTTGACACCTTGATGATTTTGGTGGAGGATCAGCTTATAGTCAGTTTTTCACTCATACAAGCAGTCATATTCAGTGTCAAATCATTTGCATGGCTGCCCCTTTTGAGAAAGGGAAGCTACTTCTCCCTACTAGTTGTAGGATTTGTTTGAGTCCCCTTTTCTCTCTAGTTAGTGTAGGAGTAGGAGTAGATTTTTCTTTTAGTAGAAGAAGTGCTTTTGCACACTCTGCATGTCTTATTTGAGGCATGTATGGTTTATTCTTTGTATATAAGTTTTGATTCATATTGCTCTGGAGGTACCATATGTCAGGAACTTCAGTATTAGTAGCAAAGAGACCCATAGTTGCTTGTAATAGTTTCCAATTTCAAAGGATCCTAATATAGAGAAATTAAAATCAGTTTCAAGACAGTCCACTTTCAGGGACAGGTGAAATCCCTAAGTCATTGCAATTTTCTACTCTTAGAACCTCATTTCCATGATTTTCTTATGAAAATTGAGAGTACGGATAGTGGGGCGAGCTCTGGATCACCAAGTGCAAGCAGTCAAGCTCATGGTTTCAAGGACAAGATCAGTACTAGGCTCTCATTCATGACTCCATGCCCAATGCATGCAATAAAGCCTACTGGTCTCTTCATCTAGTAGGAAGATGTCCCCATGAGTCACCAAACTGTTATCTCAATTTTTCCCCCGACAAAATTGATCAAACATGACCCTGCACATAAGAAAATCTAAGGGTCGGCTTGGTCCTGTGGGATCACATTTCAAATCCAATAGTCAGGTTATAGGGGGAACTCTACAATGGACGAGAAAAGTTAGCAAAGGATCAAACAACATCAAAGGATACCAGAGGCTCACAGGAGGAAAATGGGAAAAAGCTCAATTTTTTTGGACTTAACCGCATACCAGTTGACTTGGGGCTGAAGAGCAGAATCACGGAAGGTGCCATGCGTCATCTGGGTGAAATTATAAAAGGGCACATCAAAACAGAGACCCCAAATGTGCATGGAGCTTTCAAGTGTCCTAGGTCTGAAAAGGCACAGAGTAGGATGTTGAAAATTCCAAACGAGTGAAAAGAACCACGTATCAGCTTGACACAATTTTAAAGGAAGAATCAAAGTCAGAGACTCAAACCAACACCAGTCGTCCACGTGTCCAAGGTCTGAAAAAAGGGATAGAGCCGACTGTTTACTCAGCTAAGTATGGAAGGGCCGTCGGAAGCCTCCATGTGTCATCTAGGCACAACTTCAAATGAAGAATCAAGAGTAGGTTCCCGAATGAGCACGGGTTCACCACATGGTCAGAGTCAAAGAACAGGGTAGATCAGGCTCATATCGGCTAAGTATATAAGGATTAGATGAAGCCTCCATGCGTCAGCTCAGTGTAATTTCAAAGGAAAAATATGGAGGCAGGTCCCGAATACGCGCTGAGCCTCCACATGTCCAAGGTCAGATATATAGCCCCGCCAAACAAAAGTGACTTTGTAAAAACGCAAAGAAACAGAGAAAACCCATGAAAGGAGCCACATGTCTCTTCAGTGCAACTTCAAAGGAAAAATCCAAAAGTGGTCCCCAAACGTGCACCAGTTGTACACATGGCCATGTTTCAAGTCAAAGCGGGAAGGCGGGCCTTAGAAGGACTTTTTTCCAAAAGCGGGCAGGCAGGCCTGGGGAAGACTTTTCGCCAAAGTGGAAAATGCGGGCCAGTGGGCCCGAAGATGGCTTTTTGGAAATGTAAAGTTGCGGGGCCGTAGGAGTTTTTTTGCATTTTTTGTAACTTTCATAAAAGTGCAGTTTGCAAGTGTGGGCCCATGAGCCTGGGTAGGTTTTTTCGCCAAATGGAAAATGAGAAGGTTGCAGGCTCTCATGCCTACATGATACTTTTGCACTTTTGAAATTTTTGTGCAAAAGGCACAATTGAAATTTTGGGCCCTCGGAGGCTTTTAGTAAAAAGAGAATTTCAGGCTTGCAGGGCTGTTAGAGGGTTTTATAATTTTGCCTTTTTTTACAAAAGGCACAAAGTGAATTTTGGGCCCATGGATCCGTTTTGCAAAACTTGTTTTTTCTCCATTTTTCTATGGATTCAACTCAAATATTCAAATGGGCATAACTTTCGATCAAGTGTTAAAAATTCAACAAATTTAGTATCGTTGGAAAGGTCTCGACCTTGTCTATGGCATGGAAGCATAAAATATCATTTTTAGTAGGCTTTGATGGGTGAAAATCTAGGAAAAAGTGTTTAAATCCATGTATATGGGATACAATTACTTTAACTACCTAGATCTGATATGATTTTCAATCTTTCCATCTCCAACATGCAAAATAGACATGGGGAACTAGAATTGATAGATTGTAGGTAGATTTGTAGGGCATTGATGGTTTGTGGTTGAGATTTCAAATCAAAATCTTATTTTTTCTTCTTTCTCTCTCGCCTCGACCTTCTATATATTAAAAACACTTCTCATTTGAAAAAAGGGGGAGACATTATGGGATGTGGGGAAACTCTGTAAAAAAGAATTCTTGACTCCATTTGAGCTTTAAGCCTTCTCCTATGGCTGGCAAGTGGATTTTATGCTTCTGAACATCCGTGTAATGGTCTATGCACCTCATAGAGTAATTAAATCATGTTTGTTTGTGTTATTCAACCCTTCATCATGTTTTGTTGTTTCTTTGTGCCTCTCCATTTCAAGTGTGCTTTATGTGCATGTATTTCACATTTATAGGTGTAAGATATCATGTTTCATGGAATTTTGATGGTGGATTACGATCTAGGTCTATGTTACTTCTGTCTGACCACCCTCATCTCATTTTTCCCTGTTTCATCCTCCCTCAACAGAGTCTGTCACCTCTTTCCTTTTTTGGTGTATCACTGCTTTAGTGTACGCTTTATTTTCTTGCATTCTCTCTCTCCATGTCTCCTTGGAATGGTTAGATTGGGATTAGATATTTTTTCTGAATGGTTAGATTGGGATTAGATATTTTTTCTTACATTAGAGTAGATTTTGGTAGGTATTTTAGGACAAGAACCATCTTTCTCTAGAGGTCCATCTCAGGTTCGCAAGTCCCACAACTTGAGAGATGGATGGTCCAATGTTATGCATATTACATCAGATGCAACCACACAAAACCAGGGCATTTGGGGGTATTTGATTTTACATCAACAAATACATCTAACGCAGTAATCATTACATAAATCATAGTCATCGACCATATTCATTGATTTGAAGTATTGGTTGGTATTTTATCATGTTTGGGTTAGAACTTGCATATAGTATAGTTTATCATGTTGACCCCCTTTTGAAAAAATTATTATATTGGTCGTCGGTGCTTGATTATTTCCTAACACATGATTAGGACCTTAAAAAATGTCAAAGCAATGATTATTTTAAATAATTTGGGCTTGTCCCCCTCCCACGGTGACTCACCCCTTTAAAATTTTCAACCCACAGTGCAGTTATGGGTTTGTAATGTGGTCCTTTCGATCTTTATGCCTTGATATTCTTTGTTGATCTTTGTACTCTGGTTGGATTAGGTAGTTGGAAATTTTTAATTACAAGACAATTTGGCCCATTGATCTTTCATACCATAATATTTTTAGGCCATTGATATTTGTACCCTTTTTGGAGTTAGGGTTTACTTACATTTTAGGCCTGAAGTTTGCATGGAGATGTGTAACTGAATGGTGGTCGTTTGATTCTATACATTCAGATCTCTACCATAGATGTTGATCTATGGAGTTAGCAGTGTGGGACTCTTTGATTTTACTTGATTTAATCCTGGCCATTGAGAAATAATTCTGATGACTTAGGTTTGTTTAAAATATCATCGAGCTTATCACTTGTCATTATCATTTTATCTTTCTGAGCAAGGAAGCCCTAGCAAAATTGTTTCAGGAAGGCATTATTGATATTTCTTGAGCTCGATTCCTTTGAGAATCAGTCTTTTGAAATCTTGTGCATCTGTATTTTCATTGTTTTTTTTCTCTGTTTCAAGATTTCTGAGTGGGATTTGGTCGATGTTCATCGTTATTTTCTTAGCCTTTGAGCTCAGTTTTTCTAAAGAGAATAAATATGTCTATCCAAACGTACTACATATGTATCTTGTTGCTCTATGAATCTTTGTGGGATCGAATAATTACATATTTTTCCACTTCTTTTCTTTATTCGATCTCTGCAAGAGGGAGGACACCATTTCGTGAAATGAAAAGCTCAGTTATTCTACATTTTGTGGCCATAATAATACTGTGTCTGAGTTATTTACATTGTAATTGTAACTTTGATGATTTCCTCAATTTTTTTAGAAACATCTGTAAAAAGTTGAAGTATTGGTTTTAACGTGCATTGATACCTTTGTTTACTGGTTTCTTCATATTTTCATACCTGGCCATTCATAAAACGAGCTCGAAGAGCCTTTATGGTTATTGTGTTTTCTTCTTCATTCTACTTAAAATGAGGATCTTTGGCAATATAGTTCTCTATATACAGTGATTTTTTTGTTTCCCCTATCGAATGAAAAAATTTCAGAAAAGAAATGTGAATAACCCCTAAAGTTTAAAAGAAACAAAGTTTCTCCTCACGTGTCTAGAAATCTGGTGCTTTTCGATCTGTCATCAAATGGGTATTTGCATTTCATAAACATGCTTCCCTTTTATTATATTTGATGTTCTGAGTGCTCCTTAACTTTGCATTTTGAGCTCTGTGAGGCTATGTAACTTAAATTATTTTCATCTTTCTATCATTTTTCTTCTTCTTTAAGCTCTCCTTTGAAGTTGTTGTCATTTTGATCCATTCTTGAGCTCTGAAGCCTGTAATATCAATGTGTGTATTTTTTATCTTAATCATTGAATTCAACTCAGTGGGTGAGTTAAGCGAAAAGTGGTTGAGTTAAGTGAGTAAAACTAACCCAAACCATAAACATTTCATTTAATTTTTTAATGTTAATTTGAAGGGTAATCCTTGAAAAAATTCATCCAAATGCCAAAAATGATCTCTTCGAGTTGTAAACTCTGAAATTTCTACCTCTATTAGTTTTGAGTTTGAATATTTTTTTTTACATTCTTTGTTGTCTTGTCATCATTTTCAGTTTGATTGTGGAGATTTTGAGAAGCCAATGAAATGAAGGTCTTAAGATTTATATAATGCACCTTATGTTACGAGTTACATGGTTGAAATTTTTTGTAGCCTTTGCAAGACTTCATTTTTCAAACTCTGTGATCTTTGATTTCTTTGTATTCTTTCCTTAACTGAATTTTTTTTCTTGAGTCATTGCTTTAATTTCACTTCTCTTGAATAGAATATTTGGGTCTGAGGTCTTTATCATTTTCTAAAACTCTTTTGGGTATTTCAGAAACTTGATATTCATATGTCTAAATCTTGTGGAGATACTGGGTCTGCACTGTTTATTTCTGCATTTGTGTGATCTACAGTCATTGACACTTCTTCTATTATCACAATTTATTTTTGCAGTCATTGTTTATCCTTTATTTGTGGCTATGTATTTGATTTGTATATATTTTCACAACTTCATCACTACATTACTCTATTTTTGTTGAGAATTAACAATATATAGTGAACATATTAATCCTTGATGAAGAGTTATATTTACTTAAACTGTACGGAGTGTTCCATTTTTCTTGCATTTATCCTTGAAGATAACTCCTTACGTGACTGTAATGAACCATTCATTTGGTTCAAAAGTTTTATATTACTTATTTTAGATATTTGTAATTATGGAAAGAAACTAAGTGATTACTATATGAAAATGTGTCTGATGTATCTAATCCTTTATTCATACTTGGGATTTTTTATTCAGGAGTGTGACTCTTGAGTTGAGCTAGATCTTTGATTATAGCATCTTTGATTTTTTTCTATACTCCTCATACATCCTGTAGCAGCTCCAAAATATTGCTTTATGAATAGGAACATGTTACCTTTGAAAATTTTACTCTGCAAACTAGTTTAGTGTTGTCATATTTAAATGAAAACTTTATTCTTGTTTTTGTTCTATAACTCCTATTCTTGATTCAGTTACTGGAAATGGCCATCTTGATCTCAAACTCTGCATTTGTATTTACCTTCTGAATTACAAAGCTCTATCTTCATTTTTTCACTTCTTTTGTAACTTTTTCATGATTGTCTAAGTCATTTATGTTTGATGAATTTGTCTAAGTATCGAGCTTCCTGATTCAATTCTATACTTGTTGTTCTTGATTATCATGGAATGATTACATCAATTTTAATTTATCTTTAAATATTGATCATGATACCTTTTGACTATATTTTGGACATTATGTATAGTTTTGATTTAGTATGGTGTTAGATGTCAGATCATGGATTATTGTTGACTCTGATTCATATATGATGTATGATGATTGTTAGAGACATTTTATATAGATGTTGACATGTTGTTGTTACATGGTTAGATCATGGTATATATATATACTTGATTCAGTTATATTTATGGATGTTGTTAGGACATGTGATATTTGGATATATTGAGTAGACCAAGAAAATTAAATTTAAAATTGATGATTATATAGTTGCTGATGAAATTATAAGTGATATTGTTGATTGTTTTGATGTTGTTGTGATTCATATATATATATATTGATGATTTTGAAATTTTAATATATTTATTTGGATGTTTTGATATGGCCACGAGGCCGAAGGAGTTATTTATGTTTTGCAGGTTAAAATATCACAACAAACATCAGGGGATTAGAGACCAACCACATTGGAATTCTAGATGAATTCAACAAGGTCACCATGGAAACTGTATTTGTTTGTGTGTGTTGTTTGTGTTAGGGATTCCCATGGGGGGGGATCACCTTTAAATGTGACCAAGGGATTTTATGTTTTTCTTTTATTTGGTCCCTTTTGTTTAAATTTTGCATGTGTTTTATGTGGTGCACTTACCCTTTCATTATTTATTTAATGTGGTGTTAATATTGTGAGTAATCATATTGTTTAGTTAATTAATTAAAAGATGTCATAAGAATGTAATTAATAGATTTGTTGGCCATGTTTTAAAGTGTTGTAAGAATGTGTAAGTAATGTGTAAGTGACCTTGTAAGTGATGTGTAAGTTGACTCTTGAGTGTGAAACACTCCACCTTCTTAGAAATTCGAATTTGTCCTTGGAGGCTATTTTGGAGGCTTGTGGGACAAGTTAAACTTGTCCCATACCTCTTAAATTTATTTACCAACCATACCTATGGTTGGGGAGTTGAAATTAGACTTTTATTATGCATTTTTGGGAAGACTTATTGTAGGTTTTAATTGCACTTTTCTTACATGTTTTAAGTTCAGTCCTTATGGGGTGTGGGTTGGATTTGAGTGTGTAAGTAAACTGTCATATTATTCACCCACTTATTTATTATGCATTGGAGAATGAAGTTGAATTTTTGGGGTTGGGGTTGAGGATGTGTGATGTGGCATCCTACATGGATCCACCTCATCCTCTTCTCTTCCCTCTTCTATAAAATTTGAATTGTTTGCCTTGTTTTGGGTTGCTTCACTTTTGGAGACTTCATTTTGGGTGAATTTTTCTTGTTGTTTTGGGAGCTCTTGCTTGGAGAAGTTTTGGAAGATTGTTGCATGCTTGTGCTTGGCTTTTTGGATTGCTTGCATTGGGATAAAGCTTTTTTCTTTGTAACTTGGAATGACTCCATCATGGAGAGGTAGGAGCTTGGCTCTTGAAATTCTCTTCTTGTATATATGTAAATGTTCTTGTGTGAATGTTTTGGTATATATTGTGGGTTGTTGGGTAGATGGCCTAGGAATGGTGTAGGAGAAGACTATGGGGTTATTTTGTGGGAGGCACAAGTGGTTTTAGGGAGGTATAAGGGTGGAGGGAGTTGGGATTTGGGTTCCACCTTACAAAGAAATAGCTTGCATTTCTTTACTCGTTATGGGGTGCCATAAGAGGTTGGGGAGACATAAGAAAATGTGAGGAATAAGGGGTACTTGGGGGAGGCATAAGGGCATGACAGGGTTTTGAAATGATATTCATATATATATATATATATATATATATATATATATGGTGGGTTGTTCTCAGGTGGTGATACCCATTTTCCCCTTTGGGAGGCATAAGCAGCATCCCCCATAGCTTCTTGCTCCTTTGGCTTGCTTGATGAAGCCTTTGTATTGTTTTTCATGTTTTAATGTAGTTGTAAACTACATTTTGTTTGGGACTATGTTTCTTTATGAAAATGTTGCTTGTATGTTTGTGGAAGCTTGTTGTTGCCATGATTTGGATGACATATTTTATTGCATTGTGGTTAGGACTCCAGGGCCAATGAACAAGGATGGCTTATCCTCTTCATTGGATGTCTTGGCTGGGTGGAGAGCATTGCCTTTCCCCTACTCCTATTGTGATCAAATTGGAAGAATGAGGAGTATGCATGTTGTTCTTCTGGAGCTAAGAAAAGATAGTTTGACAGTCCCTTGCGAAATGAAATCTCATTGTAACCTTTCCCACTTGAAGTGGATGAACTTGTAAATGGTTGTAATGGAAAGATGTTGTACTGATTATTAAGTTGTATATTGAAATGTAAAAGAGTTATACTTTGTTTTCTATTTTGGAAAGAATGTGAAAGAAATATACGTGTTTTTGTATGTTGCATTTTGAAACCAAAGGGAAAGGAAGTTGTAAGAGTTCATTTAAATTAATGGAAGTGGTTTTTTCTTGTCCATATGTTGTTATTCCATTGGAAATCTATGTTTAGCATTCACTATGAAATCCCTGTTTGAAAAGTGATAAAGTGAAACACGTGAGAAGAAAATGTATTATTTTTTCTGTATATAATATATGTTTTGGAAGGAATAAAAGAAGAAAGGTTGTAATGTTGTATTTTGGAATCAATAAAGGATTGCATTACCTTTTTCAATCTATATTGTTGTATTGAAATTGATCATCTATTGAGTTTGAAATCTCTGTTGAAAAGAAGAAATGCGTGTGAGGAAAAATATAATGCTCTATTTTTCCTTGAAAAATTTTAAGACTGGAAATCAGAATTGCATTTTAGCCCATAGAATGGTTTGATTAAATCAACTAATGTATTAGATTAGAAGTGGAATTAATTTTAATACTTGGAAGAAGGAAATTGGCAAATAGAACCCTTTAAAATTTCATCCCTATTTTTTGTAATTTCAAACTGGCAATTATCTAAACCAAAAATGCACAGTTCAAACCTGTAACAATAAAATAACAAATCAAATGATTAAATTGAAGTAGTAGGCCCTAAATGAGTTTAATTAGACAAAAAAACTTAAAGGAAATATTTCAAAACTTAGCAAAATTGGGCTCAATTGTTTTACAGTCATTTTGCTGTCAAAATTTGTAAATTTTGAATTGGAATTCAATCAAACAGATCTACCTCACAAAATTATCCTAATTCCTCCTAAGAACAAATCTCCATGTCTATTTGACATGTTGAGAGAGGAAGAAGATTAAATTGAATAAATCTCACAAGTTAAAATTACCAGTTCACACTGTAAAAGTCCAGTAGGACATTTTCTTAAAATTGACCCTTAAAATTTATCAAAATAAAAAATTAATGATTTCTGTGCAAAGAGGACATTGATAGATTTCTAGAAAGTCCTCATTTCCCAATTCCAAGCTCTCTATCAAAATTTATGGCCTTCTGAAGTTTTTCTTCCTTGGCGTCAAAATATTGGAAAAAATTTCCTTGGCGGGCCTGCGGGCCCGAATTTTTCCCTTAAGCACTTAGGAAAATTTTTGGGAAAATTTTCTAAATTTTCCCACCACCTCACCACCACAAAGCCAATCAGAGGCTGCCATGTGGCACCATGAGGTGTTGGTGGAGGGGTGGACCCCTTTTTAAACTTAGTGCATCCAAAAAAAATTTGGGAAAATTTTCCAAGTTTTCCCCGCCGCCCCGCATGACCAATCAGGTGATGCCATGTGGTGTCACGAGGCGTCGGCGGAGGAGCAGGTCCCTTTTTGCCTTTTTGTGCTTCATTTTGGGAAATTTTCCATGTTTTCCCCGTTCAAGCAAAATCAGAGTTGCCACGTGGCATCCGGCAGAGGCATGGGTCCTTCATTTCCCTTAGCCTTCGGAGCATTAAGAAAATTTTCTCCCCATCCCATTTTCCCTGCGTTGGTTTAGGTGATGCCACATGTCCCTTGCGGCTTGCGGACTTGTGGGTGTAATGTTGGCTTTTTGCCCCGCGCGGGAAACTTTTCCCAAACGTCTCTCGTCACCCCATTCTCCCCACACTGGCTTGAGAAGCACCACGTGTCCCTTGTGGACTTGCAGACCCATGGGTGCAGGTGCAAAAGTTAGTTTTTCACCCCCCACGGCCCGCCAACCCGCCCTTTGGGAAAATTTTCACCCCTGGGCCTGCCAGGCCCACTCTTGGGGAAAATTTTTACCCCAAGGCCCACCGGCCCATAACTTGAAAAATATGAGGAGTTAGGAGGACTTATTTATATCACTGGAAAGGTGAGGAAATTACCTACCTAATGGGAATGTTTTTAGGAAGTTTTAATTATGTTAATCATGGGAGAAATCAAATTGAATCTTTAACCGAGTTCTGGGAGTGGGTAAGTAAGAATTTACTCTGATGATTTTAAATATGTATTATTTTCCCCATTGTAATTAAACCTTATTCTTGTCTTAGATCTTTTTGAATTAAATACCTTTGGTATTTAATTGTTTTGGTCCCTTAACCCTAAAATTTTAATCATGGAATATTTAGCTAAAATGTCAATGTAATCAGTGATTAAATTAATCCCTAAGGAGATTTGAGCTAGTTGTGGACTTATTACACTTGTTGCTTTATAATGTGGAATTAGTAATTATTATAATGGGAAAAGTTATGAGTTGAATTTAATTGTCCTTGAGACTTTGGTCGTTAACACTTTAAAAAAAAAAAAAAAATTATTCCATAATTTTCTAACTAAACCTAGGTTGTTCATGGGTCTCAAGTGGGTTATTTTAGTGGGTGTTACACTTGGTATCAGAGCCGCGGGTTCAAAGTTTGAACCCTTGGGAGCACTAGAAAACTTGAGACATGAACTGTAAACCTAGCACACTTTTGAATCTAAGAAAACAAACTTGTTTGAAAATTGAAAAAGAAATGCCTATGAAGAAATATTACATTACTCTAGTTATTTGAACTACAAAATTAAAATAATAATAAAATAATAAGTTGTATGAATTGTTCTACTCACTCAGTGTCATTTTTTCTGAATCCGAGTAACTAAGAATGTCAAATTAAATTGATTTTTGTGAACTTCTAGTGTAGTGGAAACTTGGTTCCCCTTTGAAAATGTGTTGTTTTACAAGTCCTAAAACTTGATTTAATTGTATAATGCGTTAAGCCCTTTGTTGAGACCCTTCCTTATTGGAGTTGTTGGAATGATAAATTGTATGGTGTGAATATTGTGGTTGGACAATAGTGGTTGTGTCCTGGGGTCGGGAAGAGTTAATTAGAAGCTACTTAGAGCTTCCTTCCTTCAGTAGTTAGGAAAGTTGGTCTGGTTGTTCAGTTTTTCATTTTGTTACCCGTATGGGAGAGTGGACATTAAGTATTGGGTGTAGTTTATAACCCAATCATACTCATGTGTCCTTGGAATTGACCTCGAGGCAGAGTACCCCTATTGGCGGCCATGAAGGGTTATGAAGTGAATGTGGTGTTAACGTTTTGTATTTTACATTCATAAACTTGTGTCATTTTATCAAGGACAAGCATCTTATTTTATGATTGGATTGAGAAGCTTTGAGGCTCTTCTAGTTATTTATATTTTTGTGAGAATTTTAAGACTTTGTAATGCAGGCTACTTAGCCACTTTCCTCGATTAGTGATATTTCTTGGACTTTATTTTGATTGGTGACTCATAGCTTGTTATGTTGTTGGCTGCTTAGCTAAACGTTATGTGGATTTCTTCTTGCATGATGATGAGTTGGTTCTATGCTACTTGTATTCATACATTTTGTCATATGGGGGTACACCCTAGGTGTCTTGAATGTCCTCTTAGATGCTTAAATTTATTCCTTTGTTTTAGATGCACTAAACCTTGAGTGAATCTAGGATCTTAGAGTGACCTTTTCATTACTCGACCTTGTTGGGAAGAGAGTTAATTGTGTTGTGCGTTCTAGTTGGCAGCCTGTTAGTGGTGGTGGTGATTCTCTTACAATCTGATAAGAGCTTGAACCTCATCGGAGTAGAGGTGTTTAATTGTGGGTCGATGAATTATGGTGGGATTGGTTTGCTTTTGGCTGGCTGTGGATGTTAGTGGAAAAGTGTTTGTCTAGTAGTGGCTTCTCTTCGATGGCATGCTAAGTTTTATCAAGAGTTCCTCATTTCATTATATTAAGTAGTGACTTGAGGATTGTATGCATCTTGGTAATTATGGTTAGATTTAATCCCATTCGAGTATTGTGTGTAAATTAAGTGTGTCTGTTTTCCCTCTTGACCTATAAATAAGTCTACCCTTTCCTTAACTTTTTTTTAGTTACTATGAATAATACTCTATGACCTATTAATTTTTTATTACGTGGAGACACTTATGGATGCTTTGAGTCTTTTGGACCATGACGTTGGTGATGATAGTGTAATTAGACCTTGATAATTTAATCTCGATGGTATTTTATAATGTGATTCTCTTGTGAAACTGTAACTCTTGGTTGTAAAGCCATGTTGAATAAGATGGCTAATTGTCTACTTACATTTGATGCTTCTAATGAGTATGTGGTGTTCTTATAGTTAAAATATTTCCTTGTCATTTTGATTTCTTGGTTGGTGGTATCCTGTGGTAATATGGGTGTAGATTTGAAAAATTTCCTTGTCTTATCAGGTGAGTAAAATATTTTTGCCAAAACAACAAACAGTGTTAAACCCTAATAGATAAGTAAAAGTAATTATGCTTCCTTAATGGGTCTTCCTCGTAACTTCTTTTGAGAACTTGTAGAAACCCACTAGGAATGTTTTATGATACTTGTAATTAGTGGAAAAATCTCAAAATATTGTTGTGATCCATGTTGGTTGATTGTTTCCTAGTTCTTACCAAATTAATAATGTGCTTTCTATGTTGAACATCCCTTGTTTCCTTATAACTAAAAATGTGATGTGTTGAATTACCTCTCTCTCCCATAAAAGTAATAGTGTGATATGTTTACGGTTCCTTCTCATTAAATTTTTTTAATTGACAAATTGACTCACCCAAACATCATAAAATAGTAATTGAGGTGATTTGGCCTTAAAGCTTAACAAATAAACTGGAATATAGAAAGAGAAAATGGTCCTTGATTTAACCTTCGTAGATTAATAGAAGGAATAAAAACCATGCAGAAGAACAAAAAAGGTAAAAAAAAATCTGTCCATCTACCTCCCCTAGGAGTAGAATAAATATTTTTTTTGTCTGCCTATACATAATGGCGAGATATCATGGCCACCTTAGTGGTGATCCTTATAACGCAAACATGTGATATCAGAATAAAAAGGAATATTTTAATTAAGAAAACTCGTAAAGGAATGTGCTAGGAAAAATGAAACTACAAATTTTGACTTAATTAGTTGAGTTATAAAATAAGTAAGATTTATGTGTATTGAGTGCAATGTATAGTTGAACCTGTAGTTTTGTCACCTACCTGAAATTATGAAACACCTGGTGGATAGTAATGTGTTCTAGTTGCTTAGTACTTCTTGTTCATAGATGTATGTGCCTTTCTTGTGGGACTTTTGGGTCATCATACCCTTATCGTCTCGTAGCTTGATGAATGTGAGTTGTGGTCCTTTTGGATTGAGACTTATCTGTTGTTTAAGAAGCAACTTCCTTGCGTGTTGTCTTGTCCTTGGAGACCTAAGTTATTGTAATTTGAAGGAAACATATGTTAAGGATATAAAATAACTTCGGGAAGTCTTCTTTTCTTCATATTTTCTTGGGTCACCTTTTGTTGTTGCCCCTTTTCCATTAGGATGGAAAGTGCAAGATGATGTTATTCACTTTTGATACGATGCACCCTTGGATTGTAATTGGACCCCGTGTTACTTGTTCTTCTCCCTAGTGACCTTGAGTGGTCCTTGGTGTTTCTTGTGCTCTCTTTATGGTTATTCTGAGCTTGAGTAGGAAATAAGATAAATAAATCCCATTGTGCTATAATGTATGGTACTTGTATTGATATGTTAGTTGCTAGGGGAGATATAAATATATATGTGTATATATATAGATATATATATTGCTAAATCGTTGAATTATTTAGATTTGGTTGGTATGGTGTGTTCGATTCTTAAAACAAAAGTGTAAAAATCATACTATAGGAAAACTTGCGGTCTTGACTTCACTTTTATTACCATGAAAAGTGAATTGTACCCTCTCGAGTTATATAAGTGCTTTCCTAGAATAGTTCCTTGATTTTTAATTTTTTGTTGATTTAGGTGTCTTTGTTGATTCACCTCATCTTGTGTGATACTCAAATTGTTAGACTTTGAGTAGACTTGTTCCTTGTGCAAATTTGGTTAGAGTTGATTTTTGCTAGCCTTGTCTAGACAACGAACCTTGAAATTATGGCTTAAACATGCAGGAAACCTTAACTTTTATTAATGTAGTATGTTTTGTTCCTTGGGGAACTATGTGATCATTCTCAAACTTAGGGAATTCTCCTTATTATTACTCTACTTGGTGGTTACTCTTAAGACTCTTTTGAACTCTTCTTGTTATATTGTTATGTGTGGTATCTTGGTTGATAGCGTAAATTTACCCTCTAGATTTAAGTATTTCGTAGCCTTGCATGCACAAATTATAGAACTCATCAATTGCAATGTACCTTCTTCTTGCTGAATTACATTGGACCAAACTTAGGTTTATGTAGACCCACACTTGTTTGAAGCAAGGCAATGCCAGAATAGAGTGATCCTTTTTCTATTGGATTTGTTCCTATCTCTCTCTCCAGCAACTTCCAAGACGAATTTGAGTCTAAGGGGAGGGGGATGTAGTGCACACTTCCCTTTGACAACTTTTTGATACTAATCATAACACTGCTGATTATATTATGAACATTATTATGGACTTTATTATAGTATGATGTTAAATGTTAGATCATGGATTATTATTGAATTTGATTCATATATGATGCATGATGATTGTTAGAGACATATTATATAGATGTTGACATGCTGTTGGAAATGGTTATATATATATTTATGGAAGTTGTTAGGACATGTGGTATTGGGATATATTTAGTAGATCGAGAAAATTGAATTTTAAAATCGATGATTATATAATTGTTGATGAAATTGTAAGTGAAATTGTTGATTTTCTGGAATGTTGTTGTGATTCATATATATATTAATGATATTTAAAATATATTATTATTCATTTGAATGTTCTGATATGGCCATGAGGCCGAAGGAGGTATTTGTATTTTGCAGGTTAAAATATCACAACAAACATCAGGGGATTGGAGACCAACAACATTGGAATTCTATATGAATTCAATAAGATTACCATGGCAACTAGTTTTATTGTGTGTGTTTGTTAGTGTTAGGGATTCCCATGGGGGGGATCACCTTTAAATGTGACCAATGGATTTAATGTTTTTCCTTTTATTTGGTCCCTTTTGTTTAAATTTTTTGCATGTGTTTTATGTGGTGCACTTACCCTTTCATTATTTATTTAATGTGGTGTTAATATTGTGAGTAATCATATTGTTTAGTTAATTAATTAAAAGATGTCATAAGAATGTAATTAATAGAGTTGTTGGCCATGTTTTAAAGTGTTGTAAGAATGTGTAAGTGACCTTGTAAGTGATGTGTAAGTTAAATTTTGAGTGTGAAACACTCCACCTTCTTAGAAATTCGAATTTGTCCTTGGAGGCTATTTTGGAGGCTTGTGGGACAAGTTAAACTTGTCCTATACCTCTTAAATTTACATACCAACCTTACCTATGGTTGGGGAGTTGAAATTAGACTTTTATTATGCATTTTGGGAAGTTATTATATGTTTTAATTGCACTTTTCTTACATGTTTTAATTTCAGTCCTTCTGGGGTGTGGGTTTGATTTGAGTGTGTAAGTAAACTATCATATTATTCACCCACTTATTTATTTTGCATTGGAGAATGAAGTTGAATTTTGGGGGTTGGGGTTGAGGATGTGTGATGTGGCATCCTACATGGATCCTCCTCATCCTCTTCTCTTCCCTCTTCTATAAAATTTGAATTGCTTGCCTTGTTTTGGGTTGCTTCACTTTTGGAGACTTCATTTTGGGAGAATTTTCTTGTTGTTTTGGGAGCTCTTGCTTGGAGAAGTTTTGGAAGATTGTTCCATGCTTGTGCTTGGTTGTTTTTTTTCATTACTTGCATTGGGATAAAGCTTGTTGTTTTGGAACTTGGAACGACTTCATCATGAAGAGGTACGAGTTTGGCTCTTGAAATGCTCTTCTTGTATTTATGTAAATGTTCTTGTGCGAATGTTTTTGTATATATTGTGGGTTGTTGGGTAGATGGCCTAGGAATGGTGTAGGAGAAGACTATGGGGTTATTTTCTGGGAGGCACAAGTGTGTTTTAGGGAGGTATAAGGGTGGAGGGAGTTGGGATTTTGGTTCCACCTTACAAATAAATAGCTTGCATTTCTTTACTTGTTATGGGGTGCCATAAGAGGTTGGGGAGACATAAGAAAATGTGAGGAATAAGGGGTACTTGGGGGAGGCATAAGGGCATGACAGGGTTTTGAAATGATATTCATATATATATATATATATATATATATATATATATATATATATATATATATTGGTGGGTTGTTCTCAGGTGGTGATACCCATTTTCCCCCTTTGGGAGGCATAAGCAGCATCCCCCATAGCTTCTTGCTCCTTTGGCTTGCTTGATGAAGCCTTTGTATTGTTTGTCATGTTTTAATGTAGTTGTAAACTACATTCTGTTTGAGACTGTGTTTCTTTATGAAAATGTTGCTTGTATGTTTTGTGGAAGCCTGTTGTTGCCATGAGTTGGATCACATCTTTTATTGCTTTGTGGTTAGGGCTCGGGGGCCAATGAAGAAGGATGGCTTCTCCCCTTCATTGGATTTCTTGGCTGGGTGGAGAGTGGTGCCTTTCCCCTACTCCTGTTGTGATCAAATTGGAAGAATGAGGAGCATGCATGTTGCTGTTCTGGAGCTAAGAAAAGATAGTTTGACAGTCCCTTGTGAAATGAAATCTCATTGTAACCTTTCCCACTTGAAGTGGATGAACTTGTAAATGGTTGTAATGGAAAGATGTTGTACTGATTGCAAGTTGTATATTTGAAAATGTAAAAGAGTTATACTCTATTTTCTATTTTGGAAAGAATGTGAAAGAAAGATACGTGTTTTTGTATGTTGCATTTTGAAACCAAAGGGAAAGGAAGTTGTAAGAGTTCATTTAAATTAATGGAAGTGGTTTTTTCTTTTCCATATGTTGTTATTCCATTGGAAATCTGTGTTTAGCATTCACTATGAAATCCCTGTTTGAAAAGTGGTAAATTGAAACACGTGAGAAGAAAATGTATTATTCTGTTCTATATATAATATATGTTTTGGAAGGAATAAAAGAAGAAAGGTTGTAATGTTGTATTTTGGAATCAATAAAGGATTGCATTACCTTTTTCAATCTGTATTGTTGAATTGAAATTGTTCATCCATTGTGTTTTGAAATCTCTGTTGAAAAGAAGAAATGCATGTGAGGAAAAATATAATGCTTATGTTTTTTGAAAAAAATGTTAAGACTTGAAATCAGGAATTGCATTTTGGCCCGTAATGGTTTGATTAAATCAACTAATGTATTAGATTGGAATTGGAACGTATTTAAATACTTGGAAGAAGATGGCAAATAGAACAATTTAAAACTTGATCCCTCTTCTTTGTAATTTCAAACTGACAAAAAAAAAGTGCACAGTTCAAACCTGCAACAATAAAATAACAAATTAAATGATTAAATTGAATTAGTAGGCCCTAAACAAATTCAATTAGACAAAAACACTTAATGGAAATACTTCAAAACCTGGCAAAACCGAGTTCAAAGTTTCCACAGTCATTTTGCTGTCAAATTTGTAAATTTTGAATTAGAATTCAATCAAACAGATCTACCTCACAAAATTATCCTAATTCCTCCTAAGAACAAATCTCCATGTCTATTTGACATGTTGAGAGAGGAAGAAGATCAAATTGAATAAATCTCATAAGTTAAAATTTACCAGTTCACACTGTAAAATCCTCCAAGCCATTTTCTTAAAATTAACCCCTTATAATTTATCAAAATAAAATTAATGATCTCTGTGTAAAGAGGATGTCGAAATATTTCCAGAAAGTCCTCATTTTCCCAAAAACAAGCTCTCTATCAAAATTTATGGCCTTCTGAAGTTTTTCTTCCTTGGCGTCAAAAAATGGGAAAATTTTCCTCGGCGGTCCTGCAGGCCCGAATTTTTCCCTTAGAGCTTAGGAAAAATTTTTGGGAAATTTTTTGAAAAGTTTCCTCCACTGGCCATAGCCAATTAGAGTCTACCACATGGCACCATGGGGTGTTGGCAGAGGGGCAGACCCCTTTTTAAACTTAGCGCATCCAAAAAAAATTGGGAAATTTTTTCAAGTTTTCCCCGCCACCCCACAACCAATCAGGTGATGCCACGTGGCATCACGAGGCATCAAAGGAGGCACGAGTCCCTTTTGCATTTTTTTGTTTTGAAAATTTTTGGGAAAATTTTCCATGTTTTCTCCGTCGTCCTGCTAACCCGCAGCCAATCAAGAGTGGCCACATGGCATGAGGAGTCGATGGAGGCGCGGGTCAATGTTACCCTCTTAGCCCTTCGGGGCGTTAAACAAAATTTCTCCCCACCGCTCTGCTTTCCTCGCATTGGCTTAGGTGATGCCACATGTCCCTTGTGGACTTGCGCACTTGCGGGTGCAATGTTGGCTTTTCGCCCCGCATGGGAAATTTTCTCAAACGTCTCCTGCCACCCCGCTCTCCCCGCACTGGCTTGAGAAGCACCGCGTGTCCCTTGTGGACATGCAGACCCGCGGGTGTGCGGGAATAAAGTTAGTTTTTTCCCTGCATAGGAAATACTCTAAAAGTCTCCCCACATCCTGCCAAACCATCCTTTGGGAAAATTTTCACCCCTGGGCTCAAAGGCCCACTCTTGGGGAAAATTTTCACCCCAAGGCCCGTCGGCCCATAACTAGATAAATATGAGGAGTTAGGAGGAATTCTTTATATCAATGGAAAGGTGAGGAAATTTCCTATCCAATGGGAATGATTTAGGGAATTTTTTGAATGTGTTAAGTGTGAGAAAAATCAAGTTGAAACTTTAAGCCTGTTAGAGAGTGGGTATGGTGAAGATTTACCCTCTGAACCTAATTGAACCTTCTAACCCTAAATTTTGGACCTTGTGACCTATAATAATTGTTAATAAAATAAAAGTATGTTCTAGTGGATTAGAATTGTTCTGAAAATTGTTAGTGACAGTTGTTGCCTTGTAACCTGGTTATAGACTCTATTAAATAAAAAAAACTATTCCATAATTTTTCATAACTAATCCCAGGTTGTTTCTTGGGTCTCAAGTGGGTTGTTTTTAACGGGCATTACAACATACCCTATTGGTTTGAATAAAGTAAAGAGAAGGCATATGAGGTTGTGATCTATTCCTTATGCATTAGTTAATGGCGTTATATTCAAAAGGAACATTGATGGATTACTACTGAGGTAAATTGAAGGTGAACAATGTGACAGGGTCCTGAATGAGTTCTATGATGGTTTCTCAGGTGGAGATTTCTCTACTAAAGCTACAGCTATGAAGATTATCAAATTAGGTCACTTCTAGCCTAGGTTGTTCATGGATGCTCATAGGTGGGTTAGGAAATGCAAAGAATGTATACTCTTCACTAGAAAAAAAAGACTGATGGCCCTGCCACTTCATCCAATTCAAGTAGATCAATCGTTTTCATAATGGGGTCTTGACTTCATCGGGATGATCAACCCGCCATCTAATGCTGGTCACAAATGGGTTCTCACAACCACGGACTATTTCACCAGGAGGACTGAGGTGGCACCATTGAAGGAAGCCACTGAATCAGTCATCCTAGGATTTCTTAAAGAAATTGTTACAAGGTTTGGCATCCCTCAGACCTTCATTTCTAATAATGCTAAGGATTGCTTGGGATCAAAGATTTCTAATTAGGCTTTGGGATTTGGGATTTATCTAAAAACTTCTTCCAATCAGTATCCCCAAGGTAATGGATTGGCAGAGTCTACTAATAAGAACCTAATCAGAATCATGAAAAGGAAAATGGACATCAATCAAAGACATAAGTGGAAAAGGAAAATGGACACACAAAGGTAAAAAATGCTCTTTGGGTGGATAAGATAACAACAAAGAAAGCAATTAGCACTTCTCCCTACAAACTAGTATATGGTAAAGAAGCAAGATTACTATTATCACTTGAGTTAGCTCAGTGGATGGAATTTGACGGCACGGATCAAAGGGAAATCAAAATGGCAGAATTGGTGTTACTAGAGGAAATTAGAAATTCTGCCATGGTTAGGATAGAACAACATCACGCATCAACCAAACAGTGGTTTGACAGAAAAGTTAGAAATCAAGAATTCAAGGTTGGAGATATGGTTTTTAAGTGGGACGCAGATCAAGCCAAATTGGGGAGACACTCCAAATTTGATGTTATTTGGAGTGGACCATATATCATCACCACCTGTAAAGCAGCTAGCTCATTCGAGCTGTCTAATCTTGATGGGAACGTGTTTCAAATCCCAGTCAATGGGATTCATCTTAAACCTTCCCGTTAATATTTTGTGTGCATCTTATATATAGTATCTTATTATAATTTCAGTTCCTCTAAGTGCTTTTAGCACATTGTTGGTTAGTAGTGTATTTTTATTTCCCTAAGTGCTTTACACAGTCCTATTGCTTGAAGATGTTCTTGTGCACAGTTTCATCATGTTCTCCAGTTGGTTACTAAAAGGAAGGAGGCTAAAAATATCGAGGATCAGTTGCAGTCACCTCAGAAAATCAAATGCAGAGAAACTAAATCAGACTCAAAAAATTTCAAGTTGATTCCATGCCCAATGGATACTAAGGCTACTGATGATCCCATCTAGCAGGAAAATGGCCCCTACAAGTCACCAAAAATGTTGTCTATTTTTTTCACTCCTTGCAAAAATAGAGCAACTTGGTCCACCACGGACTTGGAATAGGGACCACAGAGAAGTTAAGTATGTCGCGACTAAGGAGTGAATGCCATGGAGTAAATGGTGTGCTCTAATGAAGTCACGAGAAGAAAGGAAGGACCGCCAAGGTCCTTGTTGTGAGAAGAAAGGAAGGACTGTGAAAGGACATAAAGAGGTTATAAATGTTCAAGCAAGATGCAATACATAGAAGTAGAAAAGCCAGAGGTAAAAACAAATCAAATAGACCATGGGTAGAGAAAAGTTAGTTGTGGATGTTGACATAAACCACACAACATATGGATAGGTCGTGGATCGAGCAGAGAAATAATGGAGCTACGAAATGAAAAGGACAAAGTTGTGGAGGTCAAAATCTGTGTAAATCCAAAGAAAAAAGCCACATGTATCAAAGGAAAGCAACAATTTTCTGTGAATTACTAAAATGGACATGAATGTCAATCTAATGATTTAATCCTTGGAAATTTGATATTATTGAAGAAATTTTGTCCTCCTTTATGAAATAAGATCAGATTTTATAAATTAGATAGGTGGTAGGTGGGTGAAGCAAAGGGGTGTCATCTCCAACACACAAAGGGTCTATTATGGTTGACCCAACTACCAGAATTAAATGTAGTATGGGCCTCATTCCTTTTTTAACAAGGAAAATGGCGTGAGAAGGTGGAATTTGTAGAGATAATTAGATCTTTTTAGAAAATGAAATGAAGGTGGTTGGTTGGTGGAGGGGGAAATTGAATTTTCCCTCTCTTTCTTCTTCCCTTTCTTGGGACCTTTGAGATTGAGACAAACGTCTAGAGAAGGCTAGTTCTTGACTTATTCTAATGTTGATCTAGTCCTAAACTACCAATTCCAAGGGACCAGAGGAAGAGAAATACATTAATGTAAATCCTAAACTAAGTGAGGTGATAACAATAAAAAAGGACTATAGAGATTCCTAGTGAGTGAAAGTGGAGGGAAATGGGGAAGAAGAGGGCAGATAAAATGCTAGAGTCCCAAAACACATTCAAACCTCCAATCTCATGGAGCACAACAAATATAAGCCCTACAAAGGAACACAATATGCACAATATACCTAAAAATATAATAAAAGGCAAGAAATGCAATATAAATCAAGCTAGGGCAAGAAGAGCCACAAAACACTATTTTTATTACTTAAAACGATGTAGAATCCATTACAGTATAGGCACAAGGCAAGAATCCTTCACAAAATGCATAAATTTGAGGCTTACAACTCACAAAAATGCTGGAACAATTTTGGCAGAGTTCCTTCACAATTTCAAAATCCCTTTCTCTTCAAATGAGGGGAATTTACATATATATAGATAAAAGGATCTACCAACCAACATCCTTCTTTAAATGCATGTACATAGGTATGGGCAGCCATGATGGTTCACTTTTGAATGGTACTTTTCTTGCATGCCAAACAGAGGTGTCATACCTCATTAAACCAGTTGTTAAGCTACCTTGTACGGTGTCATTAATGTCTTGCCGTATCTGAAACTCTTTGTTATCACCCAATGAAAACCACTAGCTGAAGTATGAAAAAAAGAGAATATTCACCGCCGATGAGGAAAAGACTTTTCGCATGATAAGAAGAAATGCTATCACACAATTACGAGGGGAGGTTGAAGCGTGACAAAAAAGAGAGATTGACGTGCATGAGCAAGCAAGCATTTACAAATGAATTGAAGAGGGGCGTTGAATCATGACAGGAAGCATGGTTGATGTGTGATAGGAAGAGGGGGTTGACATGTGACAGTAATACCTTGTCGATGTGAGAAAGGAGGAAGTTGTTGACGTGCGAGAGGAGGAAGTGGTTGACACGTGACAACAAGGCATGACTGACGTGCAATACAAAGAGGTGGTTGATGTTCGACAACAAGGCATGGTTGACGCATGATAGGAAGCAATATTTGATGCATGAAAAAAAGGTGTGGTTGACATACGACAAGAAGCATGGTTTATGCATGACAGGAAGAAGGGGTTGATGTGCGATAGGAAGTATGGGGTTGACGTGTGACATTAAGTCATGGTTGATGCGCGACAAGAGGAAGCAGTTGACGTGTGACAAAAAGGTGATAATCCATACATTTTTCCAATTTGACCATTAATGCAAATCTTGCTCCAAACCTTCGCCGTGGCTTACAATCTCATCGCGTGATACCTTGTAAACTGTTCCAATTAACTATCAATTCTCAGACCTGTAGGGTGATTCATTTTGCAAGGGGGGTGTAAAAATGGATAATATTAGCTAACACATCATTTGCTTCTTTTAGCATGTCCCATTATATGTTATTGAAAGCATAGTATACTCCTAGCTCACCTACTTGAGCATCATCTACATGACTGCATCGTTCCACTAGTCTTACACATTGGTATAGGTCCATTCCTAGGAAATTTATTGTATCTCGACATAGGTAACCACCTCATTTTATTACATGCATGTCTTCATCATCTTCAAATTCAACATCACATATATCTCCATCAACGAATTTTTTTGTGACATCATTCCCTTCTTTAAACATTCATCCCTAACATGTGCATAGACTTCATTCACCATCACAATGCCTATCTACTATACCACAACTTTTAGAGTACAATCATACATTTTAACTATCACATGTGTCCAATGGAGGACATGCATCCTTCTGGGTCATTGGTTAGCCTACGCATTTATGTACACCTAGGGTGGCATCCCATCTAATACATTCCTCCCCCCATACTCATATTAACATCTATCATCTTTGCATTCTTATACATTAATCTTCTCACATGGGCATACTCATCACACATTCTACTATTTTCATTTTGTGATGACACACTCTTGTGATTTGGTTCATACTTGACTGTTGAGGCCTTACTACACATGAACCCAATACATTGCACTATATACACCACACATTTCATTTCATACATCTTGCATCATACATACTACATTTAGTATTCATCTGCGCATTTATATACTACACACATTTTACAAAGCATCTATGCATCTAGAAGTACATATCATTCATAATACATCATGCATCTTGTACTTGTCAACCTAAATCATACATTACACATTCCACTCATCACATGGTCATTGATCATCTTCATTACATATACTACATCATCTTCTACATGCTCCAATGACTACCCTATGACGCACTTTAGTTCTTCGGTCCATACTCGACTGTGGAGGGTTTAAAAATCAAATGGACCTTACATTCTTCACATGTTTACTATTCCACCTTTCATCATGTGACATTTCTAGGATAGTGAAACATGTTATAGGATAAATTGACACTTACTATATCATCTTGTAGCATTATATGCTTTAGGATTTATCACCACTCCCTACTATTCATCTTGTAGTGGTATACACTTTAGGCTACATCACCACTCCTTATAATTTATCTTCTAGTTATACATGCTTTTGGTATAAATCTTCATTCAAACATTCATTATGTCATGATATATGCTTCAACTATAAGGTTCATGCACATCTCTTCTATATGTTACATATCATCATCACTACCCATACATACTCATCAAAACGCACTAAACACAACACACAATTTGACCATTTCGCGATGACACACTCTCTTTTATAGTTTATTCTAGATTGTTAAGGGGGAAAAAAAATGAACCTCACTACATACATTTCCATTCACTCAGGTAGTATGTGGCTCCTATCACTCAATTTTCCATTCCATTCCATCCATCCACATAATACTGCATATTATGGTTTCTTTTAATCTTGATTACTTTCTCTTGTTCATGGTCATATTATTACACATGCTAGTTATATCAAAGATACATGTCTCGTACACCCAATATGGATGCTCACCTTCTACCATTCCTACACTAGTTACTGGGGGCATCCATATTCATCTCTTCCAGGTTTTATTGTTCCATTTCATACTTAACACTTTGCATTACTTGGTTATACACACTTTTGACATACTAGTTATCTTTCTAACATGCTAATGGGTGCTTTATGTGCAACATTGTTTATGCAGGGATATTCACTTCCATACTTGTTTGTTACATTGTCTGCTATTGTTTGTTATTGTATGCGGGACTTGCCCTTTTTTTGGGTTCACACTTATTTTTTACAGACACTATTGTCTTACATGTCTTGCGACATCATGAGTGATGACCCATGTTTACATCCTGCTTTATGTCAATTAATTTATTTCTTGCATGTTTACATTACTACATTGCTTCATAGCTTATACATTGTTTGTGTAGTTTCTACATTGTTTTCTATATGCACACTCGTTCATACTAATACATTTTTTGGTTAGCCTTTTATTTGTGCATGCATTAGTTTCTACCAAGTAATTTCCTTTCCCCCTTAAGGGTAGAGTTTTAGAGTTCATTCAGTTGGTCCTCTTTTAGGGCTACAAAATGCTATGAATGACATCGGATACACCTCTAAAGAGGGGGGAATCATTTAGGGTTTCAGACACTAAACAACACATTTACATTGGTTAAGTTTAGTGAAATTTATGTCCTTGACATTGTGGGTTACATATAGTGAGTGGGTTCAGACCATTCTATGAACCCTTCACAAAATGAATTTTACAGGACATGGTTATCCTTAGAATTCTGGGAAGCAGTTAAAGGTTAGAGGTTACGATGGAATTTATCCCTATAATTCTTCGATGAGTGGCATCACATGTCCTAGAATAACAAGACATACAGAGATCTCTTCACACACATTTAGGGAAGTACTTAAAGGTTGGAGGATATTGTATATTCCTCCATATACTTCTTTGGCCTATGGCATCGGAGCACCCAAAAAAACCCTGTAGTATAGGATATCATTTTACACTCTCTTCCTCGATATGGATCAGGTGCACATGTTCCATTTACACTTTTTCATTTATGTATTTTATAGTTACATAATTTTACATACGTCTTTTACATTGTAGTTTTACACATACATACATATATATTTGACTACATGTTTTTTTATTCTTGCAGGTCTGATCGTTTGAGAAAGAAGCAGTCGAATGGGGGCAACAACAACAACAATATCAATAAAAACATCTTGCAGAAACACACAACATACTAACCATGTAGGTACATTCCACACATCAGTAGCTACACAAGTGTTTCAACCCTATGTTCATTCTCATCACTTTATTTTTTGTTTTTTCATATTTAGTTTCCATGCTCCATCATTTGTTTGTCATTCAACACTTTTTCTATTCCTTTAGCGCGTTCTCTACTACAATCTTCATGGACATTAACTACACATCTTTATCTACTTTATGTTACTGAGATTTTTTTTCATGAACATAAAGGGGGGGGGTTAAAATGTAGTCATGAAATAATGCACGTTAGACATTAATTATTCCCGGTATCGTACTACTATTTAAAATATTCTTGACTGAATAAATTACTAATCAACCCCCATATTTTGGCCATATTTCTTAAATTTATTTCGTCATTCCGAACCTCTTAGACCCACATACCCAGTCAGCTTCCATCATTTCACATTATTTTATCCTTGACTGGGGCACCCTTGATAGTACTGAGGTGCCCATGGGCGCCTTGGTCCCACCAAGGGCACCGAGATCATTTTTGAAGATTCTTACCCCTTTTTGGGCACTTTATAGTTGTTTAAGCTTCTTATCTTTTTAGTGGTTTTCCATTATTGGGTTAATTATGAAATTATAACAATATAACCCTATAAATATAAATTTATGAGACCATAATGAGGGACAAGGCACTAGTCACTCCTATCATCCACATAGAGATGTATCCATTTGGAGATCATTTACATCCATTGGATCCATCACAAGGACAAGGTTGGTTCATCTGCATCACACAAGCATAAGGGGATGGATACTATTCTATTCCATGCACTGGATTCTATTATATTATACATCTAATTATTGTTCGCTACTTCAGAAAGTGTGACTAGAACAAGAGAACCTAAGGCACATGATGCAAAAACACACACTAGAACTACATTTGGGTCTCAAATGTAGTGCAGTACTCAGTTA
This sequence comes from Taxus chinensis, assembly GCA_019776745.2. Lineage (NCBI taxonomy): Eukaryota > Viridiplantae > Streptophyta > Pinopsida > Cupressales > Taxaceae > Taxus > Taxus chinensis. The sequence goes on along the minus strand of CM034151.1, from coordinate 156,758,852 downwards.
GTAATCCCACTATTATGGCAGCTGAGGTCATTCTAACCCATTCATTTTTATTCTTAATTTTTTAAGGATTTTACTATTTCTTTTAGTTTTTTGGAGGTCTCTTAATCATCTTAAATTGTCAATGATGCCTAGTGCAATGAAGCATATCTAATGTGAAACACAACGAGCATTTTGGACTACCTTCAGGACTTGTGAAACTTAGTTCTGGACCTTTTGTAAAGTCTAGGGCATCCATTCTTTAAACCAAAGTGTGCATAGGTTCCCCAGTCCATCTCTAGGTGCTCCAGTCCATCTAGATAGCTCGGATCCATGATTTTTGGGGCCTCTGCATAGTCATTCCTACTTGTATATCCAGTAGCTTTTGTGACACATTTTAGATTTTCGTCTGAATCAGCTAAGTCACTTCCATACTTTTCTTGAATATTAGGGTTTCTATTTTCATTCGATTAGTTGATTGGGTCATTTTCCAAAGTTATTTACTACATTTATTTATTGCATTTACATGTAATTCTAGATTAGATTAACTACACCATATCTTTCATATTTTAGTTAATAAATATACAAGGACATATAATATTATATATTTATGTCTTATGAATGGAATATTTTCTCTATTTTCTTTGTCACTTTGGATTATATATTTAGAATGTTTTTTGCTATGACTTAAAAATTATATCCTCCTATATATGTTATCGATTAAAATTTCTTGTTATGAATTAGAGATTATACTAGATGGGGTTATTGATTAACTAAAATTGATTAATATGTGGTTTATAGGGGATAGTTAATATAAGCTATGAAAAGTTGTAATAAAAGAAACAAACACATTAAGGAAGTATGTAAATGATCTAAATAAATATATAAAAGGAAATGCTAAGCATAATGTGCAATAAGGAAAAGGAAAGAACTCAGCTGAGTAGAAGATGCTCGCAGGATAGTGTCACAAATGACCAAAAATCTTGAGGTAGAAACGATTGTAGATAAGTTTCGAAAATGATGTATTTGGATTGATTCCCTATACTGGAGTGCCAAGAGAGGGACTAGGGGCGCTTGTGGGCGCTCTGGTCTTAAAATTGGTCACCTTGGTCAGTGTAAAATCTATGAGTCAGATATTTATAGGGATGAGAGGTGATCTAAAACCCTTGTTGTCTCTCCCATTAGAGTCGTTGTTCTCCTTCAGATGTCATGAATAATTCAAGATTAAAAAAATACCAGTAAAATACCAAGAGAAGTATAAAAACCATAAAAAAATAAATATGCAAATGAATTGGTCAGAGCGACCCTAGATATCATAACAATTGGCTTATTAACTGAGCACTACATTACATATTGGACATAAATTTATTTCTGGTGAGTGTGTGCATAATGTGCCCTGGGTGCTCTTGTGTCAGTCACAGTTTGTGAAGTAGCAAGTAATAGATAAATGTAGAAACTGTAATATCTTGTGTGCATAGAATATAATATAATCCCCCCTATAAGGTGTTTGATGCAGATGTCCTAGCCTTGGGGTTTGTAATGGAGCTATGTGGAAGTAAATGATTGCCAAGGCAATAGATGGATTGAACTCTAGGTGAGTGATAATAATTAATGATGTTATGTCTTTCATTATGGTCTCATAACTTTATATTTATAGGTTTCTCTTGGTCCTATTTTGTAATTAACCCTAAAAAGGATGACCATAAGAAAGATAATGATCTCAAATGGATAGAAAGAGCCCAAAAAGTGGCAGGAAAGTGCACAAAGGACCAGGGTGCCTTTGGTACGACTAGGGAAGCTACGGGTGCCCCAAGACTAATTTGGGTGCCCCGGGAGAGGCTAAATTAACCTGGGATGAAAGAAGTTGGCTGGGCATATGGGTAAAATATGTCAATAATTGTGAAATAAAATAAAAAAAATGGCCAAAAGACATGGTTTAACTAGTACTTTCTTCACTTAAAAACATTCTAAATAGTAGTATGATACCAGGACTAAATAATGTCTAAAGTGCATAATTTTTTTTCTACATTTTCTCCCACTTTACGTTGGTGAACGGAAAGCTCAATAATATAAAGTAGATAGAGATTTGTTCCTAATTTCCATGAAGAGTGTAGTAAAAACACACCGAAGGATAAGACAAAGTGTGGAATGACAAAAAGATTGAGGATCATGGAAACTAAAGATGAAAAATGCACAAAGAAAAAGTGATGAGATTGAACCTATGGCATAACGTGAGTGTATTGGTTGCGGTGTGTGATGTGCTTGCATGGTTAGTATAGAGTGTGATGCCATGAAGTGTTGGTTTTTATGCTATTGTTGTTATTGTTTCCCCTATTTGACTATTTATTTCTCATACGGCCATAACTGCAAAGATAAAATGACCAAGTAGTCAAGTATGTATGTATGTATAAAAATGCAATGTAAAAGTGACATGTATATAAAAACATGTAAATGTAAAATACACAAATGTAAATGGAAGATGTATACCTGATCCATGTCGAGAAATATAGTGTAGAAGGATATCTTGTACTGTGATTTTTTTGGTCGATCTCACACCATAGGGTAAAGAAGTATAAGGATAAAACTCTTTGTGTCCTCTAACCTTTAATTACTTCCCAAAATGTGTGTGTACAAATATTTGTACATTGTAGTTTTTTGGATGATCTGACACCACTAGACGAAGTAGTGTAGAGAGGCACACCCAATGTAACCTCCAAGCCTATAACTGCTTACCAGAATTCTAAGGACACCATATCATATAAAATCCTTTGTGTATGGGGCTCGTACAATAGTTTGAATCCACTCATGGTATATAATTGAACCGAACCAGTGTAGAATCTCTGTGTTAATATGACAAAAAACCCAAATGATGCCCCCCTCTTTCAGGGTGCATGCGACGTCACTAATATGAGACATGCAACTCCAAAATAAGACCAACCACACATACACCATAACCTTGTAAAGTTCTTGGTAAAAAAACAGGACATACAAAAACAAGAAGGCTAGCCAAAGACAAGTGTAAACATGCAGACATATGTAAAATAATTTGTAAGCTATGCAAATAAATTTGTAATGTAAACACACAAGAAGAAAAAGTAATCCACACAAAGTAGGTTGCAAACATGGGACATCACTTATGATGTCGCAAGACACACAACGCCATCATGGACACAAAGAAGCAAACATGTGTGCACACCAAACATATGGCAAGGCCCGTATACAATAGCAAACAATATCATATAATGTAACAATAAGTATGGAAATCAAAAAGCCTAAATAACAAATGTTTCACATGAATCACCCATTACTATGTTAAGAATATAAATAGTATGTCAAAATTGTGTACAAGCAATTAATATAAAGTGATAAGTACAAAATGAAACAATAACACCTATCAGAGAGGAATGTGGATGCCCCCAACGCCTAGTGTAGGAAGAGTAAAAGGTGACCATCCATGGTGCATGTAAGAGACCTGTATCTATGATCACAGATAGAAATTTTTTTGAACATGCATGTGTGGATGATATAGATAAATGACATACAAGCAATCTAACTAGCATGTTGAACAAGAAAAAGTAAGAAAGAATAAAAGTAACCATAATATGGAGTATGTTGTGGATGGATGGAATAGAATGAAAGATGGAATAATAGGAGCCACATGCCCCTTGATTGAATGGAAATGTACGTATTGAGGTTCATTTAGTTTCCCCCGTCAGCAGTCAAGAATGAACCGTAAATGAGAGTGTGTCATCAGGAAATGGTCGAATAGTGCACGTGTTGTGTATAATGCACTATGAGGATTGTGTAGGTGTAGTGATGAGATGTGACATAACAATGGTGTGTGCATGAACCCTATAACTGAAGCATATATTTCAACCAGATGAAAGTATAAGTGATGATTTATCCTAAGCGTATATCACTTTGAAATGAATGGATACATTTGATTTGTAAACCATCAGTAGTCGAGTATAGATCGAGGAACTAATGTGCGTCATAGGGTAGTGAATGCATCATGTAATATGCAATATGTGTGATGATAGATGACCATGCGATGAGTAGAATGTGTAAACTCGTGAAGTGTAAAATGTAATCTATGGATTTGTATCTAATATATATAGATAGACTAGTAAAATAATATGTAAGCTGATAATGTAATGTTAGACGCAATTGTGATGAAGACTAGTATAGTGTGTACAATATTTGTGAAAAATGCGCAGTGCAATATATATGTTATGTAGATAAATGAATAATTCAATATTTAGGATAAGTAATGTAGGATGTAAGACGGATAGAAAATGGTGTGTAAATAACGAAGACTATCATGATGTATAATGTATAAATGCAAAAATCTCAAAAATGTTATAGACTATATGTATAACACGTGATGTGTGATGAAGCACAATCTATAGAGCTAATAGTGTAGTGTGTGGGGTTCATGTGTACTAATCCATCAACATTCAAGTGTGAACTGAAGCACAAGAGTGTGTCATTGGGTAATAATGACACTAAAGTGTGTAAAGAGTATTATGTATGCTATGAGATTGATGTATGAGAATGAAAATGTGATATATGCATAGATACTAATATTAGGGGGGGTGTAGGATGTTATGCCCCCCAAGTTTATATTAACACATGTACTATGTGATAAATGATATTGTATGATGGTGATGAAGCATTATAGATTTTGTTTAATTGATGATGTCTTAGGAGCACTAAAGTCTTATAGATGTGTGTATGTATAGGTGGTGGTGTAATGGAGGAATATCATAATGTAAGATGAAACAAGGTTATTTAAGGTAATAAACCCCTCAATAGTCATTTAAAAACCATAAGAATATGATTGTGTCATCAGGAGGGTAGAGTGACAAGAGTCGCCTAACAAAGACCAAGTCTGTGTGTGGTGGAACCATGTTGGATAAAGTCAATAGGAGAACTATGTGATGGTGGTGAGATTGAAAATACATCATGATCACTAGTAGGAGGATTAGTTACTCCGATGAAATTAATTGGTTGGAGCTTAGATTTGAGAGGAGGACATGTTTCACTAACTCTAAAGGGAACTTCCTTAAGTTAACTTGGTGATATGATTGACGAATCAATAAAAGAAGATTGTGAACTAAAGTTGGTAGATGATGGACTTGGTGATGTCGTAGATGGCTGAATAGGAGGAGATGGTTAACTAATTGTAGGAGGTTGGTGCTTAGGAGTTTCTAGAGTGACATGTGCATGATGTTCCTTAAATATAGATGAGGAAAATTTCCAAATTGTTATTTGACAGAAGTGAACATGTGTTGAGGGGTAACTGATTTGTCAAGTTTTGTTTTTCCCTCACTTTTGTGGATAGACAACTAAGACACCTCATGCATTCTGGGTCTCCCTATTGTGAGGTGAATCTGTATATTACTAAGGATGGTTCCTTTTTGTAGTATCCCTCAATTAGATCTATGGGGTTAAGGGTAAGAAGATGGATAATAAACTTACAAAAATGGTGATACACCAAAGGTAAATGAGGTATTTCTAACAAGAGAACATACACAATCTAGTGAGAATAAAATGAAGTGAACACTATCCAGGGAGTTTATGTTAACTTTAAGGAAAATATTGATATGCTAAGGGATTTCTCACAATAACAACACACAAATTACACACTAAACTGAACACAACAACTAATATGCAACAAAGTAAAATAGCTTAAGAAAATGTTAAAATTTTTAGGGAATTACCATTCACAAGAACAACTATTTAAATACACACGAATGCAAATTTTTGGGAAGGTCAATCACCCGATTCTCATGTAAGGACAAATCTGGAAAAATAATTCCAACACTCTGTTACATCAAGAAGTCCTCCTTTACAATATTTGCAAAACATGAATATATAGCAAAAAGGTTCACCTAACTAACCAAAATAAGTACCCATGAACTCCACTTGCATATATCAGTTGCAGTAAATAAAGGTGAAATACCCTTATAAGCTTACATATGGTTGACCATTTCAATTCTACAAGTAAAAACTCCCCTTGCAAAAAGGTATACGGGTATTTTTGGGAATAATAATGTTTAATTGGCAATCCTTTTACATGCACCTTGTATTATAAGCCTCTAAAATCCTATGTAGTCTTATTTACAAATCTCCTTTTGTCTCCACATGCATCAATATCTTTCTCTATTTGTGAAAAATCTAACTCCTATCTTTACATGAATTACACTTGGCTTTCAGATTATTCTTGGCTTGGACTAATGGATAAGAAATGATTAAGGCATCCCATTTTAACCTTGGATAAGGTTACATGTGCATGGATGATTATCAAATTATTAAAATCCCTCGCACCCCGTAATAAACATTAATCTTGCCCCCCAACCCCCATGCAAATTCAAAGATTTGAAAACCTTATAATCCCACTTTCACGTGGACATAGGAAAGAGGGTGAAAATATTTAACCGCAGTCAAAATAAGTAACTCAGATTGGAAAGGCAAGTTTAGAGCGTTTGAACCCTAACATGATTTCATTTTCACCTTTTCTTTTATGAAAATTTTGAGAGGAGCTCTGGAATATTTCTATGGCCACCATGATGATGGAAGAATCCTTTGTGGTTCGTTATTTTCTTGAGTACGATTCTCTTTGCTATTAAATAAAATCTCTAAGGAAATCTGCGAGCTCTGATTCGACCTTGGACCGTCATTTTCAGTTTTCTCAAACTTTCTTTAGCTGGTAAGCTCTATTCTCTCAATCTCCGGGTTTTTATTGTTGGCCTCGAATCTATGTTCTATTTTTTAAAAACACTAAACTCCTTCCTTGTAGGTCGATTCGCATCTGATCTAGGTCTTGTTTTCATTTATTGTGCTCTACTTTTATGAAGTAGGCCACTATTGTTGCAAGAAGGTAAGCTTGTATGGTTTTATTTCCTGCTCTATTGTGCATTCTACCTCGTAGATTCCAGAGCTAGACATTTTGAGCTGTGGGTATTCGTATTTTTCCTAATTCTACTTGCATTTTTTCTCCCAGTCACCATTTTTGCTCTTCTAGAGCTGTATTTACTGTTCTGTGGCGAATTAGGGCTCTATCATAAACTGATTTGTTTTGTATTGGGAACTGTTTTTATTTTTTAAGTAGTTAGGTCGTATTTGATCTATACTCTTCTTTATGGTTTCAACTCAGCCTTAATGCTCTGTATAACTGTTTGAAGCTCATGTTTCTTGTGCAAAATTTACAGCTGCCATTGATTTTCTTCTGGGCATTGGCTTTTTCCACTTCCGGGTCTATTCTTTTACTGTTTGTGCATTTCGATGGCTGCCATGTGATAAGGGTTTCATGATTTCTGACATTTATTCACTCTATTTGTTGATCTATGCCCCCACAAGGCTCCGCGTAGTTGTTCAAGTTACGGCCATTAGAAAAGAGTGGAGTTATTCATCTGCCTTGGGTTCACTATTTTGCATCTCGAACTCATTGGGTTGGCTGAGATCTTTATGCTATTGTTATCACCTGGAAAACTTAAAAATCTCCTTTGAAAACTGTTACTATTTCTAAAATTTGAAAGGTTTCTTTCAAATTTTATATATAGTTGTAATTGAACTTTAATCTATGCAATATTGTTGATTCTATTTTCTTAGAAATGGATTGTTTGAATGACTGAAAATAGATTTATTGTATTGATGAACCTAGCTTGCTGATAAAATATATCTTGTGTAAAATATTTCTTTGTGAGATTTGAACCATTTCGTGATTGGAAACCATTAGCAGAAACCTATTTTTCATAGAATATGTGTTCATATGCCAATCCCAAAGATAACTCCATCCAAATTTTATTACTACATGCTCCAGAAAACATACCTTAAATATACTTAAAAAGTGTACAGTGTAATCTCAAGAAGAACAATGTTTTGATGTATTTTCATACTCAGATGAGCACAACATACTTGTTATTTGGCGTAGATGGTATACTTTACAATACTAATCTTGGAATTTTTCTGTTAAACAAATGGCTGCAACTTTTCAAATTTTTGTTCACCTGTGAATATGTACTTCCTTAAAATATGAATAAAAGGTTTTGATCTAAAGGTCATACTTGAACCTGCATATGGTGAAAACTTAACAATTTTACAACTTAAGTTTCTAAAAAACTTGTAAAATGAATGAGTCTCTGTGTACCTTCTTTTCTTGAAATTTTTCATGCCCTCAAAAATGAAATCTGCATTTTGATTCATTTGAGGTACATAACTAAAGAGCTACAAATCATATAAAGCATTGAAACTATATCTTGCAATGAATTTCTAGGTTTTATTAGTTGTTTTTTATTTGTTGCTTTTCCCAGCTCAGGGTTGTAACTCAGTATTGGTGATTTTTGGATTTTCGTTTTCAAAGCATACTTTATTTCATGATTTGTAGCTACAATTCTCTCTTCATTGTTTTCATTGATATCAATCTATTTCTCTAGATTGGAATTATCTGGGTTAATAGTTATGCTTCAAACTCCTGAAGTTGAGTTTATCTCTTTTACACATGCCCTTTGATGACTGGAAATTTATATTTCCTTGATGAGATGTACTTTGTAAAGTATGTTTACTTGATCATTCAAGCAATCCTGACTAGTCTTGGAAGCTATTGTCTTGACCTTAAGGGATGGATACTGAATATCTTTCACTTCATTCTGGCAGTAGCATCTTAAGTCGACTGCTTGAAAGTGCATATATCACTCTTTTCATTCTTTCATTGTAAATTTATGATTGTGAAGAAACATTAAAGAAAGGTATCTTTAATTTCACAGAAATTTGTATTGTTGCCATCTTCCTTTCTATTTTTTATAAGATCTTTTATCTTTTGCAAGACTGAAATACATGTTGAAACTGAGTTTTTTGTCCTCTTGAGGATCTGTAATGACTATAATTTGGATAATGTTGTTCTTTTAAAAAAATAAACTCTTGACCAATTCCTCATTCCACTTTCAAGGGTATTTATGATGTTCTGGTCATCATCCATTTCATAACTGAAATTTGAGGTATCTTGTAACAATATGGCATCCTTCAATAACTGTAGAAGTATGGAACTGTCTTGGGCCTTTCAGATGCTTTTTCTTTTGGTAAGATCTCGTGGAGGCATGGTGCATTTTTCATTGACCTGGTTGTAACTTATTTCTATTTTGGTCACATGGTTCATGTACCATTAATAATGTTTCATTTAGATTCAATCATTTGCTGCAATGTGTGTCCATCCTGAAGCTTGTTAGATACATTCTAGTTCCATGGCCTCCTGTACTTGAATTCCATTGTAGACTAACATAGTTATACCTGTATGGTTGATTTTAATTTGATGGTTGCAACCCCTTTGCTTTTATATATTGATCTAGTTTCCCATTTTGTTGTTCTTCATTAGATGCAATCATAGTTTTGAAATCTGTATCTTTGCACTTTATTTTCCTTAGAAGTTGATGTCATCCAAAAAGTAACTGTAGTTTGCATAGTGCTTGTGCTCTACTTTCTGCATACTTTTCCTAGATGTAAAATTTTCCCCTACTTTTATACAGGATGTAAACAAATATGCACTACAACTCCTTGACAAAGCATGACTAATAAATATGAAAACTTAGGATTGTATTATCAATAATGCTTCATGTCAGATGTTATTGTTACAATGTGGTTGTTCCCTCCAACTGCGTGATATTTCATCATAAATCTAAAACTCTTTAGCTGATTAGAAACATAGCATTTTCACTTCAAAAATGGTAGACATCATTACTTCTCATTGAACCCTTGTAGACTGAAAAAATTGTTCAAAGCTCAATGTATATTGCAAGTATGTATGGATGGCTATTCTATTCACTGCAAATTTTCAATAAAAATCTCCATAAGAGAACTATTTCTTTTATGCAAAACAGTTTTGATTTAACATGCTTAGGTCATAAACATTGTTTTCCTTATGTGCGTCATATTTCTTTCCGTACTTTCTAATTTTCAAGTACATTTTAAAGAAATTCTATGTGTTTGAAATGGTGAATACAAGAGGAAGGAAAATTTGGAGCTCCAAAAATTTGATGTCTACTTTTTTAGGTACGTACCAAGGACAGAAAAAAAGAGTGGAAAGGACAACTGGCAGCTGAAGGCTGCGAGAAAATCCATTAAACAGGAAATGATGGATTTTTCCTTCTCTTTTATTCATAACTTTATACACATGTATTAATTTTCATGTACTTGTTTTTTAGAGTTATTCCCACGGCTTATGTAGGTCTATTTTACTTTTGAATTATGAAATATATGAAACATATTGATGTGACGACCTATAATTACTTACTTTTGCATTATTTTTCATTAACATGGTGTTAAATGAATTATTTACAACTCATACACTAGAAAATTTTCACTTAATCATAATTAATGAATTTAAAGTAACTTGATAAAACTGAAGTGTGAATAAAAGATCAGCAAAAACTTAATTCAATTTGTGAAATGGATTATCCCTATGCAAGATTTGGGGTGTCTTCCTTCAATCTTTCTAGTCTGTGTCAGGGTATTGCATTATCTCCTTAGGGGTTGATGCACGATCATGATGATGTCATTTGGAAAGACACTTAGGTGGAAGGTTGACATTTTGAAACCAACACATTGGTATCTCATACCCTTTTGTCCTTATTTAGGCCATTTAAAACAATCCCTACAATTTGATAAAATAAGTTTTGAGTTAACCTCGCACGAGTGTGACAAATATCAATATTTTTAGTGATTATGTGAGATAAGTTTCATGTTAGCTTTTAGACCAGTTCCTTAATCTCATCCATTGGGCATGGACTCAAATCCCTAATCAAATATGTACCCTTTACATAAAAAGCTACCTTGTTGAAAGTAAAAACTAAAATTGGAACAAATCTAGGAAAAATAGACCCCGTGCATGAAATGCACTTATTGCATTGAAAATTGCAAGTGTGCATGAGTATTTTATTCAAATAAAAATCCTAAACTAACCTACTCTAATCAATATTGTCATATTTTCAATAACAATTCTTAAACATACCATTCACATGAATGAGAGGTTCCTCTCCACTTTCTTTTAAGTTAAAAAGTGTTCTATTGTTTACAATTTAAAATCATATAAGGGTTGCTCAAGATTGTATCAAAATTTGTATGATTTACTAGCTTTACCTTGTCATCTAATTTCAATACAATGGCTCATATATTGAAAATTATAATTTTGGAATTTTTATAAAGGTTTTCTTAACCTACTTTTGATGTTTCTTCATGTTCATGTGAACTTGATCTCTTAGCTCTTGTAATTTCATAAGTTCTACATAACGGACATGCATTGGCTCATTTTAGATTAATTCCAATTGATGCAGTAATTTCAATGAGGGTAGCTGAAGGGAAATATGAATTATTACTTCACTTACATAAACAAGCTTGTATGGTGAATTACCAACAGACCTTTTGGGAGTCACTTGATCAGCCCAAAGTGTTGAATTTAACATTGTGTGCCAAGCTCTCTGATTATCTTTGAGAGTTCTCTTGATAATACTTAAAAGATTTTTATTAGTGCTTTTAGCCAATCCATTACCTTGAGGGTAATAATTGGATGAAGTGCTCAGATAAATTTCATGTTTAGTAGCCCAATTAGTTACTCTCGCTCCTCGAAAGGCTAGACCATTATTAGAAATTATTGTGGTTGGAACATCGAATATGCAAACAATACCTTCATAAAATGATAGAATGGAGGTTTCATTCGCTTCCTTTAGAGAAACAACGTCAATCTAGGGAGTAAAATAGTGTGTAGCAGGAAAAATTTATTTGTGCCCTTGAGATGAAGAGTGTAATCCCTGTTAAAACAACCCACTTAAGACCTAAGAACAACCTAGGATTAGTTAGGAAAATTATGGAATAATTTTATATTTTATTAAAAGAATTTACAACCGGGATACAAGACAACAATTTTCACTAACAGGTTCCAAAAAAATTCTAATCCATTAGAATATACTTTTCTTATATTAACAATTATTAGAGGTTATAAGGTCTAAAGTTTAGGGTTAGAAGGTTCAATTAGGTTCAGAGGGTAATTCTTCACCATACCCACTCTTTAATGGGTTTAAAAGTTCAACTTGATTTTTTCTCAAACTTAACGCATTCAAAATTTTCTTAAATCATTTACATTGGATCAAAAATTTTCTCATTTTTTTATTGATATAAAGAAGTCCTAACTTTTCATATTTTTTAAGTTATGGGTCAATGCGCTGTGGGGTGAAAAGTTTCCCCAAGAGCGGGTTTGCGGGCCTAAGGGAGAAATTTTGACCTAAGGGCGGGTTTGTGGGCCGTGGGGAGAAATATTTTCCA
>CM034151.1:156727880-156746064 GCA_019776745.2 Taxus chinensis | reverse complement strand
ATCACTAGTGGGTTCTCATGCACATAGGACTCGAGACATCCAACCTCAATTTTTGTTTGGACTTCCATATTTCTTCAAGAGGCAAGTCAATATTAGGATACATACTCATCAAACTCAAAAATTCTAAAATATTCCAAGAGGGGTCTCTTGTCACCAAAATGATGGCAAGAATAATTGGACCATAGTGGAGGGAAAAAAGAAACTTGGATTAGTGGCTTCTTATGATTTTAGGCAGGGGCATGAGTGCACCCACTTCCAGACAAACAACGACATGACACAAATATATGCAAATATTACTTGCCAAATGATTAGGATCTTAGTAACCTTCATAATGAGATCTAGAGAAGATCTAAACACTTGAAAAATGACCAAATATCAATAAGCCATCAACACACCTTGGAGTTCAAAGCACATGCCATAATGATGAAGAAACACCTATGAAAAATGGCTTAATATTTTTTTTAAAACTACACCTGCCTTTTGACTTGGAAACTTTCTGCACTGTGATTTGCTTTAGAGTATAAATTTACCAAAAATTCTTCTATGATTTATCTGAGATTTCTATATTTTTGCATGACTGCTAAGAAGCTAGATAGCTTTAAAATGACGCTTTCATAGACCTATTTTGTAAAAACTCTCATAACTTGCACAATGACCTAACATTGACCTAGAATTTGCATGAAGTACTTAATACACCTTCCTCCATCATAGCCCAGGTTTTATTGAAAAGGGTAGCCTCTATAATTTTGTGACCAAGCTCATTTACCCATGCCAAAACAACTAAGATTCCTACGGAGCCAGTTTGGCTATAGATGTAGCATTACTCCAGCACAGTTTATTGACTTCCCAAGTAACATGATGCTCATTTACCTATTAAAAACCCTTCCCAAGTAATTCAATGCCTCATTTTCACCATAGATGCCTATTTGACCCCCAGAATTGAAAATTCCTCAATTTGGCTTACATGGACTACAAGGGCCACCAACACATTAGAATCCTATAACACTACATATGCATTGACCAAAGAGACATTGGGGACAACATAATCACATCAATGAAAACTAAATCACATAAGGTGGGAACAAATAAGTAGATTGTTGTAAGGGCTATGCACATATGGAAGGAGTTGATATTGATGAAACCTTTACACCTGTAGCAAGAATGGAAGCCATCATATTATTCTAAGCATATGCAGCTCATAGGAAAGTCAAATATTTCCAAATAGATGTAAAATAAGCCTTCTTAAATGGTAACTTGAACATGAGGAAGTGTACAGTGAGCAGCCTGAGGGATTCTCTTTAAGTGAAGATAAGGACTATGTTTGCAGGTTGAAAAAGGCTCTATATGGGTTAAAATAAGTTCCCAAAGCTTGGTATAGCAGGATGGATGCTTATCTTATTGAGAAAGGTTTCAAAAAGGGAGTGGCTGATAGAAATCTTTACATAAAGGAATAAAAAGACAAGTTGCTTATTGCCATAGTTTATGTTGATGACATCATACTTAGAGGAGATCATGAAAGGATGACTCATGAGTTTTCTGAAGTAATGAGTAGAGAATTTGAAATTTATATGCTTGGTAACCTTTTATACTTTCTAGGCCTTCACATAAACCAATCAGATCAAGGCATCTTCATTTCTCAAGAAAAATACATCAAGGAGATGCTAAAAAGGTTAAAAATGGAAGATTACACACCTATTAACACACCAATGAAGGTAGGATGCAAGTTAAGAAAAGACGATGACTCACCTAAAGTGGATAAAACACTCTACAGATCTATGATTGACAACCTTCTCTATTCCGCTGTATCCATACCTGACATAATGCAAGTTGTGGGTTTAGAAAAAAGATTTCAAAAAGACCTCAGAGAGACACATATCAAGGTATTTAAAACCATTCTCAATATCTTATGGGAACTTTAGAGTATGGCCTTTGGTATCCTAACAAAAAAATATTTCAATATAAGAGCATACACTGATGTAGACTGGGCTGGAAATATTGATGATAGGAAGAGCATTAGTGGTGGAGCATTTTTTATTAGAAAATGTCTTGTTTCATGGAAAATAAAAAAGAAATATTTAGTGGCATTATCTACTTGTGAAGTAGAGTATATAGTTTTTGCCATGTGTTGCACTCAGGTTATCTGGATGAGGCAAACATTGGAAGACTACAATGTAAAATTTGATGAGCCAAATCCCTTGATTTGTGACAACACTAGTGCAACATGTGTCTCTAAAAATCCAGTGTTTCATTTGAAAACAAATCATATTCGAATCAGGTTTCATTTTTTAAGAGAAAAAGGAAATGATAAGAAGATTAACCTTGTGTATGTAAGCACAAAAGAGGAGATAGAAAATATTATGAGAAAACAAATTCCAAAGGCAACATTTGAGCATATCAAGGATGAATTGAAAGTCATTCCTATTCCTGTCAGATGTTAAAGAGATATTGGAAAGTTTAAAGGAGCATTAGTGAAGAAAAATCAACTCCTGTAATGTGTCAGAGAGATATTCAAGAGAGGGGGAGCTAGTTTACTAGATTATGGTGTTATTCATGGAATTCCTTTCATCATTTTTGTTGCATCTATTTCTGTGATTGGTCCAGGTATGTCCTTGTATCAGTCTTGTTAAATACTTCTTATGTCATGCATGGTGTTTGTCTTGTCAAAATTCATGCCTAAATCTCAGGGGGAGCACTCTTGAAAGTATTGGTTTGTTGTGTGTTGTTACTCATCATTTATTTTTGTTTCTTATCTTTATCGGATGTCAAAGGGGGATAATATGCAACTGGGGAAGATGTATATGTTGTTGGTTTTTCATGTGAGTTGTCATGCTTCTATCAATTTTTCTTGGCATGTGAAAGTGTTGACATCAATGACAAAGGGGGAGTTTGTTTTCCACCTTTGTGTCTAGTTTTCATTGATGTGATTGTGTTGTCCCAATTTCTCTTTGTCATGCATAGTGTGTGTTTTGGGAGGCTTAATGTGTTGGTGTACTTGCTAGTCCATGCTAAGCTAAATTGAGGAATTTTCAATGCATGGGAGTCAAATAGGCATATTTGGTGCAAAATGAGGCACTGAATTGATTAGAGAATGTGTTTAATAGGTAAATGATCCCATATTATGACTCAGGAATTCAATAAAAAGGTTTTGGAGTAAAATTCTACATCTAGCCAAAATTGCTCCTTGGGATCTTAGCTGTTCTGGCATGCAAATGAGATTGGTCAAAAAATTATAGAGCTATTATTTTCAAGAAATCCTGGGAGATGATGGAGGAAGGTGACTAGATGCTTCATACAAAATTTTAGGTCAATGCTAGGTCATTTGTGCAAGTTATGGGAGTTTTTTGAGAAACCGTCCTATTGAAGCGCATTTTGATGTTGTCTAGCTTCTTAGAAGTAGTGGAAAAATATAGAAAATCCTTCAGATAAATCATATAGGGATTTTTGGAGAAAATTTGACTAGAAATCCAGTGCAAAAATTTTCAATTCAAAAGGAGATGTAGTTAAAAATATATGAGAATTTTTTAGAGGTGTTTCTTCATCATTCTAGCATGTGCTTTGAACTCCAATGTGTAGTTGAGTGATTATTGATATTTGGTTTGTTCTCAAGTTCTTATACCTTCTCTATAGCTCATTATCAAGGTGTATTGAGAATCCAAATTATTTGGAAAGTAAATATTTGCATATATTGTTGTCATCTTGATGTTGTCCTGGAAGTGTGCACTCAATAATCCTGCCTAAAATCTATAAGAAGCCACTGATCTAAGTTTTTTTTCCTCAAATATGGTCTCAAATTATTATTTCCATCATTTTGGTAACTAAAGAGACCCTTCTTGGCATATTTGAGAAGTATTTAGTTGATGATTATCTAGTTACTAATGTTGATTATCCTCTTCAAGAAATATGGCAGTCACAGACAAAAATTGAGGTTGTTATCTCAAGTCTATGTGCATGAGAACCCAACAATGATAATGTTAGGAAAATATCTTATTGCTCACATTTTTAATATCTGCCTAACCTCTCACAGGTTTTTTATTTTTCTATGTTTTGTTATGATCTTATTATTTAGGATCTTAGTCCATTGTATTTTTGGCTATAAAATAACCAACTCTATGTAGGCAAAGATAGTGTGATGAATATTATATTAATTCATGTGAATTTTTTGTGTAAATATCTTTGAGCCTTTTAATTTGGTATCAAAGTAGGTAAATGGAGTTTTGAAATAATTTAAGGGGTGGCTTAGTTCTTTATTGCCCCGTTGAATGACAAATTCTACTTTCTTTAGTGTTACATTTTAACAGGTTCAGAAAACCTGCAACATCTTTCTCAATTTTTATCAAAAAAAAAATTCAAAGTGTTTTAGAAAGCTTAGAGAAAGGTGAATAAAACCCAAAAATGGTTTGGAGAAATTTCACAAATTGAATGAGTAATTTTGTGAAGAAAATAAGACAAATTTGGAGTGGTAGGAATGATATCATCATCAGAGTGATGGAATCAAGATGAGTGTATTTCATTATTTCTTATTTCTAGGCATGTACTACAACATATTTCACTATCATTTCATGCATCTCTATGCATTGAATCTTTTATATATCTGTGCACATCTAATTAATGCTCAAATCCTTATTTAAAAAATTGATATTTGAGCATTTGGTATATGTTTGGCGTCAAGGGAACTTGGATCTATTTGTTGATGTGAATAAACATACCACATTTTTCTTCTTTGACAAGTTGATATCCACATGGAAGTAGTTGAGCTTGAGCTCCAAATAATAGGATCTGCATACACTTTGGATTTTACACGAGTTATGTCAATGTCTTAATCACCTCCATTCAAGAACTCAGTATTGGATTCATCTGTATGCATCTAAAGATCTGGATACTTCTCTACATTCCCACACCTGTCAGTTATGCCTTTGATAGTGCAACATATCGATATCTCATTGAAATGGTGGCCTGAAGTTTCTTACAGCCCCCTGCTTATTTCTTGCATCTACGTGATTTCCATATCTCTTAGTTGTTTAATTGTGTAGTGTCAAGTTTTTTTCATTTAGTAGTAAGTATTGTTTTAAAAGTTATATCACATGATGAATAAGTAGTTTAAATTGTTGTATTTAGGTGTGTGTTGTATTTTTCTTTCTTTTTTGGTTAAAGTCTTAGTTGGAGAATGTAATGTGACATGGTATGTTATATAATTAATGATTAAATATAGCTTTTGTGTTAAAAAATGTTCTCAACGTTTTAAAACATTTATATTAGTATTTTGAGTCTTTTAGTTTGTTTGTCTATTTTGTAAACTATGTTGTGAATTATTGTAAACAGTGGTCCACACTACTAGGTTTTGTTTACGTTTTGTTATTAGTCAAGAGTTAAGTATTGCGTATTGTGTCGTAAAAGTCAAAGTCATTATCAAGTGAAAAAAAATTATAATTGTGTCATCTCATTTATTTTTGTCAACGTTGTAATTGTCTAGTCAATAGAGTTGGTGTAATGTACAAGTTTCATTTAGGTGATCATTAGGAAAATTGTTAGAAAAAAATTACCCGCATTTTTGTTAGTCGCATTTTCGCTTATACGCGAAAACCAAGTTCAAATTGAGGGGGGGCATGTCAAAATGGAGCCTCAAAGAAATATTTTCTAAATAAATAGCATATCAATGGAGGATGGAGGTAACGAAGGAAGGAGATCATTCATCGACCTCTCGTCAATCGCCAACGACAATGACACATATCAGCTTTAGTGACATGTGTGTGTGTAGTTTTTCTTTCAGTTTGAACAATGTGATTTCCATCGTGCACCTGTTTGCATTGTTCTTATTTTCAATAAGTGGAAATTCCACATTGAGGGGGGGAACATGGTCTAATGTTTCATTTCTAGAATCCAATTTTCAGTTTGTGTGTATGAGCAACAGAATTCAACAGATTTTCCTATGTTATTCCCTGCAGTGAGATAGTGATGAGAGCCGATGATACTACTGCAACATCATGATAGTGTGGTTATTAGCTATCCACTGGAAAAACTATCCAGAGGTTGGTGGTACTATCCTAAAAAACCATTGGTTATGTGTGTTGTTGGTTAACCACTCTTTGTAACGCCTCAAAATTACAACAGTTGAAAAATGAGTAGTTTTTTAACACATAAACAAGAATAACAAATTACACAACTTGCACTCATCCATACATTTATGTAGCAAATCATGTAATGCAATTTTGCTCTTGTGATCTATCCGAATCACATCCCCAGATAAGCCATGTGCGGCTGAGAAGGGTGTAGTCCAGATCTCTCACGCTCTCCCTTGTGTCACTTACTTTGAGTGACAATACTTACTAGCATTTGGCTCAAACCATTTAAATTTCATGGGAACTATGTGCAAGTCCCTCCTTGGGTCTACCACGAAGCTAGTTTCCTAACTTCGTATTCCAGTATCCGACCATTTTCTACCTCATGTTCAGTATTTCAACTTCCCATGATCAGGTTACAGACAATTTTTTTTATTTAATTAGAGGTCTAGGTGATCAGACAATGCACAACCATCAATGCATTCTTTGGCCCCAAGTTATCCGCCGTGCAGCTTACGGCCTAACTGAAGACATCCCACTAGTCTTATGCGTTTTAAGTCTTCCTCCACCTCACAACTATCCTTTTACAGTTATCTAGATCTTTATAGTTTTTTTTATTTTATTTCCAATTAAACCTATCTTGCAAGAGTAATTATATTGAGATAGATTGCCAAAGGCCACTAGGATCTTTATGAGATAAGTACATTCGTTATGTTGAAATGTAACTATATCAGCATTCTGCATGTACTTATCCCTTAATATGCCTAATGGATCTTTTTATCTATTTACCATCCCATTTAGTCTCTTTTTTCCTGATGTTTGATTATTTAACCTTAAATTACCTTTTTACAACGATACTCTTCCATTCTCTATACAACAGGATTTACAATCTTATAATATTAATACCAAGTTTACTGAAAGGCTGAATTAAATATATATTAAAAAATGTATATTTAATTATTCCTTTGATTAGCTACGCCACTTAATAGCTTATTTAATTTAGAAATTAAAGACAATTGATTGTTACAATAATTGCCCAATTATCAGCTTCATACATTGATGACTATCAAATAAATGTATTCAACAAGTTGTGACAAGTAAGATTTCACAACTCAAGTATCCATCATTTACTCATATTGAGATATTATTACACACAAAGTAATCATCTCTTTATTAAAATCTATATTTACATATGTCGTTAAGGCGAAATATATAACCGGTATAATAATTCTCACAGTTTGAATATTTACAATGGGTCCAAGATCCCAATAATTCAGCCAAAAATTCAAGGATATCATCCTTTCACCAATTGAAATCCAAGTATCTCATTTAGATCCATGCTACGATAAAACCTCACAAAACATGAGTTTCCGCACATCCGAATGTAACGGCTAATGGTCCTGCAAGATTGGAGTAGTGGTATGATGTCAGTTCAAAATGAACTGGCATGAATATTAACTCCATTTTCTGATGCAATTAATAATAAACTATGAAGGATATACATGTTGTTTTATCAACAAGCACATGGTAATACAACTGAAAATGTATTACTTACTACCTGGTTTCTATAAAGATACAAATATGGATGCACACAAATAGAACAACCAATTTATATTCAGCGATGTGTTTTCCCTCTAATCACAAAGGTCAATACATTTGTATTCCATCTTCATTCAATAAGCATTTGACATTTAAAATTTCTACATAACTTCGTAAAAACAATATGATTAAGAAGAGTATTTTTTTTTCAGTCAATGAGCAGCTCTACAAATTAACACACATATTACCATATTTACATCAATTTAACATGTTCTATCTAGTAAACAAACAACCCAACCAACAATATAGTAGCACCATGGTTGCATCATTTAAACATACTCTTTTTAGTAAAAGAACAACTAATAATTTCTTTCATAAGATATCATTATTTTAAATCCAATAATGCCTCTAATTACTCCTTGGTGCATCTCGATCAAGTTGTCCTGGCTTTCATGCCCTTACCAAGACAAGCAATTTATTTTTCACAGTATTACAAGAATCCAAGTCATATTGCCAGGCTAGAAGTTACAAGCTAAATGCCATTTTTTTGTAATTATTCACACATAACAAGACACCCTCATTTATACATGAACCGATTTAGTGGTCCATAATAATAAAATTTCTGGAAAATGCAGCCCCATGCAAGAGCTTAAACACCCAAAAATTATCATTCAAAATATCTCTATAAATTAAAAATCATACCTGCATATAACAACCAAGAAGAAAAATACAAACCTCAACCAATTTCATACCCATATTGATTGGGTTACCCAAATTGATTCCTTTATGCAAATCGATTTGTATACCCGAATCGATTTGTTTACAGAAAACACACAACCAAATTTCAGTTAACAAAATGAAAACCCACAAGCACAAATTGATTTTAAACACACAAATTCACAAAACATTTTCCTTCTTCCTGTACAGGAAAAACCCAACTCTTTTCCTTTTGGGTATAATTTATTATAATGCAGAGAAGGAATTTTTAACCTTTCTTTTACTTTATTTTTGTTGATCAAAACCCAAAACCCCATCTGCGTATTTTTTGGGGTTAGGTTAAAACCACACAAAGAAAACTAAAACGAACACAAAATCCATCAATTTCCTTTTCATACTTCATCTCCAAACAATTAAATCAAAAGCTGTCCACAATTTCCTTGATTGCCATTAAAAACAAAATGTGTATTTCCATCTTTTTTACAAATAATGCAGCAGAGAAAGGAGAAGATATTCATGCTTGAAGTAAACCCAGAATTGACAACCTTCTACTCTTCCCGCTCTAACAAGTTGAATCCTTCTTTCCTCCAAAACTCACGTAGGTATTCCAGACGGGGAGAATGAAAATAGATGAAGGATAAATAACATAAAAATATAATGAAAGAACTATAGTTGTATAGAGCTTGAACCAGATTTAATAAGAAAAAATACACCGGAAATAGAATAATGGAGTTTTGATATTGAAAAATTCTGGGATATATTATTCACAGGTAGAGGTTACATATATAGAGTTTGATCTCCTCGATTCTAGGAGTCAACACTCATCCCACTAATCACTCAGCATCCCACAAATCTCTCCCAATACCTATTCTCACTCAACAAACCTAGAATCTCTCTAAGAGATCTCTACGAGTTGTCACCAACTCATTATTTGCACAATAATAATAATGTTCACAATATTAAAATATTGCTAACATTCACTCCCCTATTGTTAACATTATTATTTCCACACATACACTCCCCTAATGTGAACAATGTAGAAAAGAATAGTTTACACACTTCTCTGCAAACTTGCACACCCCTGTTTTCTCATGATCTTGGTAAACATATAGACCTCAGTCCAAGGTAAGAACCCCTGTTCCATATGAACCTCTGTTCATCAATACGAACCCCTGTGCGACAATAACGACCTTTGTCCTAGGTACGAGCCCTGCTCACGAACCTCTATTCATCCTCTTCAAGTATCATAATGCCGACTTTGTACTTGTGTTTTCTTCTTCTTTCTACTATAACATATTTACAATCAGGAGGGTAGAAAAGGAAATATAATTCTGACAGGAATGTGACAATCTGTTCTTATTAGAAAACACACATAATGGAATCAAAACACACAACTGAAATACTTGGCCACCAAATCAATACGCGGGCCTCGTCGATGGTGCCTGACGAGAGGTCGCTGATCAACCCTCCTTCCTCCTGTTGCCTCCGGCCTCCATCAATGTCCCTGCTAACTCAGTAGAAAGTATAGCCGAGGACGATACGCGTTCCCTGTCGCGATACAGGGCAGGGTCGAGGGGCGGAGCCCCCGAAGCTAAGAACAGTTTTCATTTGTATTTTTCCTTAAAATAGAGTGTCAGATTACACCGAATAAGCACTCATTGGTCCTTTTTTTTTAACAACTTTTCGACTCAATTTTGATGACAATAGAATGACAACAAATAGATACCCTAAAATCACCTATTTTGACATTTTTAATGACTCTTAAAGACACTAAAAAAACTCAAGACTTCAAAAATATCAAACCTATTGTATATCAACTAAATAAGTTAAAAACTCGCATCGACCTTCTAAAGACTACAGACTCAATCTTGAATACAATTATAATACTAATTTACTTATTGACATTTACATAGACAAAAGGAATTTGATTACACACAACTCTATGTACTAACTATTAACATTACCCAAAACATGTTATGGAACTAAAGACCGACAATGGACAATGAATCAAACTATATTATAGACTATTTTTGAACTTTTCCATAGCCTCACCTAAATGAAACAACGAGAAACGTGCGTGGAGACACGTGGCATTTGATGAAACGTTGGCTGACCAAATAGAAAGATGGACTTGCGCCAAGGTAGCCAAAACATGAATACCAATTACTTTGATCTGAATGCAGAGTATGGGTTTAGAGCAGATCACGAAGAACCATAGAATGCAAGTTGATTAAACGTCCATGAATATCCTTGCAAAGGTAGAACAATGTGCATGAAATTTTATTTCTGATGCCAAGGTTCTAAGACGTATCTCTCTCTATGAAACAGTACTTACTTCTATGCTTATACCAAATATTGAGAGAGAGTTGAATATTTTTATTACCCACGTGGAGACGGATCTGGTTGTATGGCGTCCTTCCTTAACCATAATATACGAGCTCTGAATGCATGTCAGGTTTTCCTGTCATATGGATCTCAACCTGCATGTACTCGCCCAGATTCCTCACTCACGCATGCAATCCAAATTGCCGAGTACTAACTATAACTCGAGTGGAATTTACGTTCTCCTTGATCCACGTCAAAAAACTTTGTGACTGGCAGATTTGTATGACAATTGTAAGTGAGTACGGGATTCAACAAATTTATCAGCTCATAGACCTGTAGCTGTCTTGGTGCATGAAACGATGCACAAATAGGCTTGACCTTTTCAGAGATTTGGAATGTCCTTAGCAAGAGCAGTCAGATTGGACATGGGAAGAGCATCGAATATACAACTCGTTCCTCAAGCTGGCCTGAGTGTAGATTTGAATGCAAGTAGATCAACATGCAGACCATTAATAATGCCATGCAAACAAAAACTTGTCAATCAGGAGCACGAATGGCAGATCTGTGCGTGGGCAATGGCTTCAGCAGTCCCCCTTTTGATCTTGACAGCTAAGTATAAGTACAAACGGGTAGAGCTTTGGGAACAACTGGATCCAATGAAAATTTTCCTCCTTCCGTTATCGTGGCGGATCTTCCATCTCTCCCATCAGACCATCAACCTACTCTGATACCAAATATAGAGCTGAAACCAGATTAATAGAAAAAATACACCGGAAATAGAATAATGGAGTTTTGATATTGAAAACTTCCGGGATATATATTCATAGGTAGAGGTTACATATATAGAGTTTGATCTCCTCGATTCTAGGAGTCAACACTCATCCCACTAATCACTCAGCCTCCCACAAATCTCTCCCAATACCTATTCTCACTCAACAAACCTAGAATCTCTCTAAGAGATATCTACGAGTTGTCACCAACTCATTATTTGCACAATAATAATAATGTTCACAATATTAAAATATTGCTAACAAGTTGGCGGCATATTGAAGAATTTTTGGGCTTCCCAATGCTAGTACGTGTTTTAGTGCATGCCGCACACTTGTGCCATGTGAAGGTGTTTCACTTTATGAAACCCATACATTTCAATAACTAAATAATTTTTTTGGCTTACATGTTAAATCCCTCTAACACACACACACACACACACACACACACACACACACACACACACACACTAATTAATATTTCATACATTTTTTTTTGCTTTAGTTGTTACCCAACTTAATGGTTAAGTTGAAATTAACCTTCATAATACAAGTCCACATATTTCCAACAATATATTACCATAAAAATTAGTTGAATTTCCAGGTTTATATAAAACATTCCAATACAAAAATCACCAAGTCTATAAATAATAATTTGAATATTCTCATAAAGCTGGCTTGATATAGCATTGTCAAATAAAACATAGACAATTATCATCGCGGTCATGAAAAATTCGAACAAAACAAAAGATGGCCAAACTGATTAAAATAAAGTAACCGGAATACAAATAACCAAAAGATTCACTATCATTTATGAACCATTTTACCTATGATTAAGGCCTAATCATGTTTTAGGAAGGATCATCAAGGTGGGTGTAGGGTTATTCGTTCCGCAGTGTCATGCCCCACAATAGAAGCTGTGGGTCATGATACGACGAACCGAATGAATTTTACACCCAATGATGATCTCATCTAATCCTGTTTAGACTTAACCGTAGTTAATTTAACTTACAAGAAATTTTGGAATGTTATATACTTGAAAAACCATTTAGAGGTTGTTAGTTATGTCCTAAAAAACCATCCATTGTGTGGTTGTTGGCTAACCACTTGGAAAAGCAACTAGAGGTGTTTGGTATTGTCTTTGAAACCATCCAAATCATGAGCAGGCTACGTAGCGGCACAATGTAGTACAAGGCAGGTTTTCTCCATGTTCACACTAAGGGGGGGAATGTTAGGAAAATATATTGTTTCTCACATTTGTTATACCTGCCTAACCTCTCATGGGTTTTTTAATTTTGCTACATTTTGCTATGATCCTATTATTTAAGATCTTATTTTGTTGTATTTTTGGCTGTATAATAGCCAACTCTATGTACACAAAGATAGTGTGATGAATATAATATTAATTTGTGTGATTTTTCTGTGTAAAGCTCTCTGATCCTTTTGAGATAAAACAAGTTTTATAAGAGCTAGAACTCACTCCTTACATTGGCAGTATCCTTAGTGAATGGAGATAGAGCATCCTTCTTGTTTGTTCAAGCTTATAGCTTTGCAAATAATTGTTCCCTGTGGCAATGAAACATGGATATCACTCACCTCTACTAAAGTGAATCTTCAACCTGAACTATGAATTCCATCTTTATGTTGTGAAGCTAAATCATCCTTGGGTCCAAGTAACTATTGTGGGAAAGAGTACTTAAATAAGTCATTAAGCCATTTTTCTCAAATAAGAACCTGTGCAAGGTAGTTTTCATCTCTGCAATATAACAGTGGTAGTTTCTAAGCAATTTCAAGAAACTCCTTGATTCAAATCAGTTGGAACAGGAAGTAATAACTATTATGGTGACTCATAAAACTTCATAGTTGATTTCCATGTGAAATTATTGATAGAAGTTCATTAAAAGCATTCTCGGGTCCTTTCCATAGACCTAGGGTTTTCTCAATAGTTTTTTGTCTCGTTCTCCAATATCATCTGAACAATTTGCATAGAATTTTGACAGGTATTCCTTTGACTCAAAATGAGCATGTTGCAAGATTTTTTTTTTGATTCGATGAAGTATACAAAGATAACTTCTTAGTAGAAGTTTTTAATGGTCGAGCACAATCACAGTTTGAATGTTGGATGAACTTCTCTTAAATTTGGTTGTGAATTTTACGGGTTGTACTATTTTTTATCAGGGGAAAACAACAAATGGGTTAGTTAGGAGCACAATTTTATCTTAAAGTCACATGAAAAACATTCTTTTATCTTGAATACCAAATTACTTCAAATTGTCTGAGAATAATGAAATGGTGGTATAGTCAGTTTAGCATACCTTGAACCTCCTGTACAAAGTTGAAGAGTGAATGTAGTTTGATCTTGAGCATGTTAATTCTCTACAAAATTTAAAAAATCATCCAATTGCTCGAGGCAAGGAGTTATGTGTTAAAGAAGTCAAAAAGACTTTGACAGTGATCAAGCTTCTTGTAACTACCTCCTTCAAGAAGATGAAGCTCAAAAGTCATTTGATTGAAGACCTAGTCCTTATATCCCTTCAAATTCGAAGATATATGAACAAGGATAGAAAATATTTTATTGAATAACAAATAAAATTCTTGGTGACATAGAAAATATGTAAGTCAATAAAAATTAAAAGGGAGAATTCCTTCAAAAGTCATTGGAAGTTGAAAAGATAGATAGAGAGAGAAAATTAGGAATAGAGACAAGTAATTCAATATATGAAAAATAGAGAAAAGTACACATAATGTGAGAAGAATGTGTAGTGTGTGAATAAAAGTAAAAATAGTCAATACTAAGTACATTGAGTTTATGGAAGTGCAGTGATCCGATAAGAGAAATAAAGACAAGGTTGAGATGCTAGACAGGAGATGACAATTCATGTGTAGAAGTGAACACAAGAACACAAGCCTCTTGTAACTGAGGTAGAGAATACAATGCTCAATAACACAATACAAAGTTAGTAATCATGAAGGGTATGATCATACAGATTTTATGAACATTAAGCTGCAAGGTGAAAATCCAAGTAAACAGGTGAAATGGAGATTGATCAAGAAAATTGTTCATAATTTGTTGAGCAAGCAACAAGTTTCTAAATGGTCATTCAATCATCTAAATTGTATGAGTTGGTGCTTAGACTAGTAGAAGAAGGTGCTCAGTGGATCGTCTAGTAGGTGCTAGGTGCATTAGGAAGTTGGCGCTTCTCAGATCAAGTGGGTGTTTGATCATTGTAAATCAATGTTGAATTGGTGTTCAAATTAAAAGGATGATTTCAAAGTGGGGTTTTTCCCTTCCTAGGTTTCCCACTATAAATTTTGTGTCTTGTTATTTGTGTTGTGTTCTTTGAATTTTTTCTTGAGCTCATTGGCTTTACTTGGCTTGTTGTTACTTTAAATTGAACAAGGTAGAAAGTTTAAAAGGAACCTCATTTGTGATTATCACTTATTCACCCCCCTCACTGCTTGTGAGTTTCAACAAATCAAACACTTATAGTGCAAAAATTCATGACAATTGCAGAGACTGCTGAAATCCATTTAGTGCATGGCATCTTCACACATATAAGCTCAACCTTCACAATTAGACCTTTCAATACATATGGATTCACTCAAAAGAAAATTCAAGTTAGTGACAATCCAAAATTTTGACTTACTAGTGAATCTCCTAAAGAAAATAGGATTGGACCACATGTAAAATCAACCAAAAAAACACTTAAATATAAATTTTTTCAAAGTTTTCAAACAGATGCAAAGTACTCTTTGCTCAATTTGGGGTCTAGATTTATTGATTTTCTCCCCTGGCTTCCACCCAGTTGGGAAAACTTCATCAGGATTATCTTAGACATATTAAAGAGCCTGTAAAGTGCGTATTGTTTCATCCACACTCTAACCAATGGCTAGAGTGTTAATTGTTGAATGTTGAATCACACCCTCTTTGTCAATCACAAAAATTCCTCTTAATGTTATCCCCTGGTCTAGAATAAAAGAATTATAAGCCTTTGAAATAGACTTTGTAACATCTGATATAAGAGGATATTTCAAATCACCAAGACACCCAGATTTTATATCAGTTTGCACCCAACCCAAATGAGAGATCATGCTATTAATAGAAACACCAAGTACTTCTTTGTTCAGCTTCTCAAACTTTGAGTATCTATCACTGAAAGAAGTGATTTCTATGGGGCAGACAAGGGTGAAGT
Source organism: Taxus chinensis (assembly GCA_019776745.2). Classification (NCBI taxonomy): domain Eukaryota; kingdom Viridiplantae; phylum Streptophyta; class Pinopsida; order Cupressales; family Taxaceae; genus Taxus; species Taxus chinensis. Next base: position 156,730,467 of record CM034151.1, on the reverse strand, counting down.
CCAAAGGATAGAAGAAAAGAATAACATATTTCTTCCCAATGTAATCCCATAACTTGACCTTGATAAATTCTTAATCAAAAACAACCTCGTCTTTGAATTCAGGTGTTGTATTTCTAACCAATGGAAATTCAATGGCGGCATTGACAATGAAACTTTTTTCGGAAGGGAAGGTGGAGGTTGAGGATGTCCCGTCACTACTACAAGGGGGGGTCATTTGAGACATTAATAAAGACAAAATTTGACTAAATTGTCTCAAATAGAGACAATAAAAAAGTTGTATATTGTCTCTATTATTGTCTCAAAGCGGGTGTCTCTAATATTGTCTCTAATTATTGTCTCTCAAGAGACAATAATGATTGATACATATTTTGTCTCTTGAGAGACAATATAATTTTTGTCTCTCTAGAGACAATATCATTTTCGTCTCTCTAGAGACAATACTGAATACTAACATTTTATCTCTTTGGAGACAATACTAATTTCAATTTTTATTGTCTCTCCAGAGACGATACGAATTTAAAGAATGAAAAATATGAATTTTAAAACTACACAATAACCAAATATCATATAGTGCAATCAATGAAGTTACATATCATCTATGATGTCGGAGCGGTCTGGTAATTAATTTTATAAATTAACAACAATTTGATTTTAAATATTGTGCCCAATAAATGGGTCACACATATTTTATTAATATCAAATAAGATAAGATACAAAAGGTGTCTGAATTCCGTCAACCCTTGAAATACAATGCTACAAATACAAAAGGGTGTTTGAATTCCATTACCCTTGATATACATATATATACAATATATACAAAAGGGAATGCTACACAAGCTCATTATACAGGGAGACATCGAGTTGTTTCCTGATGAGCCCAGCATGCATTGTATTGCTTGTCTCACTAGAATGTTCAAGGCTTACTTGCATGACCTCCTTGTTGCAACATATGTACTCTCCACAGATAAGTTTCTTGTTTAAGAAATAAGTTTCCTGGAAGAGGCGTATGGAGTTAGTCTTGCCAACTTCTTACCTCTTTCTGTTTTCCTAAACCTTCTTCAAACTCATGTTTATTCATTTGCTGAGAGGAGCAGAGATTTAGTTGTGCAGGCCTATGATTATTTAGACAGAATCATATGTCATGTGATAAATCCCCAACTGCACACCGAATTCAAGCACAACAATGAGAACTATGAAAATGAGCAAGGGGACTTTGACCCTGACATAAAGAGCTATGCATATCATTTTTTATTTTTAACAAACTGAGCTACTATTAAGAGTAGAAACTAAATACTCACCAAGAAAGCTACGCAAAGAATGGTTTTACACAAGGATTAAAAAAAAATATAACTCAGCAGTGCTAAAGCTTTCTTCACCAAAAACAGAGCACAATCCAACATCCATTAAATTTCCAAAAAACTTCCAACCAGTGGGCACCTAATAGATGAGTAAAAAACAATAAACCTATTTTTATAAGACTCATAAAACAGTAGGAATAGCAATATGCATATAATTAGGAGTAATTTGATACCTCAAAAACTTAAGATTCAAGTTTTGCAACCACATCAAGTGCAGCTGATGATGGCATGCTTCTGCATTAATCCTTACCAACAACATAACATTGAGCAAAAAATAACGCATAACATGAATGATATCAATTAATATCACAAACAAATAATGTGGCCATTAAATGTGAAATTTAAACATCGAATGAAATGGGTATAGAAGAAATCATTTCTTGGGATCACCAACAAATATATGGCTAGTAAATGTAATGAAAATACAACATACTCTAGAAATGGATATAGAGGAAATCATTTCAGGATCACAAACAAATGATGTGGGTATTACATACACAAATTTTAGCATAGCAACAAAATAGGTACAGATGAAATCATTGCTGATTTCAGGGTAAGAAACAAATGATATATGCTGGATATGAGACGACAATTTCTTCTCTATAAAATAAGTAACTTACAACTGCTCCAGAACAACTATGTATACCTCGAATGGAGTCTCGATTTGAAGAATACATCTCTCTTGGAGGAAAATACTCTTCCTACATTTCTTTCACCTGTAATGAAGAACATTCATGAGAATAATATGTGAAACATTCATGACTTCAATATTGGATGGTAAACTAATACCGGCATATAAAAGATACAAGACAATTTAGATTACCAAGCACCAGACAAACTAGGGATAAGGTGTCAAATATAAGTAGTAGAAGGGCATAAAAGAAAACCATAATTATTTCTTGAGCATAACCAAGTGATTGTTATAAACATGCAAAATAAAGTTTTCACAAAAAAAGTGCTTCAATTACCATCTGAATAAGGAAGTCATTTAAAACATCATGAAAGTGATAGATTCTCTCTATGACTGGGTAGAACAAATGTTGTGCAATGGCAAGCCGAATTACCTTGGGAATACTTGCTACAATCTGTTGCTACAGCTTCGTTTTTTGACTTAGCCTCACGGTCCAATAATTTTTCTTATCCTTTTGTTGGCATCTGTTCTGTTGCAGAATCTAAGGTCACTTTGTTGCATCTCTCTATACTCCATCTCACACAAGACCCATCAGCAA